>JAINUW010000433.1:0-335920 GCA_020205615.1 Panax quinquefolius
TGTTATTGACCATGAAAGGATTTCAGTAGATCTAGCGAAGGTGGAAGCCGTGATGAATTGGGAACAACCAAAAACGCCGACTGAGCTGCGAAGTTTCCTAGGGTTAGCGGGTTACTATCAGAGATTCATCCAGGAGTTTTTGAAGATAGCTACTCCGTTGACTAACTTGACGAGGAAGACAGTGAAATACGCTTGGACTGACAAGTGTGAGAACAGTTTTTAAGAACTGAAGAAGAGGTTGAGTGAAGCGCCTGTTTTGTCATTGCACGATGACACAAGAAATTTCGTAGTTTATAGCGATGCTTCGCATAGAGGACTTGGTTGCGTGCTCATGCAGCATGGAAAGGTCATTGCGTATGCATCTAGGCAGTTGAAGGATTATGAGAAAGTTTATCCTACTCATGATTTGGAACTGGCCGCAGTAGTTTTTTCTCTAAAAATATGGAGACCTTATCTTTATGGAGAAAAATGTGAGATATACACGGACCACAAGAGTCTAAAATATATCTTCACACAGAAGGAGTTCAATATGAGGCAGAGGAGAGTGTTGGAGTTGATAAAGGATTACGACTGTGAAATCCTGTATCACTCTAGAAAAGCCAAATGATTCTTGATGCCTTAAGTAGGAAGAATTAAAGGAAAAGTTATCTTTGTTAACGGCTCAAACTGAGTTAATAACAGAGATTGCTAGTGTAACGCCCCCATATCTATACTCCCACAGTATCTGATATGGTGTTTACAGAAAATCAACATAATGCTTTTAAATCTATACACCCATGGTATCTGATTATAAGATTACATTAAATTGAGGGACTATCAGATACAATTCTCATAGATTCAAGATTCACAGTATACCATAAAAATTGGTAATTCTCAAGAGAACTATTACTGTGTTTGGATACCCTCACTTGAATATATGAACTATATCTGTGACTAGAGTCTATCTATCCGAAATTCAGAGTATCAGTAATAACATGAACAATATATATTACTAATACCCTCACCCAGATGTATAGTTTAAGCCAGTGAATTTATACTATCGTATCGATAGTAACTACTTATCTGAAATCCAGAGTATTAATAACAACATGAACGGTCCATGCTATTAATACCCTCACTCAGGTAAATAGTTCCCAAGGATCTCAACTAGATTTAAAGAAGTCTAATTTTACATCTATATATGTAAGAACACATGGTTGCGGAAATAAAAAATGTTATATGTATCATAATATTAAGATTCGATTACATGATTCTCATAACGAGTTCTTATTACAAGGTATTCAAACAAATAAGAGTATAATCTAATCTATGTAGGGACGCTTCCCTTTATCTACTCCAGAAGTTCCATGATTACCATCTAAAACTGCAAAGGGAATAATTTGCAAGGGTGAGCTATGACATGCTCAGCAAGTTGTGTATTTATAACAATATAGGATTTAAAGAAATATAACAATTCAAATTTCAACTGATAGTTGTTACCATTTCTGGATTTCTCTAATTTCAACCATTTCTGGAATTTTTCTTATTTCTGTCAGTCACAAAGACTTAGAAATTTTGTTCAGATGTGAGATAGGGGATCAGCCTATTCAACATCCTAGGAGTATGCATATCACCTACAGTGCTCGAGATACACTAAAATTACTGTCAATATATGAATTGACTAAACTTCGCTCCCTTACGGGATACTCAACCTCAGTATAAGATTGTCTTACCAAAACAATTTGGTTTGACACAACAGTTTATGCTCAATAAACAATATCATATGGATAAACAATTCATTTCTTAGTTATGCTGGAACTATAGCAATAACTTTTCAATAATAAGGTAATTCAATTGTAGGTGTAGGATATTATATCAACAACATATGAAGATAAAAAAAATCTTGTCAAACAATAAGCAGGGTTTAAGAAATTTGCTTTATAAAAGATTTAAGGATAGAGAACTTGCCTGAGCGTAGATTAGTCAAGTTATGCTATTCAAACGTTAATAAGTACCTACGATATTCATATATATATAAATCTAACACGTTAATATTGATAACAATATCCAATTATAACATTTATATAATATCTAAGTTAGATTTAATAGGGTTTAGTATTTAATACCTTTGTTATATGGACTAAATTTTATTTATAACATTTATTTATCCATTATAATAAATTTTAAAATATATAAAATATTTATTTATCCTTTAAATGAATTTTAAATCATTTATTTCTATTTATAAGTAACTAATATTTACCTAAAATTTTACAAAAACATTGATTATTATTATTAAATAATTTATATTCATTTATTGTAATTTTTATATCATTAATAATATTTTTCCATAATTATTTAGTATTTATAAATAATTATTCTAATTTCTTTATTAATAAGTTAATTATTAATAATATCAAAATAATATAAAATAATTATTAAATTTATGTAAAAAATATCAGAATTTATTTATAAAAATTTAATATAATTTTTAAAACTATTTTTATAATTATTTATATTTATTTATTAATCATTTCTAATTTTTTATAATATATTTTTAAAGAAAATAATTTTTGTCTGTCGCTAAAGCCCTATAGTGACAGAAAGTGTCGATGTAGGTGTTCTTGAGTTTCTGGGCAGTGATTTGGTCGTGGTCGAGTGATCACTTTGACCATTAAATAACTAGCTACTGGTAATGATTTTCAGTTTGGTCAAGCATTGATGTTGTAGTACTCATACAATAGTACAACATGAAACAAATCATAGACTCTAACTTACACATAACAAGAAGTTATAGAAGCTCAAAGTCATTGTCAGAGCTATTCTTGGGTTTCTGGGTAACCCAGAAAAGAAGTCATGGTCGGTCAACGGTTTTGTGGCTTAAATATCTTCGATTCCGTGTATTAGATGTGTATTTTGCTTGTTGTAATATGTAGTATACATGTCAGGGTACATATATATGACATTACTAGGAAGAAATCATAACTCTAAGGTCTCAAAATTGGTTGGTTAAAGTACAGCTAAATGCTGTTCTTCACGTTCTTCAGTTTTTTGGAAAACCCAAAAAACTCGGTCATGCTCGGTCAACAGATTTTGACCAATAATTCCAGTAAACCTATACGTTGTTTGTTTAATTAAAGATCGTAGATATGTAGTATGTATAATAGGGTACTAATCTATAACAAAAACTTAAACAATTAACAATCAGAAGACGATTAAGCGAATTGATTCAAAGTAAGCAGGATTCATTTGTTCTTGAGTTTTCTAGGCAAACTCAGAAAACCAACATCCGTGAACGGTCAACCCACTTTGACTGCTTATAACTTGAAATGTACGGTTCAACTGAACCTGTTTTCTTTTCTAGATTAAAGACCTACGAACAGGCTACAAATAACAATCGATTAACAAACCAAAACATAAACACACACGAATCTACAAGCCCTGATATCCGGCTGTTAGACCAAATTTTACAAAATTTCCAGATTTCATAAAACACTTAATTAAGTCATCTTGATGTTATGAAAACGTGTTCTACCAATCTAACATACTTTCTAACATCCTAATACATAATTCTAAACATCTAAACAACAAATCTAACATAAGATCAAAGAGCAAATTATGAACTATGGTTTGTACCTTTTCTTGACCAATTTGTGATTCTAGCTTCTGATGTTGTTGTTGCTATCACCCAAGCTTGATTTGGTAGGTTTATAAGTGTATCTAGGCTTTGAGAATTTGTGAGTTTGCTCAGCCCTAAGGTTACTATTTATAGAATTCTTCAACTTGGCTTTTTGGTCATTTTTCCACATACTTGCCTCTATAAAGATCTGATTTGTGACTCTTTTGCTGCTTGGGAGTTTGAAAGCATGTCATGTGATGTTTTGGAACTTGAAATGGTGACTCCCAACCTGCTTGTGAGCTAGCTGATCAAATTAGTAGCTTAATTAGGTTTAAATCTTCACTAATCTTGATTAGGGTTTTGTTTCTAATGATTAGGAATGTTAATTTGTAACGCCCCAGAAAATTTGGATTTTTGAGAATTAAATTTTTATTTAATTATGTGGATTAAAATGAATTTAATTAATTAATTATGGGAGTAAGCTATTTAAAGGTCGTTCTATGACCTAGACATATCGGAATGTCGTAGTATTTTGGCTATGTGGTAGAATTAAAGTGTTTGAATTTCCAAGACGAAAATAAAAGCTTTCTGAGAAATTTTCCAAAGAACACTATTCACGTATTTCTGCTTGGGAATTATTTTTGAACTTCTAAGAAATACGTAATGATAGAATATCGAGGTGAGATGGAATATCCAATAATATTTCAATTATGGCAAACACAGTTTTTTGCCTGCGGACTTAAAACCTAACAGTTAGGGAAAGTGAGTTCCGAGAAGGAATTTAAATGTGTATAATGAATTAAAGCTATGATTGTAATACGTAAGTATTGTATGAGGTAACGAACGTAAGTATAATACGACGTATTATACTATTAAGAATGGAGAATGAAATAACGTATATTAAGAATTAATGTACGAGCTAGCATACGAGGTATTAAACGAGTATATATGACTGATGGAATGTCGTATATTAACTAAGTATACGAGTTGGAATACGAGAATTATATGTAGATTATACGTTATAAGACTTTAAGCCAAAGGTATTGAATTTGTTGAATTGTTTAGGAAATTATAATGTCCAATTAGGATAACAATAAAGTCCAATGAGATATTGATAAGGCCCAAGTGTAGAGATGTGTAAGCCCAATGCAAGATAATTATAAAGATCAAAGATTTGTTAATGCAAGCCCAATGTATAAGTTAGGATTAATTAAACCTTAAGCCCAAAGTAAGAATCCATTGGGTTAGGAGGATCCATGGAGCAAACCATGTTAATGTGGGTAGACTTGATGGGCAAGAACATAGTGTGGTGATCAAGTGTTGTGATGAGCAAGAAAGGGAAGTGGCTAGCAAGTTAACTTAGAGCCAAGGTTATGAACAGTAAGGAGGTGAAGTTGAGGAGGTTAGTTAAGGAGGTGGGATGTCCTAATGTCCATAATACCCTCACTTTGGATTGCCTATAAATAGGGATCTCTCAATTCATTTAATTGCTTGATTAAAATTTCTCCCAATTCCTCTCAAAGTAAGCAACTTATTGGTTAGAGAGAATAAGCACATATAAGTCAAGCTTCCATTATGAGATTTTCAAGAAGCAAGAAGGAGATTAAAGCTTAGTTAAGTGATATTCAAGGGTAAGAACTTAAACCATGAATCTCTTTCTCTTCCATTGGTAGGGAGATGGGTAGTGGTATAACATGTATGCTAAGGAATGATAGGAATGTGTAATCAACGAGCTTAAGTCTTAATAAGCCGTATAAGTCATGAATAAGTAATTCAAACTTAATTAAGTTGTGAACTCATGAGGAACTTAGATGAACTTCTCATATGTTTACTTTAATAAGATTGTATGATAATAAGAAGCAAGGAAAATGGTTAAAAAATATAAGCTATGATAAGTCATGCAAAGTGAATTCATAAGTAGTTTATACTTTTACAAGTTATAGACTAATGAATAACAAGTAATAACTTATCATGTCAATAAGTTAATGAAGTCTGTATGTCAAGATGTTAGTATGTTTGATATGATATGAGAACATTGTGTAAAGGACTTAAATCAATAATAAGTCATAAGTAAATGAAATCATGAAAGTTATAAGTTGATTCAGCCATGAACTTATGAAGAATAAGTCAAAACCTAATTTGAAAATAAGTTAATGTAATAAGTAGTTTGAAATGTTTATATGATGGTTAGAATCTATTTACAATAATTATTAAATCGTTAGTAAAGAAGTTATGCCGGAATTCACACGATTAGACGTTAAGCGTCGAATTCGTGAAATTCTTGGAATGGAAGTCGTATTTTATGTTTGAGCTTGGAAACATTGGTTTTCAATGGACACAAGTCATATTTGGCATTATAGAGAGTCATGAGTCGAAAATGGCCGGATTGAGACTTAGAGCGAAGAAAAACGGCGTTGAGCGTTCCACGAACGTTTATCGTTTTCGTTAAAATGAACTAATAGGTGAAATTTTAGCAAATGAAGTCAAATAGATAAAATTCTTACATGAACGTATAGAGTAAGTAATTTGTGAACCGTAGGCTTTTGAACGAGCCAATTCAGACTTATGCGTCCGGGAAGTTCATAAAATTTAAAATTTGAAAAAATTTTCTAAGGCACAGAGTTGGTAGCCTTAACTACTAACCAAAGGCTAAATAGTGGAACCAAAGGCGCCATTACTGATGTTAAGGCATCATCGCTAACTTCATGGCATGTGACCGAGATGAAGAGCTAAGTGTGGCGCCCCGGCACCAGTCCTAGGGTTTCGACAGACAAGAATGTTTACAAGTATAGAATGAAAGATAACTCTTTAGTAATGAACTAAGGTGTTAATATAACATTGTTAAGGCATTGTTAGACACTTAATGTATGATGATTAAAGGTTAATATTAAATTGAAGATCAACGTAATGAGAACAACGTAATGTGCTAAGCCGGCTGTAGAAATTTGTTGACCAAGTTGATTCTGAATCCAATGATTTGTAATACCAGTATAGGTTATGTAATTACTTAATGAAAATGATAAGACCTTTCCTAAATCATTGTTATAGTGATGACTTTAGAAATTTAATGTTATTTAATGAGTAGTTAAACGAAGAATGAAAAGTATAATGAACGTGAACAATATTCAATAATGTTAAGGCCTATAACGTTAAGAGTTACAACTAGAAGTTGTAAACGTAAACGGTATGCAATAAAGTGTACTTACCAAATGACGATCGAGTTTCGATTAATAATGTTAGTAAGTCGTGAGGAAGGATGATTAACTAGAAACGAGTTCTATTAATGAAGTAAATCTACATAAGAAATAGAAGAGAAAGAAGTTGGTAAGAATAATGTAAAATATAATTGCAAGCCGGAACCAATAGTAATAAATCTAATATATGATTTGATTGAGATGAAGGGTAAGATTCATTAGGAACCATGTATGTTCATTCATGACCTAATGTGGTATGTTATGTGGTTATGTGTTGTAGAGACCATAAAGACTGAAAGGAAATGTTATTATACTATAGCAGACGCTGAAGGCAAGTTTTTCTTAAATGCTTGTCTAACCTTCGTGTTAGCCAAGTTTTCTGTGATTCATGTTATGAGATGCATGAAGTGTTTTACTAAAGGGTCGATGCCAATTTTATCTCGGCTAGACTAATCTTGAAGAGTTGATTGATTTATTTACAAGTCTTTCAATATAGAATTGTTAACGCTATCCTGTGCCAATTGTTTGGTACGGATTCAAGGTAAGCCTGAGTATGAATAAACAAATGTATTATTCATCGATTATTCGATGGGCACGCGAGGTTGCCAAAACTTAAACTTACATATGTTTAACAGGATGTAGTGTTGATCAACATAGAGTACTATGGGCTGATCACCCCGAAGTGCTCGTAAGATATGCCGGACTTATGGACTTATTGTCGGGTTGTCCTTTTCAAAGAAATTATGAAATGCTCATGGTCTTGAGCCAGAATTGATGTTTTATTGAATATTGTTATTGTAAAACGTTTTGAAGGAAAAGAAATGCTATTTCGAATTATTGATAGTACTTCATAACTATTATCCAGTTATTGAAGATATATAATTCCTATGTTTCAAGCATGCTGTTTAAAAGAAATTATTGTACTTGCTGAGCTTGTTATGCTCACTCTTGCTTGAACCATATGAATGCAACTAGGACCGAATGAACCTAGGGATCCGACAAGGATAAAGGCAAGGCAAAGATGAACGATTAGTTTACCTTGTAATAAACTAGTAAGTTGTATATATTATGGAATGATGAACAAAGAATGTAATGGTTTTAGAACCTGGGAACGGGATGTAATATTATTAATGTAATAAGAATGTCGTTGATACGCACATTTTGATGTCATTTCAATAGAATGAATATCTGAGTTATGAGTGTACCGTAGCACCACCATCTTTGGGTTGGAAGATACGGATTTGGGGGCTCGCTGAGGTTGGTATCAAAGCATTAGGTTGTAAAACTTAAGGGGGGGGGGAGAAGAACCTTAGGCTAATAACCTTGTTAAGGAAGGAAAGTGCGAAAGAAGTAAACTCAAGCTTCACTTCAGTCGAATGAGTTAATAAGGTATTGAGGAAACTGAGTACCGAAAGATTTAAAAGATGGAAAGTAACCATAAATGAATTAAATGTGATTTGTGCTTATACTATGGTGTGTTATGTACTAATCAACATGTTATGTGTTATTGTAGGATGTCAATCAATATCTTGATGTATAGAGATATACACGCAGTGAGAGAAGAAGTTGTGAACAGAGTAGAGCCTGTACCTATGCCGGTGGCGGAGGTACCATTAGTGATTTTAGAGGAGTTGGAGACAGTGGAGTACTTTTCTGAGGAGAACTACTCTGAGGGAGATATGGATATAACATCATATCTTAATATGATGGTCTATGAGGAGGAGGAAATTGAGGTAACATCGGTTAATATGGTGGTACCTACACTAGAGTCAATACCTCTAGATGCAATGAGAGCATTGTATCTGGCAGTACTTGACAGGAATGTGCAACTGAGTACATTCGTGCAGAATCAGAGTGAAGAGATTGATTATCTACATGAAGCTAAGGTGTCTGCAGAAGCAGATTTTGAGTTAGAACACGATAGACATGTGCTTATGACAGAGCAGGTTAGGGACTATAAGAACGAGGCCGATAAGCTTCGTAAGAAGCTGATTAAGAGAGACCGGAAGATAGCGCAGATGTCTTACATCCGTGAGAGTGCTCATAGACATTTCAAGTTTAAAGTTGCTTGTTATCCTATGGAGTCAGGACAAATTCGACATACTATTAGTTGGGATACTGTAGCGAAGATTGCGAATGAGAAACACGAGGACGCTGTTATGCATTGTTAGAGAGCTAGAGTTATAAATATGTGTGTAGTGATGTAAAATCCTCTTTTGTATAATAGGGTAGTTTTTTTTGTAAATCCCAACTTTTGAGAAGTTCAATTGCGGGGTAGAAATGTAATAGCCTTTGGCTATGGAAGCAAATTGTAAATAGTTTTGACTATGATGAAGCATATGAATATAATGAAGTTTTCATTTAATATGCTTTGTTATGGTATGAGTTGTTATGTGGCGAATAATAATGAAGTAAGTAAATAGATAAAAATGAAATTCTATTTAATCAGTAAATGCCGTCAAGAAGAAGACAACGTAATAAGGAAGCGAAGTCAAGTAATGAAAATCAAGGGGGTCAACATAACCCTATGCAAGAGTTCGTTAATTTATTAATGGTTGTATTTAACTAAACCAGGGGTAGAGTACCCGCCAAACCTAAGTTAACCAGAATGACTACCCTTAAAGAATTTAAAAGCATAGGTCCGTCGGAGCTCAAAGGAACGACGGACCCATTAGAAGCCTAGACATGGGTAATAGAAATAAAAAAGGCGTTTGTTATTACAAAACGTAGGTGAGGCGCAAAAGACTTCTTTTGCAACTTACATGATGGAAAGGCAAACCAACTTTTGGTGGAAGGCTCACCATGGTGGGGCTAGAACAGATGCGGTAACGTGGGAACAATTCAAGAAGGTTTTCTTCGCGAATTATTTCCCTACAATCATCCAAGGGAGGATGGAGATTACGTTCTTAGAACTTAAATTAGGGGACATAGCGGTTTTCCCCAATCTGTGCCAGATTCAATGAATTGGCAAAGTTTGCTCCACATCAGTGGACCTTTGAGGAGAGGAAGGCTCGCAAGGTTTAGGCCTAAAACCACGGCCCTATAGTAGGATTTTGTGTTCAGAGTGTTTCTGTGGGACAATTTTAGAAAAGGTGATTATAGCCGAGGGTGGTAGTGAGGCGTTGACTCAATACCACAAAGAGAGAAAGAATAAGAGCAAGGGAGAGGGAGGCAGCAAGGTAGAGAATGCTAGTGGCAGTATGCCAAAATGAGAGAATTTTAACTCCGAGATTACTAGAGTGGGACAAGGGGATTCTAAGCGTAAGATTGAAGTGTGTAATGAAAGTAGTATGCACACAAGCCAATCATGTTTGATGATAAAGCATATACTTTGTAACAATCTTATTCATTTATTAATAAAAAGTATTAATTTATTAAAGGCTTTTAATTATCTACATGTTGCTGTTTTATAATATGTGATAAACCCATAGTTTTAAGCAATGCTTTTAGAATAATGATGATGATCATTCTAATGAGATCTAAATTCTTAGAAAGCTTAAAACTAAAATAGTTCCCAATCATTGGATTACTATATTGGGGATTAGTGAATCCGGATAGATTGGTACATACGTTGCTTGCTCATTGGATGAGGATGATTGATCTCATGATCATTTGTGTGGAGACACTAAAGCAAGTATGTAGGTGCTTATTAGAGAATAAGTTTTTGAGCGTGGCTCGCTAAGGAATACCTAATGGAGTTTTACTTGCTCATCAATAGGAATTCTGTAGTGATAGTAGTACAAGTAATCCTTGGACTTGAGATCATCATAGTATCTTGTGTATGATGAGTTATACTTTGACTTATTCCTTAAGACCCTTAGGGTATATCAAAGGGTATGCTTGGGTATAATAAGTTATACATGGAGATAATGTATGATCGATAAAGAATCTACCACTTCTAATAAAAAGAGAAATGTCCTATGTGATTCGATAAATGACAACCCGAAGAGTCCTTGGCAAGGAAGAATGAAATTAGAAAGGAGTTTCTAATTTGCATTATTTGGAGTTGTGCATTTAAGAGTCGAAATACATATAATTAAATAAAATAAGACTTGTGGTAATTCCATGTCTTATATTTAATTGGGACATTGTATGGTGGAAGGATTGAATTATGCGGTAACTATTTACTCAAAGGTTCTTTAATGATTAATGTTGAAATCTATATTATACGGAAAGTCGTTGATCATTTGGGGAGGCTTATATCCGTATTGTAGAATAAATATTATTTATTTAAATAAATTAATTATTTAATTTATTTATTTAAATAAGATTAGAATTATTCTAATTGATTTATTCACAATAGGTTTAATATGGAGAACCTAAAGGGTCACACCATAAAAGGAAGAATAATTATTTAAGAAGTAAATGGCATAATCGTAATAATATGTTATGTATATTTAATTTAATCTATGGTGATAGAATAAATTAAATAGCTTAATATTTATTATTTAATATTTTTGAAATATTAAATATAAATTAATAAGAGAGTCTTATTAATATTATTACAATTATTATTATTTTAATTTCTAAAAGAGTTTAGGAATTAATTTAATATAAGTACTCTCATTTATTCCTAATTGGATTAGGAAGGAAAATTAATTAAAGGAGTTTAATTAATTATCCCTAATAAGATTAGGAGCCCATTTAATTAAAAGAGTTTAATTAAATAATACTTTATTTAAAATAGGGTTAATTGATATCTTTATAAGAGAGTCTTATATCGGATATTTAGAATACATAATAATTCCAATTTGTTGGAAGTCGCCCTTTTTTCTATCTGAGATAGGAAAAACTAGGGTTTGAGCCAATACCCTTCTTCTTGAAAATTCTTCTTCTTTGGTGGATCACCTCTAGAGGCCATACACTTGGGTGGCTTACATTGATCAAAGGAAGGAATCTGCAGGAGATTTAAGGAGATCGCGAAAAAAGTAGGAGGTGAACTCGTGCACGAGGAAGCTCGTTTCTACAAGGTATGATTTCATAATTCATCTTTTTCGTTTAATTAATAATTGTGCATAAAGGGTGATCCGGGTATATGGTTTGTAAAAATTTTAAACTCGATTTTCCACGTTTAGCATTATTTTTGCAATTTGATTGCGTTACAGAATATTACAAACCCTAACGGTGGCATCGAGCCAAACTTTTTATGCGAATTATTAATTGTTTTAATTTAATATCTATATTGATATGTGTTTAGAACAATTTAATTGGGCATAATTTGTTTGTATAAAATTATAAAAAAAAAAAATCAAAAATCACGATTTTTATGAAAATCGGTTTGCTCTTTTTGCGTGAATCAAGAGTTGGCATGACTATTATTATATATATATATATATATATATATATATATATATATATATAAAACCCACGGGCCACGCAGAAATTAAAAAAAAAAAAAAAAAGGAATGGGTTTTTGATAAAGATCAAATCGCTAATCAAGTGAACCATAAAATAAAAAAGATTTAAATTTGGGCTCTTGAGGAGGTAAAGTATACGGTTGGCTTAACCTTCATATATCATGGCTTAAAAGTATATATATATATATATATATATATATATATATATATATTTATTTTTATTATATATATAATAAAATAACGGTGTTTTTGTTTTATTATTATATATATATAATATTCTTAATAATTTTATTATTAAAATAAAAATTTATTTTAATATTAAAATAAAAAGTTTATTTTATATTAAAATATAAAGTTTATTTAATTTTAAAATTAAATTTTATGCTAACTAATTAGAGTTGGAATTAGATTCCATGATAACTAATTGGAGTTGAAATTGGATTATATGTTTCCTTAAATAAAGGAGTTTATTTAGATATGAAATAAGATTTCATATTATTTAAAATAAAATAGTTTATTTGTGAATAGGAAAGAGAATCCTAATTTCCTTAAATAAAGGAGTTTATTTAGATATGAAATAAGATTTCATATTATTTAAAATAAAGGAGTTTATTTGTGAATAGGAAAGAGAATCAAGTGTTTCCTTTAATAAAGGAGTTATTTTTTTTACATGGAATTAGATTCCATAATTAATTAAAATAAAGGAGTTTATTTTGATTAAAGATTTTGATTAAAATAAAATAGTTTATTTTATTCAAAATTGGATAAATTAAAATAAAATAGTTTTATTTTGATTTAAATTTGGATTAAAATAAAGGAGTTTATTTTGATTCAAAAATAGATTTTATACTAACTAAATTTGCCCATTAAATGATATCAATATATATATTAAATGTTTATTATTCATGAGATGAATGTTATTTATTGATGCATATGGTGATGTGTATGATAATAAATGGGATTGATTATGGACTATTGACCGATATGATTGGATTTTATTTTAGTTGGATGCATGAATGTATGGGTTTTATTAAATGAATTCTCACAGTACCTCGTCTTCTCTAATTTTTCTTAATGTAAATTCTATCTTCCTCCTATGTACTTCCCCTTGACTGCTGATCAAAGTTTCTATTTATTTTAAATAGTTTTGTAATAGGAATAGTTAGAATTAATTTTGAAGAATTAGAGATCAAAGATCAAGAGCAAGAGCAAGGGCGTGAAGACCAGTTTGTAATGGAGCCGGTTTAAATGTAATAGTTATATTTAAATATTAATTCTTGTACCCCTAAGATTTTGACCTTTTGGTTCACTTGGTGGCTCTAGTGAACAAACTAGAATAAAAGTCCATAATCAATCCGGGTAGAATATAGTATTCATATATGTGCATGCTTATATATATATATATTATATATTATGCAAACATGTTTTGCATGTTCATTAATATGACGCGTATTTTATATATATATGTGCATGCGCTAAACAAGATGAGACAAATTAATAACAAACCCCTCAATTTTTTTATATTAAGTCCTAAGCGTTCAAAGATATTTGGAATATCGAACGCGCCTTCTAGCATGATAAAATTAATAGAGTATTAAATATTTAATATGAGTTTGTGTGTCACCACAAGGCAAGTATTAAGTATTTAAGATGTTAATTTATCACATTTGATCTTATAAAGAAAATTGAACAATATTGTTTTGTTGTGTCACCACAAGGATGATATTTTCTTTTTTGAATATGGAGTGCTGCTAGGTCGGACTTAACTTGGATAATTTTGATTCGGATGTGCCACCACTTGATCAAAAATCTAAGAGGCAAAAGAAAGAAAAGGAGTTGCGTAGTTGATGTAATTGACAAAAGTTGTCTACCTATTTATTTATATATAGTTTGTTGTCACCACAAGGCTATATACATTTGAAATGGATCCTTATATTCTCACTAGCAAATCTTTAATTAGATTTCTTAGAACTATATAAGTGAGGGTAATATAGTTTGAAAAAAATAGTGGGAGATACCAATTTAAAAAAGACCTAATTTATTTTGTAATTTTGGTAATTAATAAAAGAATGTATGTTAAAATGTTGTTGTTAATTACAAATTCATTTACGAAATTTTACAATGTCTAAAATTACTATCAACTGCGAAGCATATTAGATGTTAAATTAACGGGGCCAAGAATTAAATGGATTGGTTAAGGAATTTGAGAATAGTTCTCATAGTTGAAAAGCTATCTTATGTCCATAATCGCATATCCACGCAATAGTTGCAGAACAATGCCTCGAGGAAGAGATTGCTACTTTTAGAAAGTGGCAAGATGATGCATGATTAGCTCAATGCATCATGCTCGCATCCATGAGTACTTGAGCTTGACGTCGGCATGAAACTATGGATGCTCCTACTATATTCCTACACATCAAGTAGTTGATGGTGAGGAAAGTGGGACCGATAGATATCGAGGATATCTAAGGAGCTCTTAGATCTAGAATGGCCAATGGCACTATAGTATGCAGAAAAAGTTATTAACATAATCAATTTGATTGATCAATTAGGACAATTTGGTTTTGTCATGGATGGAGAGTTGAGCCAAGATTTGATCTTGCACTCACTCCCGGACTCCTTTCACAATTGTTGTGAATTTTTCATATAAACAAGCTAGATATCGACTTCGATTTGATTTGCTTAACATATTGAAAAATGTTGAGAGTCACTTTCAACCAAGAAAGATCAAGTCTTCTTGGTAGGGGCCAAAGGATCTTCTTCAAAAGAAGAACGATTCAAAGAAGGTAAATAGAAAGGCATAAACAAAGGATAATAAGAATAAAAGCGATACGGATAGCAAATGAGTTTGCTTCCACTACAATAAGCTTTGGACCTTTGGAAAGAAACTACAAGAAGCATCTTGCGAGAGGCTAACCAAAGAAGCTTAGTGAAGTTTTGGTTACAAATACAAATTTGTTCATGATTTAAAATAATTTTTTCTTTAAGTCAAGGTTCTACTTGGGTATTGGATACCGACTTTGGTTATCATAAATATAGATTTATGAAGGGACCAAGCAGAAGTAGAAAGCTAAACAAAGATAAGTAATCCTATGTGTGGTAAATGAAGCAAAGGTTGCTACATTAGCCATAGAAACTTATAGTTTAGCACTGCCTACGGGCAAATCTATTAAGTCAATAAGTTGTTATTGTATTCCAGTTCTCGTTGAAAACATTATTTCTATTTTATTGTTAGACAATAAAATTTTTGGTATTATAATTAAGAACAATTGTTGCTCTATTTATAATAATAATGTTTTGTATAGAACTGGAATATTACTTAATGGATTTTGTATACTTGATTTACGTGAAAATAATTTTGTAAATTGAACAAACTAGTATAAGAAAAGGAGATGATCATTCAAAGAGTTGAATGTGTGTATTTGTTGAAATACAAGTGTGAATTATTATAAAGGTTCAAAGAATTCAAAAGTGAAACAAATTGGCAAAGTATTAGGATTCTTTGATCGGATCAAGGAATAAATACTTGTGCAATAAGTTTCTAGATCATCTCAAATGGTTTTTCTCATAATGGACACCTCATGATACGTAATAATTGATTGATGTATATACGAAAGGAAAAATCATACCTTGTTGAACATGGTATGCGGTCCAAAATGATTTTACCGAGCATTCCAAAGTATCCTTCAGGATCATGTCCTAGAAATGGTCACGCATATCTCTGAAAAAGGTAACCTCAAAAATCCACCCCAAGACTCCATAAAAGTTATGGACGGGGAGGATTCCTAATCTTAAGTATGTTAAGATAAGGGTTGTCCAACTTATGTGAAAAAGTTTGAAGGATAAGCTTGGGACAAGATTTGACATGTCTGATTTGTGGGACATCCTAAAATAAGTTTAGGGTATATGTTCTATAATTCTACTTAGAAAAAGGTGTTTGTTATGAAACACACCGCCTTATAAGATAAAGGTGTTTATCATTAAAAAGGCTAGTGGGAGGATAATAGATCTTGAAGAGTTCAAGAACCACAAAATACTATAAGTCGAATAAGAGGAACTGTAGATAGATCTATTATACCACAACCTAATCGTAAATGCGGAATAATCTTGAAGATACAGGAGGTATGGATTCATCATAGATGATGATGATGAGGTACACATCATAGAAGATGATGATCCGATTACACATACGATGAGGTAAGTGTTGTAGACACTCAGAGAAATGGATTGAAGCAAGTTTCTCAAATATGGAACATTCATTTTGATGAGGCAATCAAAAGAGTTTGATTTTATCAAAAATAAGAATGAACCTAGTGTGTACAAAAGGGTCAGTGGGAGCATCGTGACATTCCTAGTACTATATGTTGATATACTACGGATAAGGAATGACATACTAATGCTACAATCAGTAATGATAAAGTTGTCTAAACATTCCTCCATGAATGGTTTGGGAAGAGTATCTTAATTGGGGATAAAATCTATATAGATAGATACAACAGGATGCTCGACTTAACCCAAGGAACGTATATTCATTTGATGCTAAAGTCGTTTAGCATGGCAAACTCCAAGAGATGTCTCATGTCGATGAGCCATGGAGTGTATCTCTCTTAATAGTCCCCATAGACTCCAAAGAAGAGAGATCGCATAAGTGACAAATCATGTATGCAATGAAATATACGAGACACGATGTTGATCGGTCATAATGCGAGAAGATCAACGTAAGAGACGGTGAAAAACATCTTAAAGTTCTTAACCCAGGCACTAAGGATGTGAGCATACATGGTGGGTGCGAATTAAAACTAGAGGGCTTTACTGGACTCAAGTTTTTCGAATGCACTCAAGACGATAGAAAATCCACTTTAAGGTAAAGTGTTACCTTGAGCAGTGGTGTAGTGAATTGGAAAGGTTCCAAACAAAGAAAGAGTTCTTTGGTTTAGTGATAAAGACAAAGTATATAGCTATAAATGAAAGTCGAAAGTTGATTGTTTGGATTAAAAGTTCATTACAAGAACTAGGAATAGTTCTAAGTCTCATCTTGGATCTAAACATGTGTTGTGGCACTTTCATTTGATTATTAGAATCATTGAAAGATGGGAAATCACTATAGAGATAGTGGACTCTCAAGAACAACATTACATATCCATTAAATAAAGCTTATCCAACAACAGGATAATCGTCACTTTAGAAGAAGAGTATGAGATACCATGACGATTGGCTTTAGTGCAAGTGGGAGATTGAAAGTAGTATGCACACAAGCCCGATCATGTTTGATGATAAAGCATATACTTTGTAACAATCTTATTCATTTATTAATAAAAGTATTAATTTATTAAAGGCTTTTAATTATCTACATGTTCTTTGTTTTATAATATGTGATAAACCCATAGTTTTAAGCAATGCTTTTAGAATAATGATGATGATCATTCTAATGAGATCTAAATTCTTAGAAAGCTTAAAACTAAAATAGTTCCCAATCATTGGATTACTATAATTGGGGATTAGTGAATCCGGATAGATTGGTACATACGTTGCTTGCTCATTGGATGAGGATGATTGATCTCATGATCATTTGTGTGGAGACACTAAAGCAAGTATGTAGGTGCTTATTAGAGAATAAGTTCACCTTTGAAGCATTGGCTCGCTAAGGAATACCTAATGGAGTTTTACTTGCATGTCAATAGGAATTCTGTAGTGATAGTAGTACAAGTAATCCTTGGACTTGAGATCATCATAGTATCTTGTGTATGATGAGTTATACTTTGACTTATTCCTTAAGACCCTTAGGGTATATCAAAGGGTATGCTTGGGTATAATAAGTTTATACATGGAGATAATGTATGATCAATAAAGAATCTACCACTTCTAAAAAAGAAGAGAAATGTCTATGTGATTTGATAAATGACAACCCAGTAGTCCTTGGCAAGCGAGAATGAAATTAGAAAGGAGTTTCTAATTTGCATTATTTGGAGTTGTGCATTTAAGAGTCGAAATACATATAATTAAATAAAATAAGACTTGTGAAAGTAATTCCATGTCTTATATTTAATTGGGACATTGTATGGTGGAAGGATTGAATTATACGGTAACTATTTACTCAAAGGTTCTTTAATGATTAATGTTGAAATCTATATTATACGGAAAGTCGTTGATCGCTGAGGAGGCTTATCCTATTGTAGAATAAATATTATTTATTTAAATAAATTAATTATTTAATTTATTTATTTAAATAAGATTATAATTGTTCTAATTGATTTATTCATAATAGGTTTAATATGGAGAACCTAAAGGGTCACACCATAAAAGGAAGAATAATTATTTAAGAAGTAAATGGCATAATCGTAATAATATGTTATGTATATTTAATTTAATCTATGGTGATAGAATAAATTAAATAGCTTAATATTATTATTTAATATTTTTGAAATATTAAATATAAATTAATAAGAGGAGTCTTATTAATATTATTACAATTATTATTATTTTAATTTCTAAAGAGTTTAGGAATTAATTTAATATAAGTACTCTCATTTATTCCTAATTGGATTAGGAAGGAAAATTAATTAAAGGAGTTTAATTAATTATCCCTAATAAGATTAGGAGCCCATTTAATTAAAAGAGTTTAATTAAATAATACTTTATTTAAAATAGGGTTAATTGATATCTTTATAAGAGGAGTCTTATATCAGATATTTAGAATACATAATAATTCCAATTTGTTGGAGAGTACGCTTTTTTTTCTATCTAGAGATAGAAAAACTAGGGTTTGAGCCAATACCCCTTCTTCTTGAAAATTCTTCTTCTTTGGTGGATCACCTCTAGAGGCCATACACTTGGGTGGCTTACATTGATCAAAGGAATGAATCTACCCGGAGATTCAAGGAGATCGCGAAAAAGTAGGAGGTGAACTCGTACCTGAGGAAGCTCGTTTCTACAAGGGTATGATTTCATAATTCATCTTTTTCGTTTAATTAATAATTGTGCATAAAGGGTGATCCGGGTATATGGTTTGTAAAATTTTTAAACTCTGATTTTCCACGTTTCCGCATTATTTTTGCAATTTGATTGCGTTCTAGAATATTACAAACCTAACATGTAAGACATGTGGAAAGACTCATCTTGGAGTCTGTCTGAAAGGGATTATAAGTACCTTTAAACATTATGGTAAATGAGGTAGGAATAACTTTTGTTGATTATATTCGTGGAAATGGTTTCATGGATAATAATGGTAAGCAAGTGTTAATAGATAAGCACCGATAATGTTGAGAGAATTTGAAGAAATTCTCAGTATGAATGGGTTGATTAACCATAGAACTTTAATAAATTGTTAGAATAGAAGAATGGATCTTCAGTTTTTTAAGTAACCCAAGGTAGTATTTTATGGTAATAAAATACCACGACGCTCTTGTTGTCTAACAATAAAGCAAGTTAGGAGGATGTTAAGGAAGAGGATTAGTCGTTACGGTTGTGTATCGACTATCGTAATAGGAGTAAGTTAGCTATTAAGAATGAATACCCATGGCCCAGGATCGATGATCTATTTGATCAGTTGAAGAGGGCAAAGAATTTTTCTAAGATAGATTTTCGTACGGGGTATAGTCCGTTGAAAGTAAAAAAGAAGGAAGAGGTACCTAAGATGACATTCAGAACTCGTTATAGTTATGACAAGTTTCTGGTTATGTCGTTTGGGTTAACTAATGTGCGGAAGTTAGACTTTCCGTAATGGGTGCCGAGCAAGTTGGTGGCAAATTGATAGTTACTCTTGTGAGGTGCTATGGTTGAAAGTACCATTAGCGTCATAGAGTGTACAAATATTATTTGCACGAGGGTGTCGTAATGATCCTTGGTGATATTTTAATCTAATTTAAAACGTCAGAAGATCACGTTGAACATTTGGAGATAGTGTGAGAAACACTACGGAGGGAGAAGTTGGATACGGAATTCACTAAGTGTGGATTGTAGCTTAAAGAGATAGACAAAAATTTGTTATTGAGAAGTGTGTTGGGTATGAAAAGTGAGAAAATAGTTTTTAAGAGCTAAAAGGAAGATTAAGTAAGACATCTTTATTGTCTCTATCAGATGATATGGGGAATTTTTTAGTGTATATTAATGTTTTGCATAGATGACGAGATTGCGTGCTTATGTAGCATGTCAAAGTCATTAGGTATACATCACACCGGTTAAGGGATTATAAGGAGGTTTACCCTACTTATGATCTAAAATTAGCAGCTGTAGTTTTAGAATTAAAAATCAGAAGATAGTATTTATACGGGGAGAAATGTGAGATATACACGGACTCTAAGAGTTTGAAATATATCTCCACACATAAGAAGTTGAATATGAAGTAGAGAAGGTGATTAGAACAGATAAAGAGGTTACGACTGTGATAAGATATATCATACATGGAAGATAAACGTAGAAACTGATGCGTTAAGTAGGAAGGGTGGGGAAAAGCTATCAATGTTAACAACTCAAAATGAGTTAATAACGGAAATGGCGAAAAACAGAGTTAGAGGTTAAATTGCGGAATGAAGTGGTAGAAATGTTATTCACAGCATAAACTCAATCCACGATACTTGAATGAGTTAAGCAACTACAACTAGGTAATGAGGAATGTACGCGAATGAAGAAGAATATGCACGATGAAGAGAAGATCAAGTATAATCTTGTTCTGAAGGAGGAATTTGAGTTCCAAATAATTCTAAGTTAAAAGCTAATGAAAGGGTAATATCGTAATATATTAATAAGTATTTAAACTTCCAACTCACAGTACTGATAGGAAGTGACAAGTTATGTGAATTAAGATAATACCTTCGTTGAAGGTGAAATGAAAGAACTATAATGTCGAAGAAGCATTGTGGGAACTTAAGATTAAAATAAAGGAAAATGTTTCCTCAAATGGTGGATGTAGTGATTAGCATGATTCTGGGGACAGAATCCTTATAAGGGGGGAAGAATGTAACGCCCCAGAAAATTTGGATTTTTGAGAATTAAATTTTTATTTAATTATGTGGATTAAAATGAATTTAATTAATTAATTACGGGAGTAAGCTATTTAAAGGTCGTTCTATGACCTAGACATATCGGAATGTCGTAGTATTTTGGCTATGTGGTAGAATTAAAGTGTTTGAATTTCCAAGACGAAAATAAAAGCTTTCTGATAAATTTTCCAAAGAACACTATTCACGTATTTCTGCTCGGGAATTATTTTTGAACTTCTAAGAAATACGTAATGATAGAATATCGAGGTGAGATGGAATATCCAATAATATTTCAATTATGGCTAACGCAGTTTTTTGCCAATGGACTTAAAACCTAACGGTTAGGGAAAGTTAGTTCCGAGAAGGAATTTAAATGCGTATAATGAATTAAAGTTATGATTGTATAATACATAAGCATTGTACGAGGTAACGAATGTAAGTATAATACAACGTATTATACTATTAAGAATGGAGAATGAAATAACGTATATTAAGAATTAATATACGAGCTAGCATACGAGGTATTATACGAGTATATATGAATGATGGAATGTCGAATATTAAATAAGTATACGAGTTGGAATACGAGAATTATACGTAGATTATACGTTATAAGACTTTAAGCCAAAGGTATTGAATTTGTTGAATTGTGTAGGAAATTATAATGTCCAATTAGGATAACAATAAAGTCCAATGAGATATTGATAAGGCCCAAGTGTAGAGATGTGTAAGTCCAATGCAAGATAATGATAAAGCTTAAAGATTTCTTAATGCAAGCCCAATGTATAAGTTAGGATTAATTAAACCTTAAGCCCAAAGTAAGAATCCATTGGGTTAGGAGGATCCATGGAGCAAACCATGTTAATGTGGGTAGACTTGATGGGCAAGAACTTTGTGTGGTGATCAAGTGTTGTGATGAGCAAGAAAGGGAAGTGGCTAGCAAGTTAACTTAGAGCCAAGGTTATGAATAGTAAGGAGGTGATGTTGAGGAGGTTAGTTAAGGAGGTGGGATGTCCTAATGTCCATAATACCCTAACTTTGGATTGCCTATAAATAGGGAGCTCTCAATACATTTGATTGCTTGATTAAAATTTCTCCCAACTCCTTTCAAGTTAAGCAACTTATTGGTTAGAGAGAATAAACACATATAAGTCAAACTTCCATTATGAGATTTTCAAGAAGCAAGAAGGAGATTAAATCTTAGTCAAGTGATATTCAAGGGTAAGAATTTAAACCATGAATCTCTTTCTCTTCCATTGGTAGGGAGATGGGTAGTGGTAGAATATGTATGCTAAGGAATGATAGGAATGAGTAATCAAAGAGCTTAAGTCTTAATAAGCCGTATAAGACATGAATAAGTAATTCAAACTTAATTAAGTTGTGAACTCATGAGGAACTTAGATGAACTTCTCATATGTTTATTTTAATAAGATTGTATGATAATAAGAAGCAAGGATGATGGTTAAAAGATTTAAGCTATGATAAGTCATGCAAAGCAAATTCATATATAGTTCATACTTTTACAAGTTATAGACTAATGAATAACAAGTAATAACTTATCATGTCAATAAGTTAATGAAGTCTGTATGTCAAGATGTTAGTATGTTGGATATGATATGAGAACATTGAGTAAAGGACTTAAATCAATAATAAGTCATAAGTAAATGAAATCATGAAAGTTATAAGTTGATAAGCCATGAACTTATGAAGAATAAGTCAAAACCTAATTTGAAAATAAGTTAATGTAATAAGTACTTTGAAATGTTTATATGATGGTTAGAATCCATTTAGAACAATGATCAAATCGTTAGTAAAGAAGTTATGCCGGAATTCACACGATTGGACGTTAAGCGTCGAATTCGTGAAATTCTCGGAATGGAAGTTGTATTTTCTGTTTGAGCTTGGAAACATTGGTTTTCAATGGAGACAAGTCATATTTGGCATTATAGAGTTGCGGACTTGAAAAATGACCGGATTTTGACTTAGAACGAAGAAACGAGCGTTGAACGTTCACGAACGTTTATCGTTTTCGTTAAAATGAACTAATAGGTGAAATTTTAGCAAAAAAAGTCAAATAGATAAAATTCTTGCATGAACGTATAGAGTATGTAATTTGTGAACCGTAGGCTTTTGAACGAGCCAATTCGGACTTATAACGAAGAAGTTATGCGTCCGGGAAGTTCACAAAATTTAAAATCTGCAAAAATTTTCTAAGGCACAGTGTTGGTAGCCTTGGTATTTACCAACCCAAGAACAAATGGTGGCCGTAGTAGTGCAAATAATGATGTCAAGGCATACTGCTAACTCTTGCATGCGGCGAGAGATGAAAGCTAAAGTGTGGCGGCGTAGTGGCTGCGATCCTAGGTTTCGATAGACAAGAATGTTTACAAGTATAGAATGAAAGATAACTCTTTAGTAATGAACTAAGGTGTTAATATAACATTGTTAAGGCATTGTTAGACACTTAATGTATGATGATTAAAGGTTAATAACCAATTGAAGATGAATGTAATGAGAACAACGTAATGTGCTTAGCCGGCTATAGAAATTTATTGACCAAGTTGATTTTGAATCCAATGGTTTGCAATTCTAGTATGGGTTATGTAATTACTTAATGAACATGATAAGACCTTTCCTAAATCACTGTTATATTGATGACTTTAGGAATTTAATGTTGTTTAATTAGTAGTTAAACGACAAATGAAAAGTATAATGAACGTGAACAGTATTCAATAATGATAAGGCCTATAACGTTAAGAGTTACAACTAAAACTTGTAAACATAAACGGTATGCAATAAAGTGTACTTACCAAATGACGATCAAGTTTCGATTAATAATGTTAGTAAGCTGTGAGGAAGGATGATTAACTCGAAACGAGTTCTATTAATGAAGTAAATCTACATAAGACATACAAGAGAAAGAAGTCGGTAAGAATAATGTAAAATATAATGGTAAACCGGAACCAATAGTAAAAAATCTAATATATGATTAGATTGAGATGAAGGGTAAGATTCATTAGGAACCATGTATGTTCATTTATGACCTAATGTGGTATGTTATGTGGTTATGTGTTGTAGAGACCATAAAGACTGAAAGGAAATGTTATTATACTATAGCAGACACTGAAGGCAAGTTTTTCTTAAATGCTTGTCTAACCTTCGTGTTAGCCAAGTTTTCTGTGATTCATGTTATGAGATGCATGAAGTGTTTTACTAAAGGGTCGATGCCAGTTTTATCTCGGCTAGACTAATCTTGAAGAGTTGATTGATTTATTTACAAGTCTTTCAGCATAGAATTGTCAATGCTATCCTATGCCAATTGTTTGGTACGGATTCAAGGTAAGCCTGAGTATGAATAAACAAATGTATTTTTCATCGATTATTCGATGGGCACGCGAGGTTGCCAAACTTAAATGTACATACGTTTATCAGGATGTAGTGTTGATCAACATAGAGTACTATGGGTTGATCACCTAGAAGTGCTCATAAGATATGCCGGACTTACGGACTTAGTGTCGGGTTGTCCTTTTCAAAGAAATTATGAAATGCTCATGGTCTTGAGCTAGAATTGATGTTTTACTGAATATTGTTATTGTAAAACATTTTGAAGGAAAAGAAATGCTATTTTGAATTATTGATAGTACTTCGTAACTATTATCCAGTTATTGAAGATATACGATTCCTATGTTTCAAGCATGTTGTTTAAAATAAATTGTTGTACTTGATGAGCTTGTTATGCTCACTCTTGCATGAACCATATGAATGCAGCTAGGACCGAATGAACCGAGGGATCCGACAAGGATAAAGGCAAGGCGAAGAAGAGCGATTAGTTTACCTTGTAATAAACTAGTAAGTTGTATATATTATAGAATGATGAACAAAGAATGTAATGGTTTTAGAACTTGGGAACGGGATGTAATATTATTAATGTAATAAGAATGTCGTTGATACGCACATTTTGATGTCATTTCAATAGAATGAATGTACAGTTATGAGTACCGTGTAGCACCATCTGTTGGGTTGGAAGATACCCAAATTTGGGGGCGTCATATAATTGATGTTAATTAGTACCTAATTGAAGTTTACTAAACAAGATTAGGTGTTAAGATAAGCTAATTAGGGTTAGATTAGCTAATTAGGGTTTAACTTATAAATTAGGGTTAGGGTTTTGCTAATTAGGGTTAGGGTTTGTTAATCTAGGATTGTTAACCTAAATTTCTTGCTAATCCGAACAAGCACGACAAAGCGTTTTGTCAGTGTAAGCACGACAAGGCAACTTGTCAAAATAATTTTACCGAAAAGTCAGAATATAGAAAAAAAAATTAAGCACGAGGTGTCAAACACGACGTTTTTTGGATAAAAATTTATTTGGTCAAATTTGTAAAACCAAGTATATATTAACGCATAACACATTCAGAACAGAGAAATTTTATTTATATAATGGGATTTTACACTTACGAGTCTTATTAGGGTTTTGGGTTTTTACATTCACCCCCACAAATAAGAATTTTGTCCGCAAAATTACAGTTTGTGTTAAGTAAATAATTGAGGATAATTCTCGCGCATTGTATCTTCAAGCTCCCATGTAGCTTCTTCAACGTTCTGATTTCTCCAGAATACTTTGACCGATGCTATCACTTTATTTCTCAGGACTTGCTCTTTACGATCGATGATCTGCACAGGTTCCTCTACATAAGAATGATCTTCCTCTATTTGGATTGGCTCATATTGTATAACGTGTTTATAATCAAGTTTATATGGTCATAATACAGACACATGAAACATATTATGAATATGATTTAACTCAGGAGGTAGTGCTATTTCATAAGCAACTTCACCAACCCTTCTCAAAATTTCAAAAGGTCCAATGAATCTCGGACTTAATTTTCCCTTCTTGCCAAAACATATCTTGCCTTTCCAAGGAGATACTTTCAAGAATACGTGACTTCCTACGTTAAAGTTTTGTTGCTGACGATGAGGATCGGCGTATTTTCTTTGTCGATCTTGAGATGCTTGTAATCGCTGACGAATAATTCTGATAGTTTCAGTTGTTTGTTGAATTTATTTTGATAATATAGAAGAGATGTTCGTTCTTTTGAGGCTTTTCAATTGAATTAATGTATGAATGTTAGTACAGTATAGCACTATCTGTCGGGTTGGAAGATACCCGGATATGGGGGCGCTACTGGTTGGGATCAAAGCTATAAGCGCAATGCGTGAAGAACCCCGAGCCTTTTGCTGGTGACGTCTCTATCAGAGAATGCACTGAAGCCAGACTTTTCGTAAGGGACGCCGAGCAAGTCGGTGGAAAATTGATAGGTACCCTTGTGAGGTGCTATGGTTGAAAGTACTATTAGCGTCACATGTTGATATCGAAGCCTAGGTTATAAAACTTAAGGGGGGATTAGAACCTTAAGTCATAACCTTAATAAAGAAATAAAAGATGAAGGATAACCTTATAAAAATGCATTATCTTAGGTTATGTGTTTTTATTATTCTACTAACATGTACTAATCAAACTGTATTGTTTTATTGTAGATGTCAGGAGAAAATGATATGTATAGAGATATACATGTAGTGAGTGAGGATTCGGTTAATCGAGTAGATATATTACCCAATCCCGTAGCAGTAGAACCAGAGGTGGTGACAATCGAGTTTGGAGACTCAGACGATTTAGGCTACATGTCTATTTTTGATGGCATGCTAGAGGAAGAGGTGGATGTGATGTCCTTTGATCAGGTTCCACCTACGGAAGAGTTGACTACTGGAGAGTCAATGAAGGCACTGTTTATGTCAGTTCTAGATAGAAACGTCCACTGTTGTCAAGAAGTTACGGAGTTGAAAGAGGAACTCCATGCTATCCGGGAGGACAAATTAAGTATGGAAGGCATGTGGGAGGAGGAACACGATGATCGTGTTTTAGCCAAAGACAAGATCCACGAGCAGAAACACGAAGTCTTTGAGCTCAAGCAGGAGCTAAAGACTAAACAACAGAAGTTAGAGAGGATGTCCTATATACATAGGAGTTCTCACGTGGACTTGCAGCAGCAAGTAGCTGGATATCCAGTAGAAGCAGGACAGACTCGACACACTATAAGTCGAGATGTCATAGTCGGTTTGGCCAAGAAAGATTTCGAGAATGCCATTCGACAAATGTAATGTAGTTATAGCCAGACTAGTTTAGATATGTAAATATTATGTATCTAGTAGTGATGTAAAACCCTCTTTTGTATATCAAGGGTAGTCTTTTGTAAATTCCAATTTTTGGAAAGCAATTACGGGATGGTAATGTAATTAGCTAAGGTTGAGTAATGTAAAACAATGTAGTGTTATACTACAAGTTATGAATCAATATAAGTTTTTTTTTATGGAATATATTGTGTAATGGTTATGAGTTATTGTTTTAGTATAAATAATAACAAAACAAGAAGAAGAAAGTAATAATGATGTATTGTTTTCTTAACAGCAAAATGCCGCCAAGAAGAAGACAACGAAATCAAGATACTATTGTTGAGCAACCGGAAGAAGGTCCGGTTAATCCAATTCAAGAGTTCGTTAATCTTTTAACGACTGCGTTTAATAGAACTGGGGCTAATGTACCTATAAATCTTGGAGTAGTACAAGCTACTACTTTTAAGGATTTCAAAAGTGTCGGTCCGCCGGAGTTCAAAGGAACTACGGACCTGATAGAAGCCCAAACTTGGGTGAAAGAAATTGAGAAAGCATTTGTTATAACAAATGTTGAGGAAGGTCAAAAGGTTGCTTTCGCAACCTATATGATGAAAGGGGAGGCTAATTTCTGGTAAGAGGCAAACCAGGCTAGGGCCCGAATAGAAAATCTAACGTGGGTAAGGTTCAAGGAGATTTTCTTCAAGAACTATTTTCCCACGAGTATGCAGGGGAGGATGGAAATGATGTTTCTTGACTTGAAACAAGGGGATATGACAGTTCCCTAGTATGCTGCCAAGTTTAATGAACTAGAAAGATTTGCTCCACATCAAGTAGACACTAAAGTGAGAAAGGCTAGACGGTTTGAGCAGGGCTTGAAACCCTAGCTCTATAGCCGAATCTCTATGTTCCAAAGTACTTCCTTTGGAACCATATTAGAAAAGGCAATAATTGCCGAAGGTGGGAATGAGGCTCTCAGCTAGTACCATAAGGATAAGAAAAATAAGGGAAAAGTTGATGGGGGAATCAAGACCGAGGGAACCAGTGGTAGTGGCGACAGTCAAAAGAGGAAGGGTTTTAACTTTGGAAATACTGGAGTAAAACAAGGGGATTCTAAAAGGAGGATAGAGGCCTGTAATACCTGTGGGAAGACTCATTTAGGAGTCTATCTCAAGGGTAAGGTAGTATGTTATAATTGTGGGCAAGACTGGTACATTTCGCCTAACTTTCCCAATCTAAAGAAAAACCATGGATGCTTTGTATGTGGATCAACTGACCACATAGCAAAGAATTGTCCAAAGAAGGGGGCAGATGGAAATAAGGGCACTAATAGCGGTAAGTTGGCTATTAGTGGTCCAGCTCAGCCGGGTAGACCAATGGCTCGCACTTTTAATATGACGGTCCAAGATGCGGTGACATCAAGGGATGTAGTTGCAGGTATTATCCTGATCATTAACATAAATGCGTACGTGCTATTTGATTCCGGTGCTACTTGTTCATTTATAGCATGTGATTTTGCTAGACGATTAGAATTACTTTTAGAAAGGTTGCTTATGCCTTTGATTATTAAGGTAGCAAATGAAGAGATAATTCCTGTTGAAGATATTCATAGGAATTGTTTAAATGAATATCTGGGGTTGTAAATTATCGGTAGATTTAATACCGATAAAGTTGGGAGAATTCGATGTAATTATCGGAATACATTGGTTGATTAACCATGGAGCAATTATAGATTGCCAAAAGAAATGTGTGAGCATTAGGACGTTGAAGCAACCTCCTGTAGTATTTTACCGTAATAAATCGCCAGGACGTTCGTGTTATCTTACGATGACACAAACAAGAAAACTTTTAAGGAAAAGATGTGTAGGTTACTTGTGCCATGTTGTTGACACCCAGCAAGTGGGAATAACCATGGAACAAATACACATAGTAATCGAATTCATGGATGTGTTTCCAAGTGAATTACCGGGGTTACCACCGGATTAGGAGATCGAATTTGTAATAGACATAGTGCCAGGAACAGCACCAGTCTCAAGGGCACCGTATCGTATGACGATTGTGGAAATGAAGGAGCTAATGGTTCAGTTACAAGAACTATTGGATAGGAAGTACATTCAACCGAGTGTTTCACCATAGGGTGCACCGGTATTGTTTGTCAAGAAGAAAGACAGTTCGTTAAGGCTTTGTATCGACTATCGAGAGTTGAACAATTTAACGATAAAGAATAAATACCCATTGCCCAAGATCGATGATCTTTTTGATCAGTTGAAAGGGGCAAAGTATTTTTCTAAAATAGATTTGCGGACGGGGTATCCCAAATTAAAGGTTAGGAAGGAGGACATACCAAAGACGACATTCAGAACTCGTTATGGTCATTATTAGTTTCTGGTAATGTCATTTGGGTTGACGAATGCACCAATTGCATTTATGGATATGATGAACAGAGTGTTCAAACCATATTTGGACAAGTTTGTCGTTGTGTTTATCGATGATATTCCAGTCTATTCAAAGACGCCAGAAGATCGTGCTGAACACTTAAGATTAGTGTTGGAGACACTAAGAAAGGAGAAGTTATATACGATATTCACTAAGTGTGAATTTTGGCTGGAGAAGGTACAGTTTTTAGGTCATGTCATTGACCAAGAAGGGATTTCAATGGATCCAGCGAAGGTGGAGGCAGTGATGAACTGGGAACAACCAAAAACGCCGACTGAGGTGCGGAGTTTCATAGGGTTAGTGGGATACTATTGAAGATTTATCCATGATTTTTGAAGATAGCTACCCCATTGACTAACTTGACAAGGAAGACGGTGAAATACGTGTGGACGGATAAATGTGAAGACAGTTTTCAAGAACTAAAGAAAAGATTAAGCGGAGCGCCTGTTTTGTCATTACCCGATGACACAGGAAATTTCGTAGTTTATAGCGATGCTTCGTGTAGAGGACTTGGTTACGTGCTCATGCAGCATGGCAAAGTCATTGCGTATGCATCACGGCAGTTTAAGGATTATGAAAAAGTTTATCCTACTCATGATCTGGAACTGGCCGAGGTAGTGTTTGCCTTAAAGATATGGAGACATTATCTTTATGGGGAGAAATGTGAAATATATACAGACCATAAGAGTCTTAAGTATATCTTCACTCAGAAGGAGTTGAATATGAGACAGAGAAGATGGCTAGAGTTGATAAAGGATTATGATTGTGAAATCCTTTATCACCCTGGGAAAGCCAATGTAGTGGTCCGACGCCTTAAGTATGAAGGGTCTGAAAAGGTTATATATGTTAACGACTCAAAATGAGTTAATAACAGAGATGGCTAGGATGGAAATAGAAGTGAAGATGCCAAGTGACTCTAGGCAGATACTTTTTATAACTGGAATGCAATCTACCATCGTAGAGAGAGTCAAGGAGGTACAACTCAAGACTGATGAGTGTAGCCAAATGAAGAAGCGGATATCTGATAAGGAAGATACTAGGTATAGTCTTGATAATGAGGGATTAATAAGATTTGAAGGAAGAATTTGGGTTCCGAATTAGACAAAATTAAAGGAGTAAGTGTTACAAGAAGCTCATAGTTCAAGGTACTCGATACATCCTGGTAGCACTAAGATGTATGAAGACCATCGACAGAATTTTTGGTGGCCGAACATGAAGAGAGAAATAGCTGAATATGCGAGTAGATGCTTAACTTATCAAAAAGTTAAAGCTGAACATCAAAGACCAAGTGGCTTGTTACAGTCATTGGAGATTCCAGAATGGAAGTGGGAGCATATCACGATGGACTTCGTGGTGGGACTTCCGACAACAACCAAAGGATACTATTCAAAGCCCTAAAGTGACAGAAAGTGTCGATGTAGGTGTTCTTGAGTTTCTGGATAGCGATTTGGTCGTGGTCGAGCGATCACTTTGACCATTAAATAACTAGCTACTGGTAATGATTTTCAGTTTGGTCAAGCATTGATGTTGTAATACTCATACAATAGTACAACATGAAACAAATCATAGACTCTAACTTACACATAACAAGAAGTTATAGAAGCTCAAAGTCATTGTCAGAGCTGTTCTTGGGTCTCTGGGTAACCCAGAACAGAAGTCATGGCTGGTCAACGGTTTTGTGGCTTAAATATCTTCGATTCTGTGTATTAGATGTGTATTTTGCTTGTTGTAATATGTAGTATATATGTTGGGTTACATATATAACATTACCAGGAACAAATCATAACTCTAAGGTCTCAAAATTGGCTGGTCAAAGTACAGCTAGATGTTGTTCTTCAGTTTTTTGGAAAACCCAAAAAACACGGTCATGCTCGGTCAACGTATTTTGACCAATAATTCCAGTAAACCTATACGTTGTTTGTTCAATTAAAGATCATAGATATGTAGTATGTATAACAGGGTACTAATCTATAACAAAAACTTAAACAATTAACCAGCAGAAGACGATTAAATAGGTCGGTCAAAGTAGCCGGTTCTACTGTTCTTGAGTTTTCTGGGCAAACCCAGAAAACCAACATCCGTGAACGGTCAACCCACTTTGACTTCTTATAACTTGAAATCTACGGTTCAACTGAACTATTTTTTTCCAGATTAAAGACCTACTAACAAGCTACAAATACCAATCGATTAACAGACCAAAACATAAACACACACGAATCTACAAGCCCTAACATTCGACTGTCAGACCAAGTTTAACAAAATTTCCAAATTTCATAAAACACTTAATTACATCATCTAGATGTTATGAAAACGTTTTCTACCAGTTTAACATACTTTCTAACATCCTAATACATAATTCTAAACATCTAAACAATAAATCTAACATAAGATCAAAGAGCAAATTATGAACTAGGGTTTGTACCTTTTCTTGAGCAATTTGTGATTCTAGCTTCTGATGTTGTTGTTGCTATCACCCAGGCTTCATTTGGTAGGTTTATAAGTGTATCTAGGCTTTGGGAATTCGTGAGTTTGCTCAGCCCTAAGGTTCCTATTTATAGACTTCTTTAACTTGGCTTTTTGGTCATTTTTCCACCTACTTGCCTCTATAAAATCTGATTTCTAACTCTTCTGCTGCTTGGGAGTTTGAAAGCATGTCATGTGATGTTTTGGAACTTGAATTGGTGACTCCCAACCTACTTGTGAGCTAGTTGATAAATTAGTAGCTTAATTAGGTTTAAATCTTCACTAATCTTGATTAGGGTTTTGTTTCTAATGATTAGGAATGTTAATTAATGTTAATTAATACCTAATTGAAGTTTACTAACCATGATTAGGTGTTAAGATAACCTAATTAGGGTTTAACTTATAAATTAGGGTTAGGGTTTTGCTAATTAGGGTTAGGGTTTGTTAATATAGGATTGTTAACCTAAATTTCTTGCTAATCCTTACAAGCACGAGAAAGCGTTTTGTCAGTGTAAGGACGACAAAGCAACTTGTCAAAATAATTTTACCGAAAAGTCCAAATATAGAAAAAAAATTTAAGCATGAGGTGTCAAGCACAACGTTTTTTGGACAAAATTTTATTTGGTCAAATTTATAAAACCAAGTATATATTAACACATAACACAATCAGAACAAAGAAATTTTATTTATATAATGGGATTTTACACTTACGAGTCTTATTAGGATTTTGGGTTTTTACAGCTAGGATGGAGTTGGAAATGAAGCTGCCAAGTGAATTAGGACAAATGCTATTTACGACGGAGATGCAATATACCGTCGTAGAGAGAGTTAAGGAGGTGCAACTCAAAACTGATGAGTGTGACCGGATGAAGGAGCGGCTGGCCAATGAAAAAGATACTAAGTATTGTCTTGATAATGAGGGGCTATTAAGATTTGAAGGAAGAATTTGGGTTCCAAATGAAACGAAATTAAAGGAGCAGGTTCTACAAGAGGCTCATAGTTCGAGGTTTTCAATTCATCCTGGTAGTGCTAAGATGTATCTAGACCTTCGACAGAGTTTGTGGTAGCCGAACATTAAGAGAGAGATAACAGAGTACGTAAGTAGCTGCTTGACTTGTCAGAAAGTTAAGGCCGAACATCAACGACCAAGTGGCTTGTTACAGTCATTGGAAATTCTAGAGTGGAAGTGGGAAAATATCACGATGGATTTTGTGGTGGGACTTCCGACTACAACCAAAGGGTATGATGCGATTTGGGTAATAGTAAACCGATTGACAAAGTCCGCTCACTTTTTGCCAATTAGGTTCAAGTATAACTTAGACCAGCTAGCTAGACTCTATATTAAGGAAATAATTTCCAGACATGGTGTACCAGTATCGATTGTGTCAGATCGTTATCCACGATTCACATCGAATTTTTGGAGGAGTCTACAAGAGCAGTTAGGAACGCAGTTAAAGCTGAGTACGACGTATCATCCACAAACGGATGGACATAGCGAGATAACAATTTAGATGTTAGAAGATATGTTAAGATCTTGTGTCATGGATTTCAAGGGTAGTTGGGATGATCATCTACCATTAGTGGAGTTTGCGTATAACAATAGTTATCATGCAAGCATAGGTATGCCACCTTATGAAGCTTTGTACGGGAGGAAATGCAGAACACCACTATATTGGGATGCGGTAGGAGAACGCCGAATGTCGGGACCAGAATTGGTGTAACAGACAGCGAATATTGTCAAGATGATTCAAATGCGTCTTCTAGCAACTCAAGACAGACAAAAGAAGTTTATGGATTTGCATAGAGAGAATAGAGAATTTGAAGTAGGTTCGTACGTATTTCTAAGAGTATCTCCCTGGAAAGGAAACATAAATTTTGGATAGAAGGGAAAGTTAAGTGTAACGCCCAAGAAAATTTTGATTTTTGAGAATTAAATTTTTATTTTGATTATGTGGATTAAATGAATTTAATTAATTATTTATGGGAGTAAGCTAATTGAAGGTCGTTTTATGACCTAGACATATCGGAATGTCGTAGTATTTTGGCTACGTGATAGAATTAAAGTGTTTGAATTTCCAAGACGAAAATAAAAGCTTTCCGAGAAATTTTTTGAAAAACACTATTCACGCATTTCTGCTCGGGAATTATTTTTGAACTTCCGAGAAATACGTAATGATAGAATATCGAGGTGAAAAAGAATATCCAATAATATTTCAGTTATGGCAAACACAGTTTTTCGCCTACGGACTTAAAACCTAACGATTAGGGAAAGTGAGTTCCGAGAAGAAAATGTAATACGTATAATGAATTAAAGTGTTGATCGTATAATACGTAGGTATTGTACGAGATAATGAATACGAGAATAATACAAGGTGTTATACGAGTATGAATGAATGATGGTATGTCGTCTGTGAATAAGTATACAAGTTAGAATACGAGATTAATACGTAAATTATACGTTATAAGGCTTTAAGCCAAATGTAATGGACTTGTAGGATTGAGTAAGAAATTGTAAAGTCCAATGAGATATTGATAAGGCCAAAGTGTAGAGATGTGTAAGCCCAATACAAACTAATGATAAAGCCCAAAGAATTATTAATGCAAGACCAATGTATAAGTTAGGACTTATTAAACCTTAAGCCCAAAGTAAGAATCCAATGAATTAGGAGGATCCATTGGGCAACCCATGATCACATGGGTGATCTTGGTGACCAAGAAATAAGTGTGATGAGCAAGTAGACTTAAGGATTAAGAAAAGGATAAGTTAAGTAACTTAAAGGCTAAGTAAAGTGCTTGTGTGATGAATAAGCAAAGTGCTTATTTGTGATGATTAAGTAAACTTAATAGCTAAGTGTTGTGATGGCCAAGTAATTAATTTTTTGAGCAAGCAAAGGATAAGCTATGTGATAAGCAAGTATACTTAAGAGCTAAGTAAGTGTGGTGGCCAAGTTTACTTGTTAGCTAGGTAATGAATAGTAAGGAGGTGATTAAGGAGGTGGAGTGGCTTTATGACCATTATACCCTAACCTAGCAAGTCCTATAAATAGAGAGCTCTCAATTCATTTGATCGCTTGATTAAAATTTCTCCCAACTCCTCTCAAGTTAAGCAACTTATTGGTTAGAGAGAATAAGCACTTATAAGTCAAACTTCCATTATGAGATTTTCAAGAAGCAAGAAGGAGATTAAAGCTTAGTCAAGTGATATTCAAGGGTAAGAACTTAAACCATGAATCTCTTTCTCTTCCATTTGTAGGGAGGTGGGAAGTAGTAGAACATGTATGCTAAGGAATGATAGGAATAAGTAATCAAAGAGCTTAAGTCTTAATAAGCCGTATAAGTCATGAATAAGCTATTCGTAATCATCTAAGTTATGAAACAAGGAAGAACTTGTAGGAACTTATTTTATGTTGAAATGATAAGGTTGTATTATAATAAGAAGTAAGGATGATGGTTAAAAGATTTAAGCTATGATAAGTCATGCAAAGTGAATTTATAAGTAGTTAATACTTTTACAAGTTATAGATTAATGAAGAATAAGTAATAACTTATCCTGTATATAAGTTGATTAGATGAGTATGTCATGATGCTAAAATGATGGATTGAATCCATTTGAAATGATGAATAAATCATAAGAAATGAAGTTAAGGCGGAATTCACGAGTTTGGACGATAATCATCAAATTAGTGAAATTATTGGAATAGAAGTCGAATTTTGATTTTGAGCTTGGAAACATTGGTTTTCAATGGAGACCAGTCATATTTGGCATTATAGAGTCGCAGACTCAAAAATGACCGGATTCCGACTTAGAACGAAGAAACGAGCGTTGAACGTTCACGAACGTTTTTTTATTTTCGTTAAAAATGAACTAATAGGTGAATTTTTAGCAAACGAAGTCAAATAGATAAAATTCTTGAATGAACGTGTAGGGTATGTAATTTGTGAACCGTAGACTTTTGAACGAGCCAATTCAGACTTATAACGAAGAAGTTATGAGTCCGGGTGTTTTGTATAATTTTTAAATTTTGCAAACTAGCTGAGGCACAGAGTTGGCGCCACGGCGCCAACCCAAGGCCAATGAGTGACGCCGCAGCACCAAGTCTGGGGCTTGCCTACTGCAAACTCGCGCCGCGGCGCAAGAAGGAGAGCTATATGTGGTGCCGCGGCGCTAGTCCCAGAGTTCTGACAGACAAGAATGTTTACAAGTATAGAATAAAAGATACCTCATTAGTAATGAACTAAGTTGTTAATATAACATTGTTAGACACTTAATGTATGATGATTAAAGGTTAATAATCAATTGAAGATGAACGTAATGAGAACAACATAATATGTTAAGCCGGCTATAGAAATTCGTTGACTAAGTTGATTATGAATCTAATGGTTTGCAATACCAGTATGGGTTATGTAATTACTTAATGAACATGATAAAACTTTTCCTAAATCACTGTTATAGTGATGACTTTAGGAATTTAATGTTTTTTAATGAGTAGTTAAATGACGAACGTAAAGTATAAGGAACGTGAACCGTATTCAATAATGATAAGGACTATAACGTTAAGAGTTACAACTAAAAGTTGTTAAGTAATACGTAAACGTAAATGGTGTGCAATAAAGTGTACTTAACAAATGACAATCGAGTTTCGATTAATAATGTTAGTAAGCCGTGAGGAAGGATGATTAACTCGAAACGATTTCTATTAATGAAGTAAATCCACGTAAGACATAGAAGAGAAAGAAGTTGGTAAGAATAATGTAAAATATAATGTGGCCGGAACAATAGTAACAAATCTAATATATGATTATATTGAGAAGAAGGGTAAGATTCATTAGGAACTATGTATGTTCATTCATGACCTAATGTGGTATGTTATGTGGTTATGTATTGTAGAGACTGTAAAGACTGAAAGGAAAAGTTATTTTTACTGTAGCAGATGTTGAAGGCATGTTTTTCTTAAAACGCTTGTCTAACCTTCGTGTTAGTCAAGTTTTCTGTGATTCATGTTATGAAAAGCATGAAGTGTTTTACTAAAGGGTTGATGCCAGTTTTATCTCGGCTAGACTAATCTTGAAGAGTTGATTGATTTATTTATAAGTCCTTCAATATAGAATTGTTAACGTTATCTTACGCCAAAACTTAAACGTACACACGTTTAATGGATGTAGTGTTGATCAACATGAAGTCTTATGGTGATCACCCGAAGTGCTCTAAGATAAGATACCGGACTTACGGACTTAGTCTTAGGGTTGTCATTTTCAAAGAAATTATGAAATGCTCATGGTCTTGAGCCAGAATTGATGTTTTACTGAATATTGTTATTGTAAAACATTTTGAAGGAAAAGAAATGCTATTTTAAATTATTGATAGTACTTCATAACTATTATCTAGTTATTGAATATATACGATTCCTATGTTTTAAGAATGTTGTTTAAAAGAAATCGTTTTACTTGCTGAGATTGTTATGCTCACTCTTGCTTGAACCATATGAATGTAGCTAGGACCGAACGAACCGAGGGATCTGACAAGGATAAAGGCAAGATGAAGATGAACGATTAGTTTACCTTGTAATAAACTAGTAAGTTATATATATTATAATATGATGAACAAAGAATGTAATGGTTATAGAACCTGGGAACGAGATGTAATATTATTAATGTAATAAGAATGTCGTTGATACGCACATTTTGATGTCATTTCAATAGAATGAATGTACAGTTATGAGTACCGTGTAGCACCATCTATCGGGTTGGAAGATACCAGGATTTGGGGGGGTCACATTAAGTCCGAGGTTTATAGGACCTTTTGAGGTATTTAAACGGGTGGGTGAGGTAGCATATATGATAACATTACCTCCAGACCTAGAACAAATACATAATGTATTTCACGTATCTTTATTGCGTCCTTATAAACCAGATTATAAGCACGTGATAGAATATGAACCTATTCATATCGAGAAGAACTTAACGTACGAGGAAATGCCGATTCAAATTATCGACAGAAAAAAATAAGTTCTACGGAATAAAGTCATACCTTCCGTGAAGGTGATATGGAAGAACCATGATGCAGAAGAAGTAACGTGGGAGTTAGAAGAAATGATAAAAAAGAATTACCCTCAATTATTTGTGTAATTTTTTTTATATAGCGAGATTCTGGGGACAGAATCCTTATAAGGGGGAAAGAGTGTAACACCCCAAAAAAATTGAACCTTTGTAAATACTTTTAATAATGAATAAAATAATAATATTTATTATTACTACGTATTGATAAGATGAATGTCGTTTTATAACCTAAAAACGTTGTAATGTCATAGTATTTTAACTACGTGGATGAATTAAAGTGTTTGAATTTCTAAGACGAAAATAAAAGCTTTCCGAATTTTTTTTCGAAAAACACTATTCATCGATTTCTGCTCGGGAATTATTTTTGAACTTCCAAGAAATACGTAACGTTATAATATCAATATGAGATGGATTATGTAATAATAATCTAAGTATAGAAAACGTAATATTTTGCATGCGGGCCTAATTTGGGAACGTTAGGTTTATTAATCGTTAAGAAAAGAAAGTTGTAATTGTATGACGCGTATGCATTGTATGAGGTAATGAATGTAAGTATAATACGACGTATTATACTATTAATTATGAAGGATGGAATAACGTATATTACGAATTAGTATACGAGCTAGCATACGAGAATTATACGTGATATATTTATGTCAAGGTTCTTAATTAAAGGGAATGGACTTGAAGGATTATTAGCATAATGGTAGAAGTCCAATAGAAAGTGATACTCAAGCCCAAGTGTTTGATAAGTCATGAGTCCAAACTATTGTATTATAAGCCCAACAAGGAATTAGCTAGATTAATTAGCAATCCCAATGAATTGGCCATGATCCGTGGAGCAAACCAAGTGAGATGTGGGTAGACTTGATGGGCAAACATTTTAAGTGGTGAGCAAGTGTTGTGATGACCAAGTATTAGAAGTGGCTACCAAGTAGATTTGGTTGTTAAGTAATGAATAGTAAGGAGGTGAGATTAAGGAGGTTAATTGAGGAGGTGCAATGCCTAATTGACCAGAATGCCCTCACTTTGTATAGCCTATAAATAGGTGAGTTAGTTGATCATTTCTCATTGTTCAACTTTCATCCAAAACAAAGTAACTTATTTGTTAAAGTAACTTATTTGTTAGAGAGAATAAGCACTTTTAAAGCCAAATCAACATTTTGCTAGATTTCAAAGAAGAACACTTTAGTCATCAAAGGTAAATGATCTTTTGATCTATTACTCTATCGCTACCATAATAAGATTGATAGAGAAGTGTGATTGTATGCTAAGAACCTATAAGAAGTCATTGATGAACCTAAGCCGAATAAGTTGAATAAGCAACTTGAACCTAAATAAGTTGATAAACTTGTGAAGAACTTGTCATATATTTGTCATATGATGTTAGTATGTTCAATATAGTATGAGAACATTGATTGATGGACTTAAGTTCATAGTAAGTCATAAGCATAAGAATTATAGTTCATAAGTTAAATAAGTCATTGACTTATGAGGATAAGTCAAAACATACTTTGATGATAAGTTGGTGTAATAAGTAACTTGAACTGTTCATGTGAAGATTAAAATCCATTTTGAATCATTATTAATGAGGTTTTGCCGAAATTCACACGATTAGACGATAATCGTTGAATTCGTGAAATTCTCGGAATGGAAGTTGTATTTTGTGTTTGAAGTCAAAAACGTTGGTTTTCGATGGAGACACGTCATATTTTGCATTATAGAGTTGCGGACTCGAAAATAACCGAATTCTGAATTAGAACGAAGAAACGAGCGTTAAATGTTCACGAACGTTTATCGTTTTTGTTAAAAATGAACTAATAGGTGAAATTTTAGCAAACGAAGTTAAATAGATAAAATTCTTACATAAACGCATAGAGTATGTAATTTGTGAACCGTAGGCTTTTGAACGAGCCAATTCGGACTTATAACGAAGAATTTATACGTTCGGGAGTTTCGCCAAAATTGTAAAAGCTATAAATGGTGGTGCACAGAGTTGGCGCCGCGGCTCCAACCCAAGGACAAATGGTGGTGCTATAGCACCGAGCACAGTGTCATTACCTACTGCAGAGTCGTGCTGCGGTGTGAGAAGGAGAGTTATGTGTGGCACCGCGGCGCCAGTCCTAGGGTTTCGACAGACAAGAATGTTTACAAGTGTAGAATGAAAGATAACTCATTAGCAATGAACTAAGGTATAAATATAACATTGCTAAGGCATTGTTAGACACTTAATGTATGATGATTAAAGGTTAATAATCAATTGAAGATAAACGTAATGAGAACAACATAATGAAAAGCCGGATCCAATAATAATAAATTTAAATTATAAGTAGATTGAGAAGAAGGGTAAGATATAGTAGTATACATACTTGATTATGCGACCTAATGTGGTACGTTATATGATCATATATTGTAAAGACTTGGAGACTTAAAGTGTATGTGTGATAAATCAGTAGCAGACACTAAAGGAAAGTATTCTAACCCTTGTTCCAGTTTAGTCTGAACAAGCTTTGTAATTCATGTATCCTTTCGCATGAAGTTTTGTATGAGGAAGTCAAAGTCAATTCTTTTGGCTAGACTTATGTTATGATTCTATCAAACATGTTTAATGTTTATCAAGTTATATTGGTGTGGTTTTCAATCGAAGACTGAGTATGCTAAAATATTTTCGTCGTTTAACGACAGGCACGCGATGTTGCCACAACTTAAACGTCTACACATTTAATGAATGTAGTGTTGATCAGCATAGAGTACTATATGCTGATCACCTAGACGTGCTCGTAAGTAATGTCGGACTTATGGACTTTGTGATAACCCGGGATTTCAAAAAATCAAAATTTTACGAATAATTTTTTTATTTATTTAATATTGACATTGACTGTTAATATTATACTGAGAATTTGTGAGACAAGTCTCGAGAATTAGTTAATATGTGATTTGACTAAGAAAATAGAGTAGAGTTGTGCTTAACAACTTTGAAAACCCTAACCCTAATTTTCGGATAGGGATTCGGTAGAAAATACAATTAAAATAATTGTACTGTTGAATATGTGTTTGTATTGTATATGGATGTTGACCTACATTTGACTGGATAAGGTTTAATATTAATAAAACCTAGTAAGAGATTAGAAACCCTAATCTCGAGATTAGAAACCCTAACCGATAGCCGAAAAACCCTAAATTCAAAACTGGGAATTATAAACCCTAAATTAGGAAACCTTAGTTCTAATCGGCAAACCTAATGGGTTTATTAAACTTAAATATGATTAGAAAACTCTAATTATATTTTTGGTATATATAAATTTCTATTTTAGAAACCCTAATTATATTCTAGAAATTTTACTTTTCTAATTAAACCCTAAATTTGAAAATTATGGGAACTAGAATTTTTTAAACCTAAGGGTTAGGACATTAGGGTTAAACCCTAAGGTTCAAACCCTAAGGGTTAAACCCTAAGAGTTGGTACAAATGATAAGAATGCCCTTAAATGTATTTTGCAATTTACTAAAATGCCCTTTTATTATATTTTATAAGCTAACTTGCAAAATTGGTAAAATCTTTAGTTGGTCACCAACTATGTTGACTTAAAAGACATAAAATCTCAGCAAATCAGCCCTACTTAACAGCCAACCTCAGCCCATTCAATTAATCAAGCAATATAAATGGATTTGGAGAGAGAAAGTTTACAAAAATTGCTTAATTGCTATCCAACTCTCACCCACTCTCTCTCTCTATCCCAAAGCTCCTAATTTATTGAGAAAATCATTCACTAGATACATCCTAGAGACACCAAAATCAGATTGGAAAGATCAAGATCAAAGTTTGGTCAAGAAGGTATAATAGCCCTAACCCTATTTTGATCCATGTTGCTAAGAAAGAAATTATGTTTTTATGTTTAATCAAGTATTAAAATATGTTTTTAGTTGATCTATGTTGATCCATGATGGATCCATAGCATCAAAGTGGGTAAAAATTATGTTTTTCAAAAACTGTTCTTGAGCAAAATTTTGTGTTCTGACAAGGAATGTCAGTCCCTCTAGATCATGGTGTGTTTATGATTTTTGATTTTTTGTTGTGTGAATCTATAGATTGATATGTTGGATTTAATCTGGAAGTGGTAGTGTAGCCATTAGATGTCTAGATTTCATTTTATTTTAGGTCAAACATCGTTGACCGACGTTGACTGAGCCGAATCTGGGCAAACCCAGAATTGCATGAACAACGTCTGACAACGTTTTTGCAAGGCTGGATCTGACATATTTAATTGTTTTTTGATGTTTTTTTTGTACCCAAGTTGAAGAATGTTAGTTTTAATATAGATCCATGCTTTTAAATGTCTTAAAAAACAAGCAGATTTGTCGTAAAGGATGGTCAAACTTGACTAACCGGTAACATTTTCAATTTTTCTGGGAATTTCCAGATCTTAAGAATATCACCGTCTGACATACTTTGACCGTATATTTCATGTTGATTCTATTGATGATAATCTGAGTTCCTGCTTTATTAATGTACCTTGACACTAGAACTACACGTTTGAGCCATCAAACCACATGAACCAAGACCAGGACATAGATTAAATTGAACTTGAATATGGCAACTCGAAACTGTTTAAGCCCAGAAAACCTAGATTTGTTCCGAGAGCAAATTTGGAGGGTTTGATCTCCTTGTTGTGATGTTGTTTAACCAAAGTGTTGGTTAAATATTGTAGTGTGACATTAATACTACAATATCAAAGTTTTAGATAACCCATAAACCATTTTGTCTAAGATTTAATCGCACAAATTCACGCCATTGCTAGAAGATCTTTGTCGACAAAGTGTTCTTGAGCTCAAAACACCACCTAAGACGATTTTAAAAGTGTCGCTTTAGGCTTTAGCGACGGGTTATTTTTATTTTATTTTCTGTTTTTTTAGAAAATGATTAAAAAATAAAAATAAATTATAAAAATGGTTTTAAAAATGGTTTTAAAAATTATTTTAAATTAAGAAAAATAATTTCTGATTTTTTGAAATATATTTCATTAATATTTATAGTTATTTGAATATTAATGGTATTTAATTTATTTAATTAATATATTAAATAAATTAGAGAAAAATGATTTAATATTATGAAAAATCATTTTAATTGAGAATAAAGTGTTAGAAAATATTTTAAATTATAAAATATAATTTTTCTATATTTTGGAGAATTCTCATTAATAAATTAATATTAATGATGTTAGATTTATTTAATTATTATATTAAATAAATGAATTAAAAATGATTTTATTATTTTAAAAATCATTTAAAAATGAGAAAAATGATTTAAAAATATTTTAAGTTATAATTAATGAATTTTAATATTTTGATGATAATTTCATTAATATTTAAATATTAATGATGATGATTTAAAATGATTTTAATTATTTTAAAAATCATTTAAGTAGAATATTGATGATTTAAAAATATTTTAAGTTATTGATAATAACTTTAATATTTGACAAGTATGTTATTAATATTTTGATATTATTAAATATTAATAATGATAAGATTATTTGATAATTAAATTATTTAAAAATGATTCTGATGTTTGAAAATTATTATAAATTATAAAAATTGTTTATAATTTATTAAAAGCTTCGGAAAAATATTATAATTGATAATTGACTTATCTAAATTAATATTGAAGCTTAGAAACCAATTTTGATTGACAATAGTTGTGTTAATTGTCGAATAGGATGACCAGAACACCGAGAATGGACCGAAGTCCAACCAGACTGAACTAGTTTGACTTGTTAAGTGTTTATATAGGTTATAAACACTGATGTGGGTATGTGGTAATGTGTCTAGGAGAAGTTAGACTATGAATTACAGTGTTGTGTGTTATAAATGATTGTGCTAATTGTGAGACCGACATTATTGATTATAGGTCTTACGAACGCAGTAAATTATATTGTGTAGCTGTAATCAGCGGAAGAGGCAAGTTCCCTAACTCAACCTTGAGTTATATTCAATCAATTATTATGGTGGTTAATGATTGCTAATTATACCACGTCCAGGGATTTATTGTTGATAATTCACAATTAGTGCATGCTTAATAGTTCAAATTGAATTATTGATTTGAAAAACATATATTCGTAGAATTACTATAGATGGATATTCATATCTGTAGAAGTTAGAATTGACAGTACAATTAATTCCTGTTTATTGTCAAATTACACTGAGAAATGTCTTAGCTAATTATTCTAGCTAGACAAACATTTGTTTGAACTTGATAGGTTCGAAAAGAAAATTCAATTATTATTGACAGATCGATGCCAATTATTTCGGCTAGACCGAGAAGTAAATAGAATTTGAAATCCCAGTATTTCGTTGTAAAATCAAAATCTTGATTCTGAGACTGAGAAGAACAACCTTTTATATAAAGGGAACATTTTACTAGTCGTGAATTTGACCTTTGCACGTGTTTTAAGTATTATGCATAATATAGGGTACAAAGAGTTGGCCGGCTCTGAGTACTTTCATAGGGGTATGATTTAATCTTTATGGTTATCTGATACACCTGAGTATTTATCAAAGTAAATCTTTGATAGATACCCGAGAATATAAGTTCAAGATCTACTGTGATCGCTCAGTATAAATCTGGAAAACATTCCACTTTGCTATTTCATAGAACTGATTCTTGATTATTCATTAGAATATCGTAGAAACTTTGAAAGCGTTATACTCTTTCATTATTTAATTATTGTGTTGTATAGAATACGAGAAGACTTGTTATTGAATAATGATTTGTTCAGCTATTTTGGTTTCCTTCTAACAAAATAGATAGTTTATTGTTTTGAATTCTTATACATTTATTGTATGTCTTAACTTGCGGGGAAAATTAGTTGCTCACCCTTGCTAAATAAAACTTTTCAGCTAGGACTGAAGTGGCAGGAGGTGCTGCGAAGGATAAAGGCAAAGGTATAGTTATTAATTAGTTTTGATTGACATATTTATTATGTTGTATTTGTAAACCCTTTGTGTATATCTAAAGGGTATGTTTGTAATGTTAAGGTTAGAGAACCTGGGTAATGTATTATCAAACTCTGATAAAGTCTTATATATGTTACTATCTATATAATATGGGTAGTTAAATATTATTTATATTGTGGATCGTGAGCACCAGACTCGGGGGTCAGGTAACCCGAATTTGGGGGCGTCACAGACTTAGTGTCGGGATGTCCTTTTCAAAAGAACTTATGAAATGCTCAAGGTCTTGGACCAGAATCGATGTTTTACTGAATATTGTTGTTGTAAAACGTTTTGAATGAAAAGAAGTGCTATATTGAATTATCGATAGTACTTCATAACTATTATTCAGTTATTAAAGATATATGAGTTCTATGTTTCAAGCATGTTGTTTATTAGAATTGTAGTAGTTGCTGAGCTAGTCATGCTCACTTTTGCCTGAACCATATGAACACATCTAAGATCGAACGGACCGAAGGCTCCGGCAAGGATAAAGGCAAGGCGAAGATGAACCCTTAGAGTTCTTATGTAATAGTATAGGTGAATGATTGTAATATATTTGATATTATGACAAGAACAAATGTATGGGTCATAAAGAACCTGGGGAATGTAATATTATTTCTAATATATAGAAAACATATTCGTTCTTTTGAGACTTTTCAATTGAATGTATGTGTGAATGGTAACACGGTGTAACACCATCTGTCGGGTTGGAAGATACCCGGATTTGGGGGTGTCACATTATTACCTAAATTGCATCATACCCTTTCATTGTAGTCGGAAGTACCACCACAAAGTCCATCGTGATATGCTCCCACTTCAACTCTGGAATCTCCAATGACTGTAACAAGCCACTTGGTCAATGATGTTCGGCCTTAACTTTCTGACAAGTCAAGCACCTACTCTTATACTCAGCTATCTCTCTCTTCATGTTTGGCCACCAAAAAATCTGTTGAAGGTCTTAATACATCTTTGTACTACCAGGATTAATCGAAAACCTCAAACTATGAGCCTCTTGTAATACCTGCTCCTTCAATTTTGTCTCATTCGGAACCCAAATTCTTCCTTCAAATCTTAATAATCTCTCATTATCAAGACTAAACTGTATGTCTTTTTCATTGGTTAACCTCTTCTTCATCTGGTCACACTCATCAATTTTGAGCTGCACCTCCTTGACTCTCTCTACGATGGTAGATTGCATCTCTGTCGCAAATAGTATTTGTCCTGATTCACTCGACAACTTCATTTCTAATTTCATCCTCGTCATCTCTGTTATTAACTCTGTTTGAGCTGTTAACATATACAACTTCTCCCGACCCTTCATACTTAAGGCATCGACAACTACATTGGCTTTTCCAGGGTGATACAGGATTTCACAGTCGTAATCCTTTATCAACTCTAGCCATCTCCTTTGTCTCATATTTAACTCCTTTTATGTGAAGATATATTTTAGACTATTCTGGTCCGTGTATATCTCACATTTCTCTCCGTAAAGATAATGTCTCCATATCTTTAAGGCAAAAACTAATGCGGTCAGTTCCAGATCATAAGTAGGGTAAACTTTCTCATAATCCATCAACTGCTTGGATGCATACGCAATAACCTTGCCATGATGCATGAGCACGCAACCAAGTCCTTTTTGCGAAGCATCTCTATAAACTACGAAATTTCCTGTGTCATCAGGTGGTGACAAAATAGGTGCTTCACTCAACCTCTTCTTCAGTTCTTGACAAAATTATCTTCAGGTGGTCACATTTCTTCGTCCATGCGTATTTCACCGTCTTCCTTGTTAAGTTAGTCAATAGAGTAGCTATCTTTGAAAAATCCTGGATGAATCTTCGATAGTATCCCGCTAACCCTAGGATACTCCGCACCTCAGTCATTTTTGGTTGTTCCCAATTCATCACGGCTTCCACCTTCGCTGGATCTACTGAAATCCCCTCATGGTCAATGACATGACCTAAAAATTGTACCTTTTCCAACCAAAATTCACACTTAGTGAACTTCGCATACAACTTCTCCTTCCTTAGTGTCTCCAACACTAATCTTAGGTGTTCAGCATGATCTTCTGGCGTCTTAGAATAGACTAGAATATCATCGATAAACACTACGATGAACTTGTCCAAATATTATTTGAACACTCTATTCATCATATCCATAAATGCAACTGGTTCATTAGTCAATCCAAATGACATCACCAGAAACTCGTAATGGCCATAACGAGTCCTGAATGTTATCTTTGGTTCATCCTCCTTCCTAACCTTTAACTAGTGATACCCCGTCTTTAAATCTATTTTAGAAAAATACTTAGCCCCTTTCAATTGATCAAAAAGATCATCGATCCTAGGCAATGGGTATTTATTCTTTATCGTCAATTTGTTCAAATCTCTGTAATCGATACAAAGTCTCAATGATCCATCCTTCTTCTTGACAAATAGTATCGATGCTCCCCACGGCGAAACACTCGGTTGTATGTACTTCCTGTCCAATAATTCTTGTAACTGTACCATCAACTCCTTCATTTCCACTGGCGCTATATGATACGGTGTCCTGGAAACTGGTGTTGCTCCTAGCACAATGTCTATTACAAACTCGGTCTCCCTATCCGGTGGAAGACCCGGCAGTTCACTTGGAAATTCATCCACAAATTCTCTAACTATAGGTATTTGTTCCATGGTTGCTACCACTCTCTGGGTATCAACAACATGACACAGATAACCTACACATCCCTTCCTTAATAATTTCCTCATTTGTGTTATGGTTAAACAACACGAACGTCCTGACGATCTATTCCCGTTAAACACTACATGTGGTTGTTTTAACGTTCTAAGGTTCACACATTTCTTCTGATAATCTATAATTTCCCTATGGTTAACCAACCAATCTATTCCGAGAATTACATCGAATTATCCTTACTTTATCGGTATCAAATCTATAAATAGTTTACAACCTCGTATATCTACACAATAACTCCTATGAATATCTTCAACAGGAATTATCTCTTCATTTGCTACCTTAATATTTAAAGGTATAGGTAACTTTTTGGGAAGTAATCTTAATCGTCTAGCAAAATCACAAGCTATAAATAAACAAGTAGCACCCGAATCAAACAGCACGTATGCATTTATGTCATTGATCGGAATAATACTTGCGATGACATCCCCTGATGCAACTGCATCTTGGAGTGTTATGTTAAAAGTATGGCCCATCGGCCTACCCGGCTGCGCTGGACCACTAATAGCTAACTTACCACTATTAGCGCCCTTGTTCCCGTCCATACCCTTCTTCGGGCAATTCTTTGCCATGTGGTTAGTTGACCCACACACAAAGCATTCGTGGTTCTTCTTCGGACTTGGACAATTAGGCGAGATGTGCCCTTCCTGTCCATAGTTGTAGCATACGACCTTCCCCTTGAGACAGACTCCTAAATGAGTCTTCCCACAGGTCTTGCAGGCCTCCATCCTCCTCTTCGTCTCTCCTTGCTTCACTCAAGTATTCCCAGAGTTAACCATCTTCCGTTTATACAATTCGCTGGTCCCTCTAGATCCTTCAAACTTCATTCCCCCATCAACCTTCCCCTTATTCTTCTTATCTTTGTAATACTTGCTCAACGCCTCGCAACCACCTTCGGCGTATCGCCTTCTCTAAAATAGTCCCGAATGAAGTACTTTGGAACACAGAAATATTATTATAGAGCCAGGGTTTCAAGCCCTGCTCGAACCGTCGCGCCTTTCTAACCTCGGTGTCCACTTGGTGTGGAGCAAACCTCGCAAGTTCATTAAACTTTGCAGCGTATTGGGGAACCGTCATGTCCCCTTGTTTTAAATCGATAACAAATAAATTTTTGGAGTTGTGATTCTAGGGACAGAATCCTTTTAAGGAGGGAAGGATGTAACGATCGAGAAATTTGTAATTTAATTTAAATATTTATTGAATTAAATAAATATTTTAAATAATTTATTTATTGAGGAAAATAAATAATTAGTGAATTGTGGTGAATTAATTTAGTAACTAAATTAATTAATGTTAATTGAGTAATGATAATTTTATCTGAAGGATTTGATTTAAGGAAATAATTAAATTAAATCAATTGCTTAATATTTACGAAAATAATTAAATTAAATGAATTGTTTAATTTAAAGGAAATAAATAAATTAAATTAATTAATGTTTCTAATTTCTTAATTAATTAGATATATAATTATTTATTAATTATAAGTATAATGATAACAAGATTTTTATTTTTATTATAAGTTATTTAAATTAGCTAAACTAAAGTTATTTAAATTAACTAAATTAATGGTGTGACATGAAAATTATATAATAAGAATAATATAAAAATAATTTAGTTCATGGAGTTATATGGTAGCCAAACAAGGCCTTGTGGCCTTTGGCTTATTCAACTGACGCAAACTTTTTATTTTTTTTAATTGATGTGCGTGGGATTGTGGCCAGTTTATATTTCCTACGCGTCTTATTTTTCCCTAAGGCTAGACACTATAGAAAATACAAAAAAGGTTTGAGAGAAAAAGATAAACAAAGAGGAGATTGAGAGTGAGAGCTTGAGAGAATTTTCTGTGATTATCAAGTGGAAGAGAAGGGTTTTCTAATTGTTTTGCTAGTCAAGGTATAAACTATCCCTATTCTAACTTTTAGTCTCGGTATATATATATATATATATATATATATATATATATATATATATATATATATATATATATATATTCTATGTGATTGGAAATCACGTGAATTGTGGTATATGTATATATGTTCATATAGTTTTGCAAAATTTGTTAATCATCATATATGGTTGATGCTTGTTTGTTAAATACATGAAATTTGGGTTGTAGGGATAAAAATATATCACAGTGTTTATGTTCATATAATATGGCTTAGAAAGTACAAAATTTCATGCTTAATGTGTGTTAGAATTTGCAATTTGATGTTAGAATATGTTTGTATGCTAAAAAACGAAAGCGTCGTAATTAGAATCATGTCAATTGATTGAGAAACGAATTCGTGATGATGGAATTCACTAAAGGTGTCAAAAAATTGAGTTTTTGTATGAAAACATGAAATGTAAAGAATTAAATTAGTTTAATTTGATCTTTAATTGTGTTAAGTCGATGAATATGTGAGGAAACATGTTTGTGTTAGTTTTATATCAATTGGATGTGCTAATTTAAATGTCTTAAGGGTGAAATTTCTTGTTAGTTGGGATAAAAACGAAACACATTGCTTTGCGTTTCAGTTCATGTCACAGACTTTAAGCATGTAAATTGCTTGGCTGGTGCTAAGGCCAAAAAATGGCATTGCCTTGGGTCCCAAGCTTAAGTGTGGTGCAATGCGCACCACTTGGTTTCTGCAGACGAGCACCACCAAGAATTCACGCCGATGATGCGAGGCTTGAGGCAGTAGCAATTGGCAGTGCGCGCCGTATCCGAGCCTAGGCAGTGAAGTCTGCTTAATTGTAGAACATGACTAATGGACTTATGTTGGTCAAGAAAGCATGTTAATGATGTTAAAACATAATAGAAACTACAATAACAGATTGTCATGTGTTATAATACAAAGTATAAAAGATTTTTAAGTGATTGTTAATTGAGTTATATAATGAAATTAAAAGTGACGTTTTCAAAAGTTAGAGATGAATGATTAAGTTTTGTTGGCTCGTAATGAGATTTCATATTCGTTAAGTATGTTAATCAACATATTTAGATATTAGGTTAAGGTTATGACCTATATGATGGTTTAAACCCGAAAGCTAATATTCATACAACTAATTGTTGTTGCGATTTAAATGATATATGTAGGGTAATTGGCGAATATTACATTTGTGTAACTTATATACAAGGCAAATTTCTAAACCTTACCTTTTTACATTGAGTAAGTTTTTACCCAAAACTTTTATTCAACAAGCTTTCTAACTTCATTCTTTTTATTAATGAATGCAAGTTCCTAAACTTTGATTGAGCGAGATTATTGATTCTATTCTTATGTACGATTGAATAAGCTATTGTAACCTAATTCGTTGCATCGAATGAGTTTCACATTTCCATTTCTTGTTATTGTTATTCAAAATTATATTGCTTTAATTCATTGCTTTAAATGAGATTGTTCTAACTCATTTGAATGTAGCACTTTGCATAAATGCCATGCTTACCCAAATGTATACCGTTGTTATTGATCTTTGACCTGAATAGCCTTGTTCAGTTATACATTCTTGTATTAAATCTTCAAGTAGTACGGAAACCTTTATTGATTGAATTAATTCATAACTAAATAGTGTTCTGAAATTCTAGAAACACTGATAAGTTAGTTCCAAACTAAACTTTCTTTAGTGCGGAAATTCTAAATTCAAACTGAGACGAACAACCCTAACATAGGGGATTTTATATGTGTAACATTTAGATGTTTGTGCACAACACATGGTACAAAGGGTTGATCGCCCACAGTACGTTAAGAAGGGTCCATATAGTCTAAATAACTGTTAAGGTTGGGTAATAATATCTAAGTACCGGGGACATAGTTCGTGGTCTTAAGACCCTCAGATAATTAAAGTTCGAACTTGTTTTCTATTTTGATTCATAGAACAAGTTTTTTATTGTTCAGCTTTCATTGTTAACTCTCATGTTGCTATCATTACTACTTTCTATATCAGTGAGCGTTTATTTTCTCACTCTTGCAATTAACACTACAACTAAAGTGGAGAAAGTTGATGAGCCATCTACTAGCAAAGGAAAGGGCAAATTGTCTAAGTGCTGATGACTTATGAGAAATTATTTAAATGTTTTACGTTTCAAGACTTGTTTTATTTTATGATGTATTTCGCAAACTGATGTAATAAGTTTAAGGTTAGATTACATGGGATTATTTTGAGATGATGATGTAACATTTTGATGGGAAAGATTATTATTTAAGTTATGTCTTTATCCTTTATGATGGGTAGTTAGATGTAATGGTTTTGGATAGTGAACACCGAATTCTGTGGAAATGGGGTACCTGAATTTGGGGGTGTCACAAAAACCACATCTCCATCCTTCCTTGCATACTCGTGGGAAAATAGTTCTCGAAGAATATCTCTTTGAACCTTACCCACGTAAAATTCTCTATCCTGGCCCTAGCCTGATTGGCCTCCCACCAAAATTTAGCCTCTCCTTTCATCATGTAGGTTGCAAAGTAAACCTTCTGGGCCTCGTCGACATTTGCTATCACAAATGCCTTCTCGATTTCCTTTACCCACGTTTGGGCTTCAATAAGGTTCGTAGTTCCCTTGAACTCCGGCGGACCCACGTTTTTAAAATCCTTAAAGGTAGTAGCTCGCGCTACACCCAGATTAACGGGGATATTAGCCCCATTTCTATTAAATGCAGCCGTTAAAAGATTAACAAACTCTTGCATAAGGTTAACCGGACCTCCCTCCGGTTGATTTACATTAGCTCCTTGATTACGTTTTACTCTTCTTGGTGGCATTTTGCTGTTACATCAAACAACACATTTTGTTATTATTCATTTTCGGTTAGTTAGTTATTATTCTCAATTTAAACAATAACTTAAACATTCATTGCTTAATATTTTCCATAAAAAGTCTTATATTGATTCATTCATTGTAGTATAATACTACATCGTTTACATTACACAGCCTAAGCTAATTACGTTACTTTCCCATAATTGCTTTCCAAAAATTGGGATTTACAAAAGATTACCCTTTGTTATACAAAAGAGGGTTTTACGTCACTACTAGGTACACAATATTTACATACCTACACTACTCTATCCACTAATAGCTTACATCTGCCTCAAGGCATTATCAAAATCTGCCTTGGAAAGATCGGCAATAATATCACAGCTGATAGTATGTCGCGTCTGCCCTGCCTCTATGGGATAACAAGCTACCTGCTGCTGGAAGTCCGCATGAGAACTCCAATGAATATAGGACATTCTCCCTATCTTCTGTTTTTTGGTCTTTAGCTCCCCCCTGAGCTCAAAGACCTCATGTTTCAGCTCATGGACCTTGTCCTTAGCCAAAACACTCTCATCGTGCTCCTGCTCCCACATGGACTCCACGTCCGTCTTGTCCTTTATGACAGCCTGGAGCTCTGGTTTTAGCTCCTTAACCTCCTGATAGTAATGGATGTTTCTATCCAACACTGACATAAAAAGTGACATCATTGACTCCCCCGGAGCCATCTCTGCTACTACAGCTACTAGTTTGATGGACACTACCTGCACTTCTTCTTCAATTATGTCGTCAAACACAGACATAAGGTCTAATCTATCTGAGTCTCCAAACTCAATTACTACTACTTCGGGCTATTCTGCTATGGGATTCAGTATATCCTCTATCTGGTTAACCGATTCTTCACTAACTGCTTGTATATCCCTATTCCTTCCATTCCCACCTTACATCTACACAACACAATTAAGTTGATTAGTACACGTCAGTAGAATAATAAAAACACATACATATTCACAATGCATTTTTATAAGGTTATTTTCTTCTTTTACTTATTTGACTTCTCTTTAGGTTATGACTGAAGGTTTTAATTCCCCACCCCCCCCCCCCTTAAGTTTTATAACCTAATGTTTTGATACCAACCAGTGACACCCCCAGATCCAGGCATCTTCCAACCCGACAGATGGTGCTACACGATACTACCATTTACACATACATTCAATTGAAAAGTCTCAAAAGAACGAATATGTCTTCTATATATTCAAAATAATATTAACATTCCCCAGGTTCTCTATAACCATTACAATCATTCTTGTCATAATATCAAATATAATACAACATTAAACCTATACTATTACATAAGTATTCTACAGGTTCGTCTTCGCCTTGCCCTTATCCTTGCTGGAGACTTCGGTCTGTTCGATCTTAGTTGTGTTCATATGGTTCAAGCAAGAATGAACATGACTAGCTCAGCAAGTATGACAATTCTAATAAACAACATGCTTGAAACATAGGAATCATATATCTTCAATAACTGAACAATAGTTTTGAAGTACTATCGATAATTCAAAATAGCACTTCTCTTTTCTTTAAAACGTTTTACAATAACAATATTCAGTAAAAACATCAATTTCGGTCCAAGACCTTGAGCATTTCATAAGTTCTTTGAAAAGGACATCTTGGCACTAAATCCGTAATTCCGACATTTTTTATGAGCACGTCTAGCTGATCAACCTATAGTACTCTATGTTGATCAACACTACATTCATTAAACGTATGTACGTTTAAGTTGTGGCAACCTCACGTTCCTGTCGTTTGACAAAAAAATATTTTTAGCACACTCAGTCTTCATTTGAAAACCACACCAATATAACTTGGTAAACATTGACCATGCTTTTATAGAAACATAATATAAGTTTAGCCGAAAGAGTTGGATTTGACTTCATCATAGATCAATTCATGTATAAGAGTACATGAATTATAAAGCATGTCCAGATTGAACTGAAACAAGGTTAGAATACCTGCCTTCAGTGTCTGCTATAGTTATAACACGTGCACTTACAGTCCTTAAGATCTCTACAGTAGATGATCACATTATATAACACATTAGGTCATGAATAAATATACATGGTTCCTAATGAATCTTACCCTTCTTCTCAATCTAAACATGACTTAGATTTGTTATTATTGGTTCCAGCTTTTCGTTAATTCATTCTTACGTTCACATGCAATTGACTTACTTCAACCCTAAGTGATCATACTTAAGGTTCAATAATGTCCTAATAATGTCACATTATTTTTATTAAGTGTGTACTACTTCATTGTCATTCCTTTTATCTTCATAATCATTCTTCTCTATGAAAACCCTGAGGTTGGAGTCATGCGCCTGACTCCCTCTTCTTCGGCCGTATTGTACAAGAAAACTCGAAACTAAAGACTCAGACTCGGGGCTACGGCGCGAGCCCTCTTTGTTATGGTCGCGTTCTTGGCGCTTAATTAACGATGTACAATGTCTACGCTTCGTGTTTGGCGCAGACCTTTTTGTGCCTTGAGTCAGTATTGCTATGATGCGGACTCATGCCTCATAAATATTTGACAGATTTTTGACTTTGTGAGATTTCCGGGCTCGTAAATTGTTCGTTATAAGTTCCAATTGGCTCATTCAAGAGCCTACAGTTTAAAAATTACATACTCTACATGTTCATGCAATAATTTTATCTATTTGACTTTGTTTGCTCAAAATTCACCTATTGGTTCATTTTTAAAGAAAATAACAAACGTTCGTGAACGTTCAACGCTCGTTTCTTCATTCTAAGTCAAAATTCGGTCATTTTCGAGTCCGCAACTCTATAATGCCAAATATGACTTGTCTCCATCGAAAACCAATGTTTCTGAGTTCAAACATAAAATATGACTTCCATTCCGAGAATATCACGAATTCGACGATTATCGTCCAATCGCGTAAATTCCGGCAAAACTTCGTTACTAACGATTTGTTTATAATTCAAAATGGATTCAATTCATTTTATAGACATTTCAACTTACATATTACAACAACTTATTTTCAAGTTATGTTTTGGCTTATTCTTTATAAGTTCATGACTTAATAAATTATAATCTACAAGATTTCATTCTTTATGACTTATTTTTGGTTTAAGTTCTTAACCAACATTCTTACCTTTTATAAAGCATACTAACTTCATTTGACATGTTCATCATAAGTTCATAACTTATTTAGGTTTAACGTACTTATACATGACTTATACGGCTTAAGTCCATTGATTATCCAATCCTTATGTGTTCTTAGCATACATGTTCATTAAATTACACTTCTCTTATCACCCTACAATTGTAGAGATTGAAGATATAAGATCATAAGATCATTTACCTTTGATGACTAGCTTTCTTCTTCTTGGAAATCTAACAAGGAAAGTAATTTGACTTATTCTTGGCTTACTCTCTCTAACACTTAAGTTGTTTTGTATTGGATGAAAATGAACAAGCAATAATGAAATCCAAGTTGGGTATTTATAGGACTTCCAATGTGAGGGTGTAACGACCCCAAAATTCATACAATTTAATTCTCAACTTCGGTCGTTAATAATACATTAAACCTCTAATTTTACATCCTTAAACGATTATACAACCATTGAAATTTGCGGAATAATTAAAATTTTCTATTACAAACTATTCTCATTCCCAAAACCTTCAACTTTGCATCTAAATATTTCAGAATCATTTTAATACTACAATAGTTTACATCACAAAACGATATTACAATTCAACATTAATACATTATTCGGAACCTCAAACATGGTTTAAATAATAATAACACAACCAAAGTGTATAAATCTTCAAGTATCACATCTGATTCATGTCTTTCAAGTAACACATAACTTTACCTTGAATCTTGAACCTACAAAAGTTGTTATTTGCAAGGTTAAGCTCGACAGCTCAGCAAAATCTAATAGTTTTCATGCATCACATAGCACATAATAACATGCTCAAGATATAACATACATGCTATAGTTCATATAACAAGTATAAAGATTGAGTCCTTACTCAATCAGCATGCTTTAATCAATCAAAATAGTCATAAATCGACTTTAATATTTCATACTTTCAACGTATATATAACACATCATGCTTTTTGCAATAAAGATTTAAAACAGTTAATCATCAAGTTCACATAGCAAATAGGAACTGAAAGACTTTCCTGATCCGTAGTTTATGAACTACGACTTAACTGCTTAACGCTTATGTAAGACCCCAACTTATTATTAATGAAATTTAATTTTCTCTATTTATTATTTTGAAATAGTAAGGGTTGATTTGATTAATGTGGATAGTTAGGGTAAGATATAAATATTTCAAAATAAGCGGTGGTTATAAAATATTCATTGTTGTTTCGGGAATATTCGTTTGGTCGTGGAATATTAAATCGCTGTGGGAATATTCGCATTTACTACAGCGACCATGTGTGGGCCCCATGCTTGAAAGCGATTGGATGAAGAAAACGCATAAATATAAGTTGTTTAAAAATAACCAAGCATAGTTGTTACCAAGTATCATTGTTAAAATATTCTATTGGTTAAAACACGGTAGTATTACCAGTATTGCACCAATTATTGATTCTTACGTAAGAAGGCACTACTCAATAATGGTTACGATAATTCTTTATTCAAAGATTTTATTGAGTTAATAATTGCGATATTGTTGTCAATATTGTGATTGTGTAATATTATTTATGAATAATTAATTATTGATTCATATGATAAGAAAATATTGATTTTATGTGGATATAGATGGAGAAAATTTTATTGTGACAATTGTTGAAAATTGAAATTTTATCTTTTACGATAAAATAATTCATTTAAATATATTATTATATGTTAATAATATAATAATGGTGATATTTTTACAACGAATGTGGGATATATGAGTATACGAGGAGGAAGAGTATTTTTTGTTGCAATAAATGTTTAAAACATGTTAAACATGTCGGTGGACCCCATTTATTGATGAAACTTGATTATAGCTTTATAAAATCGCCTGTTTGTGGATTTCGGTCAATTTCTGATTGGAATTTGGAAAAACTTTCTTCGCAAAGTTGTAGAGAATTGAATTTCCTATGAAAACTCGCGAGATTCAAATTTTCTGATGAAAGGGCTATTTATTATGAATTATTGAAGTTCAAGCTCTCAAATAATTGATTTTTGGAAGTTTAAAATATTTAAAATTAGAAAATGTTTTTCTTACTTTTTCTAGAATGTGGCATGTGTTTGATGGCTGAAATCAGATTCTAGGCATGTGTAGAAAATTTATATAATTATATTATTAATTTATTAAATTTTCTCGCTTTGGTGTTCTAAGTAATTTCCTATAAATAGGTGCTTAGGTTAGAATTGAAAATCACACCGTAAAGCTGAAGTTTTCTCTCTATATTATCGAGCGTATTCTTGTGAGTATTTTGAGTATACTTTGAGTATTACTATACAGTGGCAAGTCCAAGTCATAGCTTTATATCAGGTGTTTAATTTAAATCTTGATCTTTCGAGGTAAGGGATGTTATTTTCTTCTCAAATGATATAATTTCTTCAATATCATTATCTTTGAAATATTGGTTGGAACTTTTTATCAAATTTGGAACTTTTTTCGTGTCGGGGTTACTATTCACGAGTTCTTATTCACGAGTTACTATTCACGAGTTACTATTCATGAGTTCTTATTCACGAGTTACTATTCATGAGTTACTATTCACGAGTTACTATTCACAAGTACTATTCATAAAGCGTGAAGATGTTTTTTGTGGAATTTCTATCTTTTGGTGTTTGAGAGTTCTTATTCACGATACTCGGACTATTCACGATATCTGACCTTTATTCATAGAAAAATAAAATTTCTTTTTTGTCCAAAATATCTATTCGGATACTAGCTTTGATTGTATCCATGTTTTGATCATTCTTGAATTTTACACCACTATGATTATTTTTGAGGTATCTTTTGAACATGGATAAAACAAAGTACGAATCCTTAATCCTTAATCCTTGTCATTTTGTTTCTTTGGATTCATTTCTTTAAAATATTTTTCATCATCCTCGGTCTTAAATGATGATATTATGGAATATCTTTGGCTCGTGAGTGCAAAGATGAATGATTTCTGAAGAATATCTTTGGCTGTAGTGCAAAGATGAACATGTGTTTAGATGAACATGATTAATCGATGAATATCTTTGGCACTGTAGTGCAAAAAGATGAATATTTGATTCAGATGTATATTGATTGATGTTACGGGGATAAAAGATGAGCGATGAACTTTTAAATTCATACATGGAAGATAGTAGTTTGCATTCTCTACTTAACTCTTCTAATGAATTATTATTTCACTGCGAATATTGATTTAAAATTTGTTGTCTATTGTATTCTATTAGATTTTTCCTGTTGAAGACTAATGATAATTTGTTGTATATTATCTTAGTCATAATATTCTTTCTTGAGCTAGTTGAGCTCACCTTTTCCTTTTGTTCCATTTTTCTCGGGAGGCGAGAATATAAGCGAGTACAGTGGGGTATGGAATGAAGGTTCTAGAGAGAGTTGTTTAGTAGTCCTCACCATTTTGTAAAATAATGTATCAATAAATGTTATGAGGATTTCTTTGAGTATAGATATTGTGCAGAAGATAATATTTGTATTTAAACTCACGCTTTTCTTGTTGTAATAATAAAGTTGTAGTTGTTTACATACCATGTATTGACAACTCGGAATGGGTGATGTATACCTATTTTGGGGGCGCCACGGTTGGTATCGAGCTTAGGGATATGATCTCTGGTGGAGATCGGGGAATAGAACTAGAGGGAGAGGCGAATAAATCCTTCGCTAGTGTGTCCTACCTAAGCTTATTTGTTAGTTGGTTTAGTATATAGGGATATTATGTGATATATTGATTTCTTAATTAACCCTTGTTTTATGATAATGATTTGAGAATGTCATTGAGAATATTAACAATGGAAATGAGACCAGTGGAGACGCCTGTACTCACCAGCAACGAGGAGAGCGATACTGCAATGGTGGCAATGTTCCTCTGTGAACAACACCCGGAAAGCGAGATGATGAGCGAGGAATGTTTAGAAGCTTTTTGCGTTAGTTCATGCAAAATCGACGAGGAGACTCGTGTTCAAAATACTGAGAGGAAATGATAGCAATTCACGGGTTATCACTGACCAAGCGATTCAAAGAGTTGGGACCACGAATTTAAGGGAAAGCCGGATCCGATCACGGCGTAAAACATGGGTCAAACAAATTACCAAGATATTCGATGTCTTGGGATGCACGGAGGAACAGAAGGTTCCATTCGCCACCTTTATGTTCCGTGGCGGCGGACTCATTGGTGGGAGTGCGTGAAGCGTACTCCATCAAACAAGACTTCAAGATGTCTTGGGAGACATTTCAAAAACTATTTAATGACAAATACTTTTACGAAAGTGTTCGTCTATATGAAGGAAGTGGAGTTTATTAGATGGAGCGAGAACAACATGGCGGTGTCTCGAAGACGAGGCAAAGTTTGCAGAGTTATCGAGTTTGCACCTCATTTGATGGAGAATGAGGAATGTATGACGCGGATGTTTCTTAGAGGTTTGAAACCGGCGATACGTCCAAGATCTCATTTCTCATAAATTTTCTCTCTATTAGGATGTTGTAAGCAGGGCTCAATTATTAGAGCGAGATAACGAGTAGTACGGTCAATTGAGGACCACAACCGGATCGTACTGGAGATAGCGATCAATAGAATAATGATAACCGGCGGAGAAAAAGCAGACGGACAAAAATGGTAACCACTCTGGTGGTAATCATGGCCATGAAAATAGAAGAAGCGAGTCGGGGAGGAGATTTTAAAAGAGAAGATTTAACAATGACCATGTGAAGACGCAGCGGTCGACAAAGAATCGGTTCTAAGGGAGGAGAACGACCACCCCGTATATGCTACAAATGAGGAAAAGAGGACATATCGGTCAAAGCGCCCCTAACAGTTCAAGGTATGCTATAATTGTGGAAAAGAAGGACATATCGCTCGAGATTATGCAGTAGCGAAACCTAGTTCAATGGGACGGTGACTCAAAAGATCGTCCCGAGAAAAGTCAAAGTCAGCGATTAGGAAGAGCCTTTGTTGTATTTGGTCATAATGCGAGGAACCCAAATGAGGTGATCACGGGTAAGCTATTTATAAATTCTTGCGAAGTTTATACCTTACTTGATCTGGGGCTACCCATTCATTTATCTCTCTGCATGTGCTCAACGTTTAAACTTGACTCGGGAGAAATTAGACTTTGACCTATCTGTGGAAACTCGTTAGGAGAAACTTTCATCACATCCCATTGTTTATAAATCTTGTTTGATTCAAGTTGGCACCATCACCTTACCGTTGACCTTATCTCTTTAAAGATACTTGCTTTTTATGTGATTTTAGGGATTGATTGGTTAACTACTCATCATGCCAAAATTGATTGTTTTTCGTAAGGTTGTTAGTTTTCATATTCCTAACCAACTTTGTTATGCAATTCAAACAACTAAACCATTAAAATCAATCAACATCATATCTAATCATAAAGCTATTCGTTTATTGAAAAAAGGATGTCAAGCTTTCTTAGCCCATGTTATGGATTTGAATAAAGACACGTCAAATTTGAATAATATTCTGTTGTTATTGACTTTCCGACGTATTTCGAAGAACTTCGGTCTACCCCGTAAGCGTGAAGTTGAATTCTTTATTGATCTTGAAACTGGTACAAAGCCCATTTCTAAAACCCCATATCGAATGGCTCTATTGAACTTGAGGAGTTAAAGGTCCAACTCTGAGGAATTGTTGGACATCGGTTTCATTCGTCCTAGTACATCTCCTTGGGGTGCTCCTGTTTTATTTGTAAAGAAGAAAGATGGGAGTATGCGACTTTGTATTGACTATCGGGAATTGAACCATGTCACCATCAAGAATAGGTATCCTCTACCTCGTATTGATGACTTGTTTGACCGGCCCAAGGGCACAATTCTTTTCAAAATCGATCTTCGTTTCGGATATCATCAATTTGAAGATTAGAGGCGAGGATATTCCAAAGCGCCTTTAGAACTCGATGACGGGCATTATGAATTCTTAGTCATGTCTTTCGGATGACTAATGCTCTCTGGCTTTCATGGATATGATGAACCGAGTATTCAAGGAATATTTGGATCGATTCGTTGTTGTTTTATTGATGACATCCTCATATATTCCAAAAGTCGTGAAGATCATGAGCACCATTTGAAATTTGGTACTCCAAAGGCTTCGTGAAAACAAACTATATGCCAAATTGAAGAAATGCGAGTTCGGCGAGGAAGTAGCATTCCTTGGGCACGCGATGGTGTCGAAACATGGAGTATCTGTTGATCCGTGAAGATTGAAGCAATACAAAGTTAGAGCAACAAAAGTCGGTTGATCAAGTCACGTAGTTTTTGGGCTTAATTTGGTTATTATCGGAGATTCGTGGAAAGGTTTTCTCGAATCGCTACTCCATTAACTTCGGCTAACTTTCGAAAGGATACGTAAATTCGTTTGGAGCGAAGAATGCGAGAAGAGTTTCCAAGAGCTTAAGAGGAGACTTATTTGGACTGTTCTAACAATACCATCTGGTTCGGATGGATTTGTTATCTCTGACGATGCTTGAGCAAAGGGTTAGGATGTGTTCTCATGCAGCGTGGGAAAGTCATAGCTTATGCCTCATGACAACTTAAAGAGTATGAGAGGAATTATCCTACTCATGATCTAGAGTTAGCGGTGATCGTTTTCGCGCTAAAGATATGGAGGCACTATCTATATGGGGAGAAAGTGGAGATATATTCGGACCATAAAAGCCTTAAATATTTCTTCACTCAAAAGAACTCAACATCGGAAATGACGTTGGCTCGAACTATTGAAAGACTACGACCACACTATTCAATACCATCCGGAAAAGCGAGCGTGGTAGCCGACGCGTTGAGTAGAAGATCATATATGTGGGAGCGAGGTGCTATGATGTCAAGTATCTGACAGAGCCAACTTTAATAGAAAAAGTTAAGGTTGCTCGAGCCCAGGCAGGAGCCGATGCGTATGAAGAAGAAAGTACAAGAAGGAGCTATTAGGGGCGAGAATTGATGAAGAAGGAATACTTGAGTCCACTCTAGACTTTGTGTTCCTAACGACTACGATTTGAAGTACAAGATTATGATGGAGGCACACAATACACCATTTGCAATCCATCACGGAAGTACTAAAATGTATCGTGATCTTGACATACATTTTGGTGGAACAATATGAAGAGAGAGATTGCAAAGTTTATCTCAATGTGTTTAACTTGTCGGCGTGTAAAGGCAGAGCATCCGGTACCTAAGGGTCCGTTGCAACCACTTGAGATTTAGAAATGGAAGTGGGAACACATTACCATGGATTTCGTTACGGGTCTTCCTACGGTTTCTCAAGGCATCAATGCTATTTGGGTTATTGTTGATAGATTAACCAAGTCCGCTCATTTCTTCGCGTCACGGAGACTTATTCCTTGAACGTCTTGCTTGCTAGTATGACGTGAATGAGATTGTGAGGTTGCATGGCATGCTGTATCCATAGTTTGGATCGTGACCCAAGATTCACTTCAAGATTTTGGGTTAGCTTGCAAAAAGCTATGGGCGCAGATTTGCGATTTAGTTTGACATACCATCCCCAAACGGATGGACAATCGGAGAGGACTATTCAAACTCTTGAAGATTTATTAAGACTCGTGTCCTAGACTTCAAGGCGGTTGGGATAAGTATTTACCATTGGTGGAATTCTCCTACAACAACGAGTTATCGAGGCAAGTATAGGTGTGGCTCCATTGAAGCATTATATGAGCGAAAATGTCGTTCTCCAATATGTTGGGATGAGGTGGGTGAAGCAACATTGTTGGGACCCAGAGTTAGTACGTATGATACTCAGAAAAGATCCAAATGATTCGACAACGTATACAAAGCGGCACAAGATCGACAAAAGAGTTATGCGGATCTTCATCGAAAGGACGTGGAATTTAGTGTAGGGGATCATGTATTGTTGCGAGTTGCTCCATGGAAGGGAGTTACAAGATTTGGGAAGAGAGGAAAGCTCAATCCACGATTTATTGGTCCATTTCAAATTCTTGACCGAAGTAGGAAATGTAGCCTATAGACTCGCGTTACCTCAAAGTATGTCTCGTGTTCATAATGTGTTTCACATATCGTACTTAAATAAATATGTGAAAGACCGAATCACGTTATAGAGTTAGAACCGGACGAGATAGCCGAAGACTTAACGTATGAGGAGGTACTGTCAAGATTTTGGATAGGAAGGAGCATGTCCTACGCCGAAAGGTCATACCCACAAGTTAAAGTTTTGTGGAGGAATCATGCTATAGAGGAAATGACACAGGAATTGGAAGCGGAAATGAAAGCGGGTATCCTCACCTTTTCGAAACACAGTATCGTCACGTCAATTTCGAGGACTAAATTTCATAAGGAGGGGAGGTTGTAAGACCCCAACTTATTATTAATGAAATTTAATTTTCTCTATTTATTATTTTGAAATAGTAAGGGTTGATTTGATTAATGTGGATAGTTAGGGGTAATACATAAATATTTCAAAATAAGCGGTGGTTATAAAATATTCATTGTTGTGGGAATATTCGTTTGGTCGTGGAATATTAAATCTTTGTTTGGGAATATTAAATGCGACAGTAATGACCATGTGTGGGCCCCATAACTGGAAGCGATTGGATGAAGAAAAGCGACAAATATAAGTTGTTTAAAAATAACGGCGTAGTTATTACAGATTAATATTGTTAAAATACCCGGTGGTTAAAACACGAGCTTATACCGGTATTGCACCAATTATTGATTCTTACGTAAGAAGGCACTACTCAATAATGGTTACGATAATTCTTGTTCGATATTTTATTGAGTTAATAATTCTTTGCGTTGATATTTTATATTCTTTGTTGTTTCAATTATTGTCATTACGATTATTTTTCATTATCGAAGCAATAATTCATATTATCTGAATAATATTATTAGATAACATTATTGGCAATGTCTAGAAAGTTACATCTAAGGAGAGGTTTGGTCACCTAATTGCGGCGCAAGAAGAAGAAATTCTTATTGGAAAGCCCCTCTTTCTGAGGCGCACGGTTGTCAATAATATTGTGATTCTGTAATATTATTTGTGAATAATTAATTATTGATTCATATGATGAGAAAAATATTGATTTTATGTGGATATAGATGGAGAAAATTTTTATTGTGACAATTGTTGAAAATTGAAATTTTATCTTTTTCTGATAAAATAATTCATTTAAATATATTATTATATGTTAATAATATAATAATGGTGATATTTTTACAACGAATGTGGGATATATGAGTATACGAGGAGGAAGAGTATTTTTGTTGCAATAAATGTTTAAAACATGTTAAACATGTCGGTGGACCCCATTTATTGACTGAAACTTGATTATAGCCTATAAAATCGCCCGTTTGTGGATTTCGGTCAATTTCTGATTGGAATTTGGAAAAACTTTCTTCTGCAAAGTTGTAGAAAATTGAATTTCCTATAAAAACTCGCGAGATTCGAATTTTCTGATGAAAGTGCTATTTATTATGAATTATTGAAGTTAGAAGCTCGAAATAATTGATTTTGGAAGTTTAAAATATTTAAAATTAGAAAACGTTTTTCTTACTTTTTCTAGAATGTGGCATGTGTTTGATGGCTGAAATCAGATTCTAGGCATGTGTAGAAAATTTATATAATTATATTATTAATTTATTAAATTTTACGCTTTGGTGTTCTAAGCAATTTCTATAAATAGGGTGCTTAGGTTAGAATTGAAAATCACACGTAAGCTGAAGTTTTTCTCTCTATATTATCGGCGTATTCTTGTGAGTATTTTGAGTATACTTTGAGTATTGCTATACGGTGCAAGTCCAAGTCATAGCCTATATCCGGTGTTTCAGCTAGAAGTACTGATCTTTCGAGGTAAGGGATGTTATTTTCTTCTCAAATGATATTATTTCTTCAATATCATCATGCTGAAATATTGGTTGGAACTTTTTATCAAATTTGGAACTTTTTCATGTCGGAGTTACTATTCATGAGTTACTATTCACGAGTTACTATTCACGAATTACTATTCATGAGTTACTATTCACGAGTTACTATTCATGAGTTACTATTCACGAGTTACTATTCACGAGTACTATTCATAAAGCGTGAAGATGTTTTTTGTGGAATTTCTATCTTTTGGTGCTCTGAGTTTACTATTCACGTATACGACACTATTCACGATATCTGACACTATTCATAGAAAAATAAAATTTCTTCTTTTTTGTCAAAATATCTATTACGGATACTAGCTTTGATTGTATCCATGTTTTGATCATTCTTGAATTTTACACCACTATGATTATTTTTGAGGTATCTTTTGAACATGGATAAAACAAAGTACGAATCCTTAATCCTTAATCCTTGTCATTTTGTTTCCTTTGGATTCATTTCTTTTAAAATATTTTTCATCATCCTCGGTCTTAAATGATGATATTATGGAATATCTTTGGCTTTTGTAGTGCAAAGATGAATGATTTCTGAAGAATATCTTTGGCTCAGTAGTGCAAAGATGAGCAGTGTTTAGATGAACATGACTAATCGATGAATATCTTTGGCTGTAGTGCAAAAGATGAATATTTGATTCGGATGTATATTGATTGATGTTACGGGGATAAAAGATAGGCGATGAACTTTTAAATTCATACATGGAAGATAGTAGTTTGCATTCTCTACTTAACTCTTCTAATGAATTATTATTTCCATTGCGAATATTGATTTAAAATTTGTTGTCTATTGTATTCTATTAGATTTTCCTGTTGAAGACTAACGGTAATTTGTTGTATATTATCTTAGTCATAATATTCTTTTCTTGAGCTAGTTGAGCTCACCCTTTTCCTTTTGTTCCATTTTTCTCGGGGAGGCGAGAATATAGCGAGTATGCAGTGGGGTATGGAATGAAGGTTCTAGAGAGAGTTGTTTAGTAGTCCTCACCATTTTGTAAAATAATGTATCAATAAATGTGATGAGGATTTCTTTGAGTATAGATATTATACAGAAGATAATATTTGTATTTAAACTCACAGTTTTACTGTTGTAATAATAAAGTTGTAGTTGTTTCTGTACTATGTATTGACAACTCAGAATGGGTGATGTATACCTATTTTTGGGGCGTCACAGCTTATCTGCACTTCGTGTATTCCTACACAGTTATATAATCATGGATTCACATCCATTAGTCATATATTAACGTATAGTAGTTGTAATGTAAACTTTACGCTATATCTCATAAGTCCGATGACATCCAACTTTGTATATGCTATAAACATCATATTAACCTATTTTTAAAAGTTATTGGACACCTATTTCAGATAAGATAGACAGTCAAAAACAGTTTTCAAAAAGGGCGTTCAAATCTGTTTTTCATTCTTTCTCAACTTTACCCTCTTTCGCTAAAACAGTCATACAAATTCGTTTCAAAACATTTTTGAGCAATTCTTGAGCCCACGCAAAGCTAACTTCCGAGGCTACAACTTTCATTCTTTGACCATTTCCAAATTCAAAACACAGAATTTTGGAAAATTCATTCAAGGTGACTGTCCCGAGTTGGTTAGACAGTTTTGACGCGACTAATTTGAATGGTCATAACTCTTTGCTCCGAAGTCAGAATTAGTCCGTTCTGGAGTCTATGGAAATATAATTCAGTGTACTATAACATATCAAAAGCACAGAAGTTTTTGGAAACATTAACTAATCGAAACAGTGTCCCGAATAGCACCTCCCGCTGCTGACTTTCAGTTTGACAAATTCGACACATTTCCTTCCAATCACCGTAACTCCCTCATCTGAGGTCGGAATGAGGTCATTCCAAAGCCTATGGTTTCCTAACTCAGTGCACTACAACTACCCAGAAACTCAGAATTTTTCAGGCAACATAGCTATTCTAGAATTTGACACTATAATCACTGTTCATTTAGTTTTCATTTCTAGACATGGTTTACTAAAATCTTCACCACAGATTCATTTTAACTCCGTTTTGGTTCATTCAAATTTTTTAATCTTCAGAACTTAGAGAGATATAACATACAATCATCAAATTAAGCTTTTAGACATAAATCAAAAGCACAAATGGTCCTCAAGCTCAATCCCAAAAATTGTTCAACATGGTTCTTTGTAAATATTTTATTTTGTGAGTTTTGGTTACACTTGGATGATGTTAAGGCTTCATATCTCTAATTACAATCATTCGAACTAATTTACATAATCACTTACAAGCCAAAATAAAATTGTAAACTAACTAGTTTACTAACAAAACTAACTAAACTTCCAAAATTTAAACTTTAACTAACAAACTAAATAAAATATTTAAAATAATAACATTACCAAAAATTAAATAAGAAACATACCCAAAAATACAAGTTTCACAAACTGAATACACACTTCCACGCCAAAATTTAACTAAGGAGATCTTTATAAAAAGTCCTCCCACAACAAAGCCTTTTCTCAAAAATTGGAGGCCTTATTGTTGGTGAATGAAACAAATGATCAAGCCCTTCTATTTATAGGTTTAACAAAGGGTAAAGTTCTCAATTTAGTTGATGTGGGACTTGGTTTATATTAATTCTAATTTGTTTATACTAATTTTTCCTATTTTCAACATGTTAAGTGTATTCATTCATCATGAATTCGTTTCTTAACCAATTTTATCCGTTCAAGTTGCGTTGTTTTCGTTTTATAGAGGAGAACAACAATCATCCATCAATTTAAAGTTTCCATCACGAATTCATCATCAACTTTAGTCCCAAAGTACACAAAAACACACATTACAATCAAAACCCAAACTCCTCTTCTTTAGTATAAATACATGAATTTGATTTTTGAAAATTTGTTTATAGATGACCATTATTAAATTATAATTATTTAATAACATATAAAACATCTTAACCCACAAATTCATTAACCAAAACTCCAATTTTAAAAGAAACTCAAGAACACATAAACTAGAAATATAAACTAGATTATGTACCTTTAATTCTTAAGAAATAAAATTAACCTTATCGGTAAAATTATAATTTCTATTCAACCATTATAATCATAACATTATTTAACAAATTCTCACCTCCTCGACTTAATTATTTAATTAAATAAGAATATCACAATTATACTCGCATAATAAAATACATTATAAATCTCATCTATTTTATCACACTTAAATAAACTATCCCATAACAATTTTCATCAAATATTTATTTAATACCATAAATATTCATTTTATTCCATAAAGTTTGCAACTAAAATATTTAATGTACTTAATAAATATTTTATTCAGCATTATACTAACATTTACATTTTCATGCAATATATTACCTTCTCACTTTATTAAATCAATTATACTTGTATTAATTCACTATTTTAATTAAGTGAATTATTCACACTATTTATGAAACTTAACTCATAATAATTTCCATTACCCACAAGGCATAATAGTTAAAATTATATTATCTCATAAAATAATTTCAACTTAATTAAATAAACTAATATTATTTAATTTCTTTAATAGTTTAATTAACTATTAAATCTCACATTCTCCAACATATGAATATATAATTCTCTTCACACCAAATCACATAACTCAAAATATATACACCTCATATTAAAAATTTTAATTATTAAATTCTTATTTTAATAACTTATAAAAATTCGGGTTGTCATAGAGGGCATAAGGGACATTAGGTCATCCCACCTCCTTAACAAACTTCCTTACTATTCCATACTTAATAACTAAGTAAATTTGCTAGCCACACTAATTATTTGGCCACCACATAAATTTCTTGGTCATCACTTAAAGTTCTTGGTCACCAAGTTCACCCATATCAACATGGGTTGCTCCATGGATCATGCTTTACCCATTGGATCATCAATTGGGCTTTGGTCTACATAGATTAACTTATTCCTTTGGGCTTGTATTAATTTACTTTGGGCTTGCACATCAAATTCTTATTGGACTTGTACATCCTACATAATTCACAAGTTCACTTACAAATGTCTTAAGGCCTTATTACAAATCCTCTACGTATAATTCCCGTATTTTAACTCGTATACTAAATCATAATATACGAAATACCATCATTCCCATATACTCGTATAATACTTCGTATCATACTCATATGAACTACCTCGTACAATACATACGTATTATACGATCGTTACATTAGATTCATAATACTTGATTTTCCTAACGTTCACGAACTAAGTCCGCATGCGAAATATTACGTTTTCCATAATGAATTATTATTACATAATCCATCTCACTTCGATACTAACATTACGTATTTCTTGAAAGTTCAAAAATAATTCTCGAGCAGAAATCTATGAATAGTGTTTTTCGGAAAAAAATTTAGAAAACATTTATTTTCGTCTTGGAAATTCAAACACTTTAATTCCTTCACGTAGTTAAAATACTACGACGTTCCGACGTTTCTAGGTTATAGAACGACATTCTTCTTACTAACACATAATAATAACACGTAATATAATTTTATTCATTATTTTATTAAGTAAAATTATTTTACAAAGGATCCAAATTTCTCGGTCGTTAAAAATTAAATAACTTAAAATAATAATCCTCCCAATTATAGGGTTACATCAACATAAAACAAATCTCAGGTAATCAAACCTTGAACTATTACATAAGTTTGCGAAATACATAACAAAATAAAATAAGTCTCATAATATAATTCTATTAAATAAAATCAAATAGGACCTCATCATTTGTACATCTTGCCCTTGCCTTTGCTATAAGATGGTTTATCAACTTTCTCAGCTTTAGCTGCACTGTTGAATGTAAGAGTGAGCAAACAATTGCTCACTAATATAAAGAATGATAATAGTATAGCAAAAGCGTAAGAAATGAATACTGAATAATAGAGAAATTGTTCTACGAATCAAGAATAGAAAATAAGTTCAAAATTTATATCTGAGGGTCTTAAGACCATGAACTATGTCCCAGGTTATTCAGTATTTCTACCTCAACCTTAACAGTCCTTTAGACTATACAAACCCTTCCTTACGTACTTAGGGGGATCAGCCCTTCGTACCATGTATTGTATACAAACATCTAAACGCTAACGCCTACATAATCCCCTATATTAGGGTTGTTCATCTCAATTTGACTTTAGGATTTCAGCACTAAAGAATGTTTAGTTTAGAATAGCTTAATAGTGATTCTAGAATTTTAGAACACTCATCAATTATAGATTAGTCCAGTCAATAAAGATTTTTTAGCTATTCGAAGGTTCAACACAATAATATAAGATTGAATGTCAACAATACACTATTGAATAGACATTGTTTATACAAAGTATTTGTAAGAACTCGAATTTTCAGAAAATATTAAAGTAAGAATTTAGTAAATAAAATTCTTAAGGCATGAGAAGGGTTCTAATAAGTATATATATATATATATATATATATATATATATATATATGCGTTATGAGGTATCTTGTATTATTGTGTTGCATGGGATAATATAAACTATGTAATAAGTGATTTCTGTGTTTAATAAATATATTATTATTATATATTTTTTATTTATTGAGAAGGCGAGTTATTTGAAGTAAAGAATATGGATAGAAATTTATCTATTGATATTAAATAATTTATGTGAAATTATTTTATCATGGTAAGTTTGTGACGCCCCAAAATCCGGGTATCTTCTAACTCGACACATGGTGCTACCCGGTACTACCATTCACACATACATTCAATTGAAAACCTCAAAAGAACGAATATGTCTTCTATATATATTCAAAGTAATATTTACATTCCCTAGGTTCTTTATAACCATTACATTTGTTCTTGTCATAATATCAAATATATTAAAATATTACACCTAATCTATTACATAGCCAGCTTAGCAATCTGCCTTAGCCTTTCCTTTATCCTTAGAGGATCCTTCGGTCCATTCGGTCTTAGCAGCATTCATATGGTTCAAGCAAGAGTGAGCATAACTAGTTCAGTAAGTACAAAAATTCCATTTATAATATGCTTGAATCATACAAACCATATATCTTCAATAACTAAACAATAGTTATGAAGTACTATTGATAATTCAAAATAGCACTTCTCTTATCTTTAAAATATTTTATAATGACAATATTCAGTAAAACATCAATTCGGTCCAAGACCATGAGCATTTCATACTTTCTTTGAAAAGGACATCTCGACACTAAGTCCGTAAGTCTGACATTTCTTATGAGCACGTCTAGGTGATCAGCCTATAATACTCTATGTTGATCAACATTACATTCATTAAACGTATGTACGTTTAAGTTGTGGTGTGCCTGTCGTTTGACGACAAAACATTTTTAGCATACTTAGTCTTCATATGAAAACCACACCAAAATAGCTTGGTAAAATATTAACCATACATCAATAGATGAACCACAAATCTTCATCATATAAAAATTCATGCGTAAGAATACATGAACCACAAATCTTCTCTAGATTGAACATAGACAAGGGTTAGAATACTTGCCTTCAGTGTCTGCTACTGAATAATTACTTTCTGTTTGAGTCTTTAAAGTCTCTACAATACATGATCACATAAAATACCAAATTAGGACATATATACCAAATTACATTCACATTTGAGTATGTTATGATCAACCTTTAGTTATCATATTTAAGGTTTATGACATTTCAAACAATGTTACATTAAGCAAATTAACTTTGTACTTCATCATTAAACATCTGCCTTTCTTTTTTATCTTGGAAACCTTTATCTACTATGCAAACCCTAGTTTGTTGCCATTGCCACCCACCCTTTCTTCTCTATCAACAATTTGCGGCATGAGTTAATGATACTCGTGGTCCGTGGTCTCTCGGCGTTGCGGTGCGAGTCCTAGTTCATTTTCCATACTGCAAAGACGTAAACATCGATGAGGTCATGGCATCGATGTCAAGATTGTAGCACCACTGTTTGACCTTGGGCTTGCGCCGCAGCGCCATCTCTGTGCACCAGATAGAAATGACAGTTTTTCTACTTTACGAACTTCCCAGACTCCTAATTTGATTATTATAAGTCTGAATTGGCTCGTTCAAAAGCCATTAGCTCATAAATCTCATACTCTACGTGTTTATGCAAGAATTTTTTATTTTTAATTTTGTTTACTCAAAATTCACCTATTGGTTCATTTTTAACGAAAACGATAAACGTTCGTGAACGTTCAATGCTTGTTTCTTCGTTCTAAGTCGGAATCCGGTCATTTTTGAGTTCGCAACTCTATAATGCCAAATAAGATGTGTTCCCATCGAAAACCAATGTTTTTGAGCTTAATATCAAAATTCGACCTCTAATCCGAGAATTTCACGAATTCGACAATTATCGTCCAACTGTGAAAATTTTGGCATAGCTTCGTTACTTATGATTTGATTATCATTTCAAATGGATTCTATCCATCATATTAACATCTTAACCTACATATTACATTTACTTATTTTCACGATAAGTTATGGCTTATTCTTCATGAGCTTATAGCTTTTTAAGGTATAAACTACATATAACTTTGCTTCACATGGCTTATGATAGTTTAAGTCTTTTAACCATTACTCTTACATACTTTTATCATACCAAATTCATTCATGTAAACATGTTATAAGTATTACAAGTTCTTCCTTATTTCATAGCTTATTCATGAACAAAGTGCTTATTCCCGACTCATTAATACTTAAGTCATTAGCTTATCCCTTCTTATGATTTCTTTGCATACAAGACCATCACTTCACTATCAAGCTATCGTGGAAGAGATGGAAGAATATACAAAAAGAGTCTTACCCTTGATGAACTAGTTCTTCTTCTTCTTGAAACAAATATGTATTGAACATAATGATAATTAAACCAAACATGAGTTTAAAGCATGATTCGAAGTGTTAAACCGTGATAGTTGTGAATAAACAATATGAATACTATAAGCATGTGTATTAACAAATTGTGAAAACACTATATGTGGACATATAGCCAAGTAATAAAACATGGTAACTATATGATCTTTTTATGCTTTAATACCATGTAAGTTGTAAGTTAAAACTTCTAAGAAAACACAAGAATGGTCATATGCTTATGATAGAACCTCTAACATGTATGTATGTTAAAGTAGAAGTGAATAGGTGTGTTAGAGTTGGACAAATATAGGAAGTGTAAGCTCAACCACAGTGCGGCGGGGGACAACGCAACAAGACCAGTCCCTAAGCTAGCTGAGTATGCTGAATACTTGCACAAGGCGATGATGCACGATTATTTTAACCTTGAACTAAACCTTAAAGCATATGTGTAATGGATGTCTAATGCTATAATACTTGGCATAGATGATGTTTTAAGCATAAAAGCATGTAATGGTTATATAAAACACAAAGTTGTTAAATTTTATTAAGGTTTACAAAATACAAGAACTATGTGGATCATGCATCTATGAGTTTTAAATGTGTCAAACACATAGCGAGCCAAGTGTGTGATATATATATATATATATAAATGTTGATGTAAAGTACGGGTGTTTAAGGTATACCTATACATACAAAGCTATTCTAAGAGTATGATGACAAAGTGAAATGTAGGTTTTATAAACCTAGTTAGGAAATAATGTAACATTATTATTATATTAAGAATGTATGAAATATATGACTAATGTATATAAACCCATGATTATATAACTATGTAGGAATACACGAAGTGCAGGTAAGCTTTAACCAGTTAAGTCGTGGTTGATAAACTATGAATCAGGCAAGTCTTTCAGTTCCTATTTGTTATATGAATTCGATAACTATTAGTTGAGCTATATTATGCCATGAGAATGTTGATGTATATATATATATATATATATATAAAATGCATATGAGATATGTATAAAATATGAAAGTTGATCTCTGATGATATGCTTGTGAAATAAACCTATATGTCTGTTATATGAGTAGTAATATGCGTAGTAAATATTAATTGATTATGAATGCGTGAATTGAATATGCTATTATATGCTATGTGCTGCATGAAAAGTATTAGAATTGTTGGGCTGTCGAGCTCATGCTTACAAATAACCACTTATGCAGGTTAAGGACTCACGGTAAAGATTATGTGCTACTTGATTAATAGAGTTCAATAGTATCAAAGGATATTGATTCATTTATTTAAATATATACTCTTGAACCATGTTTAGGTTTTAGTAGATGTACATGATAGTAGTTTACGATGTGTAATCCATGTTAAGTTGTAAGGTTGTATTAGGCGGTACATAAAGGAATTCGAATTGAGATATAAAAATTTATACAATAATTGAATAAAGTGAATCATAGCATAATTTGATTCAGGGATTTGTAATTGATTCATGTTAAGAAATCAATAAAAGATTTTTCAAAGGAGATTGAAAAAGTTTAAATTATTTCACATATTTTTATAACATCGAATATGATGTAAGACAGGAATGATAAATGACCAAGATTTAAAAGTTATAAAAGTTTGGGGTCATTACACAGATCCTAAAAATAAAAAGAATTTATAATCTAATTTGTAATAAGCAAAGTTATATTCATTAAGTTATGAATAAAAGATATAAATAGTTGAACGATAGTAGTATCGCGGCGGACTAGATCTGAGGTTCGAAGGGCCCCGGAATTGGGGGCGTCACAGGTTGGTATCAAAGTTGTAGGTTATAAAATTTAGGTAGGAGTACCTTAGGCTATAACCTGAGAGAAAGAAAGATAAAGATGAAAATATATATTTGCGAAGATTCAAAGAAGAATTTGGAAGTATCTAAGAGAATGAGAATTCAGGAGTTTCCTAACTCCGGTAATAAAAATGTTAAGATGATGTGTATAAGGTAAAAATGACAAAGATAATAAGAATGAACTTGAATGGAGTTTAGTTTATAATAGGAAAGAACCCTAAGGTAAACCGATGATCACGACGTGATCGGATTGAGATATGAAATGATAAATAGTCTATAATGACTAAGTAGCTATAGCTTGATGCTATAAGAGAATGTAATAGGAAATGGTACGAGATGAATTCATGAGGAGTTTTATATGATGAGATACAAAAAAATTGTATCAAGCAAAGAGAAAGTTAAGCATGAGATAGAGTTATGTGAGATTTTAATTAAGGACTCATGTGAGAGCTGAGTTGTACAAACCTTTGTATGGGCGGAGGCTTTGTTCTCACGTTCGGTTCCTCACAAAGATAATCGATGGAATGTCGGTGTCGCGCTATCGATATTCTTACGGTGAGAAGGTGATTCTTTTCTCATATCATATTTGATAAATAGAGGCTATTAAGATTAAGATAGAGAATATTATGATTAGGCACGAGTTCTTAAAACTCATACGTATGGTAAGTTCATGACTCATAATCATGTGGTATGTTTTGGAACTCCTCAATGAATGGACGCCAATGGTCTGACTACGATAAGTTCTTAAACTCATATGATTGTGGCAAAGCCCTGAACTTCCAAAGTGTGATAAGTTTGATGAGCTATACTGGGTATATAAAATTTCTAAGGTAAGAATTAAGAAATTTTGGTATAGTAAGCATTGATGGTGTTTGAGATTTATAGAATGAAGCAATGGATTAAAGATTGAAGTTGATGGAGAAACATGGATTTTCTAAATCTTCTAGCTCTGCTGTGAGACCCCAGATTTTATGAATAAATATTTAATTTTTTTATTATTATTATAGTGTGGTTTTGATATATTGTTATAGTTGTGGGTAGTATTTGAAAATTTTGCAAAGTATGCAAGTTGTTATATAATATTCGATTGGTCGGGTAATATTCGTTTTAGCAGGGAATATTCATATGACGACACAATCATTGGTGGACCCCACAACAGAATTATTGTCGAATTGAGAAAACGACAAAAATATTTTTATGAAAATAACGGCGGAAGTTTTACCGTTAATACTGTTGAACTACTCATACAGTAATATGCGTGGTTGCATAGTAGTACACGGTATTGATTATTGATGCTTACATGAGAAATCATTTAGTTTTATTTAATTATTGTTATAGTAATTGTTGCATAGTATCTCACGTTATTTGATTCAATTATTGTCGATATTTTAAAATCAATAATTGAGACAACAAAGTTATTAATATTATATATTGCAATATTAACGATGTCTAGAAGTTCTGCCAAGGAGAGGTTTGGTCACCTAATTGTGCGCCAATAGGGAGAAATCCTTATTGGAAAGCCCCCTCTTTCCTGGGAACAACCTGGTCGATTAATATTGTGAATTATAATAAAGGTGATAAATGTTGTTAAAATTATTAATGTGATTTTTATGAGGTATTTGTGTAAGTTTTGCTTATTTTATGAATCTCCATTTACCCATTTTTCAAAATAATCGGTAAAAATTATTTAAAGGTGGGGCCCACATGTGGGGGCCACATGTGGGGCCCATATATGTTGAAAAATTGATTTTAGAAATGAGGGTGAGAGGGAGTTACGTATAGGGGAGGGAATTGATATATATATATATATATATATATATATATATATATATATATATATATATATAGGATGTGTGTGGGTATATATTATATGTGTGAGTGGAGAATGGTGGGGGAAAAGAAAGAGTAAAAGTGATGTGTGTATGATTATAGTATATATGTTTATTATGTGAGTGGGAAATGGTGGGGGAATGAAGTTGATTTATAAAAGAGGTGATTAGTATTATATATATATATATATATATATATATGTTTATAACATGTGGGTTTATATATATATATATATATATATATATATATGTATTATATTTTGTCTTGATTTGTTATGATTGGTTGAAGGTTTGACAATTTAAATATGTAGTATCAAAATTTTCATCCGTGAGTCTTTGAATTATTTCATCTGTGAAGAAATCCTTACACAGTGCATTTCCATTCTCCTATAAATAGAAGATTATTCCTTCATTATTTCTTACAAATTCACTGAAACTCCAGAGAGAGAAATTATAGAGAAACTATAGAAAAGTATTCTGCTACTTCCCTACTCTTATATTCAGTTTCTTTTACGGTAAGGGGTGTTATTCTTTCTTATTCATGAAGAGAACTGTTGTTATTCCATTTCTTATTATTATATTGGAATAACCTGTATACGTGGGCTACCCTATACTTGGTGAGATTCTTCTATTTTTCTGTCATTATTATTCTGTTGGAATATCCTGTCTGTGTGTTTTACACCAGACTTGGTTCCATTATTTATTATTCTGTCTTTATTATTACGTGGAATATCACATGCGTGTGTTTTTACACAGAACTCGGTTCCATTATTTATTATTCCGCACTTATTATTCATTTGGAACATCCGCTTGATTGTGAATTTCACGACTGGTTCCATTTTATTATTCTATTGGAATAACTTTTGTCATGCATAAGCAACCGCATGTATGGTGATTTCTTTTGTTATTCCATTCGTTATTATACTCAGTTGGTTAAAATTTTGACTTCTATACTCCATGAAATTAGTGGAATATCCTTGATATTTGCCCTTCATCCAGTATTTTTCATGGAAATATTCTTCTGAGCATTCTTGAATTTTACTCTACAAAGCAGTATCATGTTGACAATTTGGACGTTATTAGTCCCTGAATAAATTAATTCGTGAACTTGTTTTATTGAATTATTATATCATTGTCATCATCTTCATGTTTATATTTTTTTTGAAAGTCATCTGTGGCCTGTAGAGCATGGATGGACTTTGTATGATTATGACCATGGATTATTCAGTGTAATCATGACCGTAATGTTACAAATGATGTGGTAAAAGTCCTCATTGGCCCGTAGTGCATTGATGGACAGTTGTTGGCATGATCATGACCATTGATGAATACACAAATATCCTTGGCCCGTAGTGCATGGAATTTGTGGTCGTGACCCTAATGAATATCCTTGGCCGTAGTGCAGGGATGATGTGAATTATTCATTAAGCTGAGTCTCAGCGATAAAAGTGATGAAAAACTTTTTAAATCATAAAAGAAAGTAGATTATATTCTCTACTTGACTCTTTTAATGAATTGCTTGTTCCGTTGCAGTTAAACTTGATGTCTATTGTATTTTATTAGTTTAACATTGTTGAAGACTAATGATAATTTAATCTATATTATCTTAGTCATAATATTTCCTACTGGGCTAGTTGAGCTCACCCTTTCTTTCACTGTTCTCTTCAGGAAATGAGAACGTAGCCAGAACTAGTCGGGGGACGGAGTGATGATCTGAGATGGTGTCTTAGTAGTCCTCACTATTCCATAAATAGTGTGATAATAAATGTAATGAGGACTTATTCTGAGATTGGATATTGTCTAGAAGACAATATTTGTATTTATACTCACAGCATATGTGTTGTCGTATTTTACACGACTGCTATATTATTAGTTTGTATTTGAATTTTGTACCGTGTATTTGGCGACTCAAGATGGGTGATGTATACCTATTTTGGGGGCATCACATCTGCTAGATTTTCAAAATTTATTGACTTCGTGTTGATGTTTGCACTTCTTTTTATTAAAAAACATTGGATCATGTGATTGAACCAATGATGTTTAAAAACACAATCGTTATTCTTCTTGTATACATGCTAATTGTTACGCCTAAGACAAAATGATTTGAAATTTTCAAAATGTATTTCTGACCATGTGCATCATTTGATATGGTGTAGAAAATTGTAAATGATGGAGTCGTCAATGCAATCGAACCTAGTGTGGGTTGTGATTGAAAGATTGTCAGCCCACTATGGTATGATGTAATATGACAAAGTAGGATAATGGCAGAATCCTCAACGTACTATTAAATTTGTACGGTATCATGACGTCATAAAAGAATTTTTGGTTTTCTTTAAAATTATGAAGAAGGTCAATTAAGTTGGCTAAATTGTTTTGATTGATGTCCGAGTTGATGAAAGTCTAAGCTATTTGATTCCGGTAGATGACTTTTGAAAAATATTTATAGAATTCAAGCATTCTTGAGTATATATGCCAAACGAAGTTGCTCTGGTGCGGATCCAGATGTTGAAAAGCTGAGGTGAACAACCTTATAAGGGGACATGTTTTTGGGGACAATGGTTCCGAGCGTAACGCATATAGTCGTTACAAAACACTATGTTGCGGCCCAACGTAGTGGTACAATAGACTGGCCACCTAGTGTACGTGTGGAGGGTGTTTTTCAGTCTTTGTGTTTGATAAACACTCTGTTTGCAGTGTGAAGGATTGTGTTGAAGCACTAATAAAACCTAGAGAAGAGTTCATGGTCTTGTGTGACCCCTCATCATAATTTGGAATCTAAGATTTTTCATACTACTTCCCGATTATTGAAAAATCGTGGAAGATTCTTAGTCTTCTGAAGGATGAATGTAGTAAGTAGAATGTTCCTTAGAAAGGAAAAAGTGGTAGAATGCATTTGAGAAAGTTATATTAATGAAAACTTCCAAAAAGAGAATGGATAAAATTATTCAAAAGAATATGTAATATTCGGAATAGCACCGAGTAGAGGATGTTTCTGTGATTCCAAGGACGGAAATCCCTATAAGGGGGGAGAGGATGTAAGAACCCGAATTTTTAGAAAATATTTAAATAAGAATTTAGTAAATAAATTTCTTAAGGCATGAGATAAGAATATATATTATAATATATATATATATATATATATATATATATATATTGTGAGGTATGTGGTATGGTATTGTGTTGCATGGGGTAATATAAACTATGCAATAAGTGATTTTGTGTTTAATAAATATATTATTATTATATATTTGTTATTTATTGAAAAGGCGAGTTATTTGAAGTAAAGAAGATGGATAAAAATTTATCTATATTAAATAATTTATGTGAAATTATTTTATAATAGTAAGTTGGTGACATTAAATGTCTTTGATAATCACCAATTTCTTGAGTATATGTACGAGTAAGTATCAAGTCTAAGGCAGTGAAACCGTACCTTTAATGGTTGATGTATAGGAGTTGGGTTAAATAATTCCTTTAAAGAGCGGGGGTATATACGAATTAATAACCGATCTAACTCACTATGAAAATTTTGACGCCCCCAAATTTGGGTATCTTCCAACCCGACAGATGGTGCTACACGGTACTACCATTCACACATACATTCAACTGAAATAACTCAAAAGAGTGAATATGTCTCATTTATATTCCAAAACAATATTCCCTTTCCTAGGTTCTTTATAACCATTACATATGTTTCTTGTTATAATATCAAATACTTATAACAATAATCCTATACTATTACATAGATAACTTATTGGTCTGCCTTAGCCTTTCCTTTATCTTTATTTAATCCTTCAGGTCGTTTAATCTTAGCTGCATTCATATGGTTCAAGAAAGAGTGAGCATAACTAGCTCAACAAGTATGACAATTTTATTAATCATCATGCTTGAATCATACAAATCATATATCATCTATAACTGAAGCAATAGTTATGAAGTACTATAGATAAATCAAAAATGGCACTTCTTTTCCTTTAAAACATTTCAAAATGAACCACGTTCATTAAACATCGATTTTGGTCCAAAACCTTGAGCATTTCATTCTTCTTTTGAAAAGGACAACCTGACACTAAATCCATAAGTCTGGTATATCTTACGAGCACGTCTACATGATCAGCCTATAGTACTCTATGTTCTACAACACTTCTTCTTTAAACGTATTTACATTTAAGTTTTGGCAACCTCACGTGTATGTTATTTGATGACAAAATGTTTGTTTATTCATATTCAGTCTTTCTTTGAAATCCATACCAAAACAGTTTGGCAAAACATAGCAACATTCATAACAATTCGATAGATTATAAAGAAATCCATCAAAACATATTAAGTCTAGCCGAAGGAATTGACATTGACCTCGTTGTACATCAACTTATGCATAAGAGACATGAATCACAATGCTTGTCCAGAATGAACATAGACAAGGGTTAGAACACTTGCCTTTTGTGTCTTCTATAGATTAAATACTTTTCCTTTTGATTCTTTAAGGATTCTACAATGCATAATCATGTAACATACCACATTAGGTCATAATCAAACATGTATTGTACCTAATGTATCTTACCCTTCTTCTCAATCTAATCTTTCATTAGATTTGTTTAACATTGGTTACGGTTATCACATTGTTTCTTATTTATGTTCAAAGTAATCTTTCATCAACCTTCAGTTTTAATTCTCAACATTATAATTATCATTGAGGATGCTACTTCAAGTTTATTAATGTTCTAATTCACCATTAATCAACTGTCATTCTTTTTATATTCATAAACCTTCTTTAATGTGCTTTACCTAGTGCTGGCACTGCGGCGCCAACTTCCCTTATAGGACTCACGCTACAGCGTGGGTCTAGAACTTTTACCCTGACCTGGCGTTTCGGCACCAATCCCAGTATAAATGGTCGCACTGCGGCGCCACTCTCCAGTAGGTTATGGCCTTGGCTTTGGTCTTGCTGTGTGACAACTTTAAAGCCTTGGGTCGTGGCAACGTCGTCACTACATGTGCCCTTTATAGTTATGACAGTTTCGTTACTTAGTGGACTTCCCGGACTCATAATTTGCTCATTTTAAGTCCGAATTGGCTCGTTCAAAAGCTATTAGCTCACAAATCATATGAACTAAGTGTTCATATAAGAATTTTATATTTTTAAATCCGTTAACATAGAATTCACCATTTAAATTCGTTATTACAAAAACGATAAACGTTCGTGAACGTTCATATCTCGTTTCTTCGTTCTAAGTCAGAATTTGACCATTTTCAAGTCCGTAACTCTAAAATGCAATCTTAGACTATTTTCCATCGAAAACTAATGTTTTCGAGTTCAATGTTAACTTTTGACTTTCATTTCGAGAATATTACAATTGATGGTTTTATACTTGTCCATCAACAACAATACTACAATTCGTCAATGTCTTTCATTGGTTTATTACTTTTATACTTATGATTCACTTTCAACATGGTTTATTAAAGTTTACATCCATTAATAACCATCCTTGCTGCTTCTTATCATACATACTCCATCAATCATCACTTCTATATCAAACTACCATTGAAGAGATGGAGATTAATGGTTAAAGATTTCTTACCCTTGAAGTTCTTTAGCTTAGTTCTTCTTCTTCCTTCTTGATATAGCAAAGTTCTAGCTTTTCTCACTTTTCTCTTAATAATCTAGGATGTTGGTGTTTTTGAACAAGGCAACAAATGATCTATCAACTCTCTATGTGAGGCGACCCCAAAATAGGTATACATCACCCAATCTGAGTCACCAAATACATGGTACAGAAACAACTACAATATCACTATTACAATTGTCGTGCAAAATACGACAACACACATGCTATGAGTTTAAATACAAATATTATCTTCTAGACAATATCCACACTCAAATAAGTCCTCATTATATTTTTTGATACACTATTTTATAAAAATAGTGAGGACTGCTAAAACATCTGTCTAGAACCATCACTCTTTACCCCGACATGTTCCGGCTACATTCTCACCTCCTGAGAAGAAAAATGGAACAAAAAGGAAAAGGGTGAGCTCAACTAGCCCAGTAAAGAATATTATGACTAAGATAAAGAACAACAACTTATTGTTAGCCTTTAACAAATCAGATAAAATATAATGGACAACCAGTTTTAGATCAATATTCGCAACTGAAATAACAATTCATTAGAAGAGTTAAGTATAGAATGAAATCTACTATCATCTATTAATTTATATATCTATCATCAATATTTTTATCCCTGTAGCATCAATCAATATACATCTTGCATCAAATATTCATCTTTGCACTACGGGCCAAAGATATTCATTTGTATCACCAGTTGGTCATGTTCATCTCAACACCTGTTCATCTTTGCACTACAGGCCAAAGATATTCATCAGGTAATCATTCATCTTTGCATTACAGGCCAAAGATATTCATCAAGTATCACCATTAAAGACTGAGGATGATGAAAAACATTTTTGAGAACGAATCCAGCGAGACAAAAGGACAAAGATTAGAGATTCGTACTTTAGATAATTCAAGTTTAAAAATACTCCATAATGAAGTAAAATTCAAGAATGAAGATCAAAACATGGATTCAATTTCAAGAATAAGGGTCACAACGGATAACTTGGAAGGAAAAAAAATTCTTTTGTGAACAGTACCCGTGAACAATAACCGTTAACCGTACCCGTTATGAAAAGTTCCAAATTTGATTAAAAAGTTCAGACGAATATTCCTATGAAATGATATTAGATGAAGCGAAGTTTCTAATCATTTCAGGAATTATAGAAGCAATACTTACCATAGTAAGTTCAAATTCAAGAATACGAGATGAAATAATATCGCTTACATAATATGGAGTATGAAAGAAAACAATATTTCTCACGAGTATTGCAATAAAATAATATCTTTTACCTTAGTAGAAGCTGGATTTAACTGGAATATCAGATATTATTCTGAGAAAATCTTGCAGAAAACTACGCTCAAAGAATTCTTATACTCAAGAAAAATTCTCACAATACTATAGAATAAGAATTTCTGATTATGAATTGGTTAGTTGAGGAATGAGGGGTTACTCCCTATTTATAGCAATGGAAGGAGAAAGCAAACAAATACAGCACGCCTGACATTTCATCTTTTTCTCCTCTACCTAATATCATGCCTAACATTTCATATTTTCAAAAGGGTGGGGCCATCCCTTTGAAGAATGGTTTGCAGGAAAGTTTGAAAAAATAATTTGCAGGAAGTTTCTTCACCAACCAACTTAGAAAAGAAAACAAGGCATACTGCTTTTGAATAATGAATACGAATACAATTTGCTCACTCCTTCTTTTTTAATCACATGCTTATATATAAAATAATAATATTATTATTTAATATAATATATTATTATAATATATTTGAATGAATATTTTATCGGAGAAAATAATTGTAATTCCACAAAAAATGTGCCAAACTTTCAACAATTATTTAATGTTAAAATTCCTTCGTTTATATCCACATAAAATAAATATTTTCTTATCATATAAATCAATAATTTATTATTCACAAATAATATTATAGAATCACAATAATGACAATCAGGCCGTTCCCAGGAAAGAGGGGCTTTCCGATAAGGATTTCTCCTTACTCGTGCGCAATTAGGTGACCAAACCTCTCCTTGACAGAATTTTCTAGACATTTCCAATAATGCTATCTAATAATATTATTCAAATAATATGAATTATTAATTTGATAATGAGAAATACTGTGCCATGACAATTATTATCAACGCAGCAATTATTGAATCAATAAAATAAAATAATGAACAGTAATTACTGTAACAATTATTGAGTAGTGCCTTCTTACGTAAGAATCAATAATTCAAAAATATTGTGCGATATCGTGCTGCTTCTTCTTTGCAACCACGCGTGTATTATTATATTTTAACCCACGGGTAATCTAATAAAGTTGTTAATCGGTAATAATTACGTCGTTATTTATAAAAACTCAAATTTGTTGCGTTTTTTCATCTCGACAGCTTATTTACATTTGGGGCCCACAAATGGTTGCACCATCGTACGAATATTCCCTGACAACAAGAATATTCCACGACCAAACGAATATTCCACGAAAAAATGAATATTTTATAACCACTTGCTTATTTTGCAAAATTTGCACATTTCACCCATAACCAAAGCATTATATCAATTAATTCCTTATTATTTCAAGATAATAAATAGAGAACATCAATTTTATTTATAATAAGTTGGGGTATTACAACCTCCCCTCCTTCTAAAATTTCGTCTTCGAAATTAACGTACGTACCTGGTGTTTCAAAAAGGTGAGGGTACCTCGCTTTCATTTCTGATTCCAACTCCCAGGTCATTTCTTCAATTCCTCCACAAAACCTTGAATTGTGGTATAACCTTTGTTCGTAGGACATGCTCTTTACTATCCAATATCTTGACAGGTATCTCCTCGTACGTTAAATCTTCGGCTATCTCGTCTGGTTCTAACGCAATAATGTGATTTGCATCTTTCACATATTTACGAAGCATAGATATATGAAAACCATTATGATCATGAGACATGCTTGGAGGTAATATGAGTCTATAGGCCACATTTCCTATTCGGTTAAGAATCAAAAATGGACCAACAAACGTGGATTGAGCTTTCCTCTCTTCCCAAATCTCGTAACTCCATTCCATGGAGCAATACGTAACATTACATGATCTCTAATATTAAACTCCATGTCCTATCGATGAAGATCAGCATAACGCTTTTGTCGATCTTGTGAGGTCTTTATATGTTGCCGGATCATTTGAATCTTTTCTATAGTCATGCATACTAATTCTAGTCCCAACAATATTCCTTCATCCACCTCATCCCAACATACTGGAGAGCGACACTTTCGTCCATACAAGGCTTTAAATGGAGCCATACCTATACTTGCCTGATAACTGTTGTTGTAGGAGAATTCCACCAATGACAAGTACTTATCCCAACTTCCTTAGAAATCTAGGACACAGAGTCTTAGTAGATCTTCAAGGGTTTGAATAGTCCTTTCCGATTGTCTATCCGTTTGAGAATGGTATGCCAAACTGAATCGTAAATCCGTGCCCAGCTTTCTGCAAGCTAACACAAAATTGTGAAGTGAATCTTGGGTCACAATCCGAAACTATGGATACTGGCATGCCATGCAATCTCACAATCTCATTCACGTACATACGAGGAAGACGTTCAAGGGAATAAGTCTCACATATAGGCAAGAATTAAGCAGACTTGGTTAATCTATCAACAATAACCCAAATCGTATCTATACCTTGAGAAACCTTGGGAAGACCCGTAATGAAATCAATAGTAATGTGTTCCCACTTCCATTTCAGAATCTCAAGTGGTTGCAATGGACCCTTTGACACTTGACGCTCCGCCTTTACACGTTGATAAATTAAACACCTCGAGATAAACTCTGCACTCTCTCTCTTCATATTGCTCCACCAAAATATTTATAGAAGATCGTGATACATTTTGGTACTCCCAGGATGGATTGCAAATGGTGTGTTGTGTGCCTCCATCATTATTCTATGCTTTAAGTCAGAGTCGTTAGGAACACAAAGTCTGGACTTGACTCTAAGTATTCCTTCTTCGTCGATTCTTGCTTCTAGAATAACACCTTCTTGCACTTTCTTCTTCATACGCATCAGCTCCATATCTGTAGTTTGAGCAGCTTTAACTTTATCGATTAAAGTCGGGTTTACTCGTATATTTGGGATCATCACGTGGGTCCCTGGAGTCTTTAACTCTATCTCCATCCTTTGTAAGTCATACAAAATGGGTCTTTGTGTTAACAACATCGCACTCGTACCCACATACGATCTTCTACTCAATGTGTCAACTATAACGTTTGCTTTTCCAAGATGATATTGAATGCTATGGTCGTAATCTTTCAACAGCTTGAGCCAACGTCGTTGCCACATATTGAGTTCCTTTTGGGTGAAGAAATATTTGAGGCATTTATAATCCATAAAAATCTCCACTTTCTCCCCATACAGGTAGTGTCTCCAGATTTTTAACGCAAAAATGACTGCTGCCAACTCCAGATCATGAGTAGGATAATTCCTCTCATATTCTTTTAGTTGTCGCGAGGCATAAGCTATGACTTTCTCATGTTGCATGAGAACACATCCTAACCCTTTGCCTGAAGCATCGCTGTAGATAACAAATTCATTCGAACCAGATGGTATTGTTAGAATTGGTGCCAAAATGAGTTTCCTCTTGAGCTCTTGGAAACTCTTCTCGCATTCCTCGCTCCATATGAATTTTGTATCTTTCTAAGTCAGCTGAGTTAGCGGAGTAGAGATTCGAGAAAATCCTTCCACGAATCTCCGATAATAACCAGCTAAGCCCAAAAAGCTACGCACTTCGGTCACCGACTTCGGTTGTTCCCAACTTTATATTGCTTTAATCTTCGCCGCGTCAACAGATACTCCAAGTTTTGACACCACGTGCCCAAGGAATGCTACTTCCTTAAGTCGGAACTCGCATTTCATCAGCTTGGCATATAGCTTGTTGTCACGAAGTCTTTGAAGTACCAGCTTCAAATGGTGCCCATGATTTTCACGGGTTTTGGAATAGATGAGGATGTCATAAATAAAAACAATAACGAACTGATCCAAATATTACTTGAATACACGGTTCATCATATCCATGAAAGTAGCAGGAGCATTAGTCAATCCAAAAGATATGACTAAGAATTCATAATGCCCGCATCGAAGTTCAAGGCGCCTTCTTGAGTATCCTCAGTTTTAATCTTTAGCTGATGATATCCAGAACGAAGATCAAACTTTGAAAAGAATTATGCTCCTTGCAACTGATCAAACAGGTCATCTATGCGAGGTAGCGGATACCTATTCTTGATGGTGACATGGTTCAATTCTCGGTAGTCAATACAGAGTTGTATACTCCCGTCTTTCTTCTTTTCAAATAGAACAGGAGCACCCAAAGGTGATATACTAGGACGAATGAAACCGATGTCTAACAATTCCTATAGTTGGACTTTTAACTTCTGAAGTTCAATAGGAGCCATTCGATATGGGGTTTTAGAAATGGGCTTTGTACCTGGTTCAAGATCAATAAAGAATTCAAATTCTCGTTCTGGGGGTTGACTAGGAAGTTCTTCAGGAAATTCATTAACAACAGGAATATTATTCAAATCTGACGAGTTTTTGTTCAAGTCCATAACATGAGCTAAGAAAGCTTGACATCTGTTTTTTAATAAACGAATAGCTTTATGGCTTGATATGGCAGTGACTGATTTTAGTGGTTTAGTTGCTTGAATTCGTATAATAGGTTGGTTAGGAATATGAAAACTAACAACCTTACGAAAACAATCAATTTGGGCATGATGAGTGGTTAACCAATCAATCCCTAAAATCACATCAAATGCAAGTATCTTTAAAGAGATAAGATCAACAGGTAATGTGATTGTGCCAACTTCGATTAAACAAGATTTATAAATTGTAGATGTAACGAAGGTTTCACCCAACGGAGTTTCAACAGATAAGTTAAAGTCCAATTTCTTCGGAGTCAAGTTTAAACATTGAGCACAATCAGGAGAGATAAAAGAATGGGTAGAATCGGTATCTAGTAAGGTATAAACTTTGCAAGAGTTCAAGATTAGCTTACCCGTGATCACCTCATTCGGGTTTCTCGCATTTTGGCCAGTCACGACAAACGTCCTCCCTTGAACCACCGACTTTGTTTTGTCCATATTCACCTTTGGTACCGCCGTCCCAGTGGTACTTAACTTCGCTACCGGACAAAATTGGGCTATATAACCATCTTTTCCATAATTGAAACACACCTTGGAAGGCTGTGAATAGTTTGGACTTATGTTTCCCTCCTCTCCGCATTTGTAGCATCTAACTGGCGATCGTTCTCCTCGCCTAGAATTTGTTGTTGGTGCTGGTACTGGTGCTGATGTCTTCTCGTCATTGTTGAATCACCTCCTTTTGAAATTTCCACTTGACTCACCTCTCCTATTATCATGGCCACGATTACCACCAGAGTGATTGCCGCTTTTGTCCGTATCTTTCCATCCTCGCTGGTTATCATCGCTCCAATGACTACTGTCACCAGTGTGACCCTGGTTGTGGTCCCTCGGTTGAACATACTCATTGTCTCGCTCTAATAGTTTAGCCCTTTTTACAACATCTGAATATAAAGAAAATTTATGAGAGATAAGATATTTCCGAATCTCGGGATTTAGACCTCTCAGAAACATCCGCGTCATTCATTCCTCATTCTCTACCAAATGAGGTGCAAACCTGGATTACTCTGCGAACTTTGTCTTGTACTGGGACACCGTCATGTTTTTTTGTTCCAGTCTAATAAACTCTACCTCCTTCATATGACGAATACTTTTAGGAAAGTACTTGTCATAGAACAATTTCTGAAATCTTTCCTAAGATATACCGAGTGCGGCTGGCTGGGTACGCTTCACAGATTCCCACCAGTAATCTGCCTCATAACGGAACATAAAGGTGACGAATGGAACCTTATGTTCCTCCGTGTAGCCCAAGACATCAAATATCTTGGTAATTTGCTTGACCAACTTTTTCGCCTTGATCGGATCCGGCTTTCCCCAGAAATCTGGTGGTCCCATCTCCTTGAACTGCTTAGCTGTGATAAACCATGCGTTGCTATCATTTCCACCCGTGTTTTGTACATGAGTCTCCCTCCTCTGATTTTGTATGAACTGCAAAAAGCTTCTAAACATTCCATCATTCATCGCTTGTTTCCAGAGTGTTGTTTATGGGGAGGAATATTGCCTTCCTGTTGCACGTTCTCTTGGTTGGTGATTGATGGTTGTTCCACAGTCTCATAGACTCCATTGTTAACGTTCTCAGCTGCCATTCTTACAAACTGCCATAAAACAAGGGTTAATTAAACAAATTAACATATCACATAATATCCCTATATTATGACCGACCAACGAAATATGCTTAGGTAGAACACACTAGCAAATGATTTACTCGTATCTCCCCTCCTAGTTCTATTCCCCGATCATCGCCAGAGACCATATCCCTAAGCTCTGATACCAACTGTGACGCCCCCAAAATAGGTATACATCACCCATTCTGAGTCGCCAAATACATGGTACAGAAACAACTACAATATCACTATTACAATTGTCGTGTAAAATACGACAACACACATGATGTGAGTTTAAATACAAATATTGCCTTCTAGACAATATCCCCACTCACATAAGTCCTAATTACATTTTTTGATACACTATTTTACAAAAATAGTGAAGACTGCTAAAACAACTGTCTAGGACCATCACTCATTACCCCCGAAAGGTTCTGGCTACATTCTCACCTCTTGAGAAGAAAAATGGAACAAAAAGGAAAAGGGTGAGCTCAACTAGCCCAGTAAAGAATATTATGACTAAGATAAAGAACAACAATTTATCGTTAGCCTTCAACAAATCAGATAAAATATAATGGACAACCAGTTTTAGATCAATATTCGCAGCAGAAAAAATAATTCATTAGAAGAGTTAGGTAGAGAATGAAATCTACTATCATCTATGAATTTATATGTCCATCATCAATATTTTTATCCCTTTAACATCAATAAATATACATCTTGCATCAAATATTCATCTTTGCACTACGGGCCAAAGATATTCATTTGTATCACCAGTTGGTCATGTTCATCTCAACACCTGTTCATCTTTGCACTACGGGCCAAAGATATTCATCAGGTAATCATTCATCTTTGAATTACAGGCCAAAGATATTGATCAAGTATCACCATTAAGGGCTGAGGATGATGAAAAACATTTTAGAGGACGAATCCAGTGAGACAAAAGGATAAAGATTAGAGATTCGTACTTTAGATAATTCAAGTTTACAAATACTCTATAATGGAGTAAAATTCAAGAATGAAGATCAAAACATGGATTCGATTTCAAGAATAAGGGTAACAACGGATAACTTGGAAGGAATATTTTTTTTCTTTTGTGAACAAGATCATGAATGAAAGACCGTGAATGAAAGAATCAAGTGGACGAAGACCCGTCATGAAAAGTTCCAAATTTGATTAAAAAGTTTAGACCAATATTCCTATGAAATGATAATAGATGAAGTGAAGTTTCTAATCATTTTAGAAATTATAGAAGCAATACTTACCATAGTAAGTTCAAATTCAAGAATACGAGATGAAATAATATCGCTTACATAATATGGAGTATGAAAGAAAATAAAATTTCTCATGATTATTGCATTAAAATAATATCCTTTACCTTGGTAAAAGCTGGATTTGATTGGAATATCGGATATTATTCTGAGAAAATCTTGTAGAAAACTACGCTAAAAAAATTCTTATACTCAAGAAAAATACTCACAATACTATAAAATAAGAATTTTAGATTATGAATTGGTGTGTTGAGGAAAGAGGGGTAGTTACCCCCTATTTATAGCAACAGAAGGAGAAAGCAAACAAATACAGCACGCCTGACATTTCATCTTTTTCTCCTCTGCCTAATATCATGCAATAATTCAAAAATACTGTGCAATACCGTGTGCTACTATGCAACCACGCGTATTACTATATTTTAACCACGGGGTAATCTAACAGTGTTAAGGGTAACAATTACGCCGTTATTTATAAAAACTCAAATTTCTCATTTTTTCAAATTAACAATTATTCTCATTGTGGGGCACACAAAGGTCGCATACCATTATCATACGAATATTCCCCGACAAAAAGAATATTTTATAACCACTTGCTTATTTTGCAAAATTTGCACATTTCACCCGTAACAAAAGCATTATATCAATTAATCCTTATTATTTCAAGATAATAAATAGAGAAGTTCAATTTTATTTATAATAAGTTGGGGTCTTACTCTCTATTTATAGGAAATACAAAGTGAGGGCTTAATTGTAACTTAGGCCATCCCACCTCCTTTCTCCACCTCCTTACTATTCCAACCTTGGTAACCAAGGAAATCACTTTAATTGGTCACCAAGATGGTTGACTTGGGATCCATGGGGCCCATATAGGTTTTTCTTACCCATTTACCCATCGGTTCGATCCACGGATCTGGTTCTTAGTTTGGGCTTAAGTTTTAATAACTTTAACTTAACCTTTGGGCTTGCATTATAAAACATTGGGCTTTAACATTATTTCCTTTAGGCTTAATACTTACAACGTATAGTCTAAGTATTCTTCTCGTACGCTAATTTTTATACTCATTCATCATATATGATAAACCATCTTTCATACATACTCGTACAATACCTCGTATCATACTCGTATTTATTACCTCGTACAATACTTACGTATCATATGATCATCGTTTCTTCATTAACGCTTCACTATCCCAAACATTCTCGATCTTAGTACGTATGTGAAAAACTGCGTTCATCATACTTGAATTATTATTACATAATCCATCCTTCCTTGTTATTTTATCATTACGTATTTCTTGGAAGTTCAAAAATAATTCTCGAGCAGATATTGATGAATAGCATTTTTTGAAAAATTCTCAGAAAACTTTTATTTTCGTCTTGGAAATTCAAACACTTTAATTCTACCACGTAGCCAAAATATTACGATATTTCAACATGTTTAGGTTCTATAATAACATTCATCTTGCTTACTCATTATAACATAATTTTATTCATTATTTAATCAAATAAAATTATTTTACAAATAATTTGATTTTCTTAGTCATTACAAAAATAGTGTAAACGAGACGAAAACCAATTTATTGGTTGTTTGTGGAAAACCACCCAGTTTACTATATTGAAAACTTATAAAGACCCGACACGTGCTAGTTTTAGACGTGTATGTGTGTACGTTGTTGACAAGAAAAGAAAATTGATATACCTTTAAATTGGTTAGAGAATTATTAAATAATTTGATACACGGCGAGAAGTGAAGATTAAATGAATGTATGTATGTGTTGTATATATATCTTGAATTGTGGAAAGAAATTAGATATATATATATATATATATATATGAGATCTTTATAATTAACTAACTATTAAGGGAAGTAGAGTTTGAACTTGAAGTTAATCTCTAAATCATTGAAGAATGTTGTGGTAGATGTTAGTTAACTGGTATAGCAAGTTAGTAATTTAAAAGCATGAATTATTCATAAATTGAAGCTAAGGTTCTACTCGAGCAGAACTTATCTGCCTCTAAACTTGGTATGGCGCACCTGCGCCATTTCTAAGCCTATGACCAGCGCAACTGAGCTAGTCTGTAGGAACAGTTTGTGGAATTTAAATTTTAAAAATGGGTATTAACAACTCATAAGAATAATAAAATCTTAAATGATGATTAAGTTGTCCATAAATTGATTTGAATAAGAGTTAATTAATTAACCTGGAATAAATATGGTTAATTAAGAGATATTATAGAATATTATATTATGAAGCTTAAGAGATGTTGTTAAGAGAGATATTATTTTGGAACAATTTATGGAAAAAGTGAAATGAAATGAAAGTATTTTATTAATTTTTTGGTGTACATAATAATTATTGAAAATAAAATAAATGATTAATATTAATTAATCATTGTGATATTAAAAGGTGATAATGGGTTGAAAGTACCCAATTGAATGATATTTAGCCTTGATTAAAATAATAATGTGGACATTATCATTAAATAGTATTTCAAAGTTACTATGTGTAATATGAAAAATGTGGGTAGTAGTAATATATAATACCAATGGCTTAAGACTACATGAAGTGTTACATTTAATTAGGATTAATGATATACAAAATCATATGGTAAAAGTAATTAAAAGATAAGGTTTATTTAAATAAGTTTTGTTATATCATCCTATGTGATGAGACAATTATATGTGTACTCTAAAAGATGGGAGTAAATAAATATGTGTTATTAAAATATTTATTTCTATACCAATGGATGATTAACAGTAAAAAGGACATATTAAGTTATTAGTGAGCAATTAAATTAAGTCCACTCATGTTTTAAAGATTAAATTATGTGGACTAATGTATATGGATTATATGATGTGTGTACATAAATAATCCCTAATTTTCCTAATATAGTAACAATTGTACATTAAAATTTCATTGTGGAAATTAAAGAAACTAAACCAAGCCTTAGATAACCAAATTCAGATGATTTAGAACTATGTCCCAAAATTAGTGACCATCACAGTACATGAATAATAGTCTAAAAGTTCATTGCGTAAACTCAACTTCCTAGCAGTGTTGCTGTGATGATGGCTATAAAATGGTGGTTGGCCAACTTCCTTATACACATTGTTTTCTCCTAATTTCCATTGAATCAAACTATAGTGCAAGAGCTTTAACTGGGCAACCATTCCTCTTTATATAGCACCCCCACTCTCTCATTTTCTGTTGCGTGAAAATTTTCTAGTAAGTTATATTAGAGTGTTGAGTTGCTGAGCAATTTTAGAAGTATAATCAGTGTGTGAGGAGTTCAATTCAAGCTTAAGTAGGTATAATTTCTATTTATATTCTTGAATTGGGTTTTGCTAAATTCTTGAAATTTCTTAAAATTCCATGTCAATTGATGTGAATTAACATGTTATAATGTGTTTAGGATGTATGAGTACATATATAAAACTTTTAATGATGAATTTTTACTTGTTTAAATCAAAAAGAATCAGAGTTGGGTAATGTAGCGTCCCCAAATTCGGGTCCTAAATCACCACGAATCTGGTACACTAGTTCTAACTATTGCGGAAGATATAAAAATAAATTATTTATACATTATACATTATACAATATCCCCAAGGTCGAGTAACCTTAACTTATACACAATTTAATATCATATCTAACATAAAATGTTATTATAATAAATTACTGTTATAAATCTAGCAGCACACATAGTCCCGAGCTGAACTTGGCTTTAACTTTTCTTTGTATCTGACGTATTCGCCTTAATCTGCAATGTTTATCATGATATAGCAAGGGTGAGCAACAAGTTTTCCCAGCAAGTTTAAGTTCAATAAATTAAGGATATATCATGATGCAAAGATTTCGGATAGTAGCTGGCTAACATTCAACAATAAAATTGTGAACTAGCATGGACAATTTTCATAGCTGAACAAATATTGAACATGAACATATCAATTTTATCTGCATCGAATGGTAATGAAGGTGATCAACCTTTCATACCTGATAAACATATGCAATATTCACAAAGTGCGATTCAACAATTCATAGATTTGATAATCAGCAATGATTAATCACCAACATATATGAAATTTATAACTCAGCGTTGAGTTAAAAAGAACTTGCATTCAAAGAGATAAGGTTTAGAGACTTTCCTGCACCGTTGATTATCGTTACGAAACATAACTTAGCTTTATCTGAAGACCTAATATAGATAATACTGATCTCCAAATATTAGAAAAATATCATCACATTATAGAATAACCTAAACACATTACCACATAATCATATCCATCTATACAGCACATAAGACCTAGTATTAAGTCAAACTATTGCAGTCTGAGTTGAGTTCGGTACTATTATGACTTTCTGACGGCCTAGTCGGACAACTATCGAGCCTAATATCCATAAGACTCTGTCTAAACGCAACATAATTAACTTAGATAATTAATTATTCAGTCAAAATAATTTTTAAAAGCTTATAATAATTTTCAAGTAATTATTGCCATTTATCATGATTTTTCAATAATTAATATCATATTTATATGCATTAAATACCACTTAATTCCATTATCATTAATATTTATTTAATATTAAATATTAATGAAATACATATAATAATATTATACATTATTTATAATATCTCAAGAATTTTAATACTTTATTATTACCATTAAATAATTAAAACCATTATTAAACAACTGTCCTTTAATATTATATATTAATGTTTTTCATGACAAAATATCAAAAGTTATATTTTATAACTTAAAATATTTTTATAAAACTTAAATTATTTTTATATAATTTTAAATCATTAATTCAAATTTTCCATAATTTATTTAACACATTTATTAAATAAATCAATTACCATTAATATTAATTAATTAATGAAATTCAAAGACATAATATTAAAAGTCATTAAAATAACTTAAAATATTTTCTTATACCATAATATAATTTTAAATGATTTTTCAAGTATTAAAATCATTTTAAGTAATTTATTTAATATTATAATTAAATAAATTAAATACCTTTAATATTCCAAAAATATTAAATATTAATGAAATATATTCAAAATAATTAAAAACCTATTTTTAGACTTTAAAATAATTTTTAGGAATTTATTATGAATTTTTAATAATTAAAAACTATTTTTCTCTATTTATTTAATAAAATATTTAATTTCCATAAATAAACTGTCACTAAAGGCCCCTATAGCGACAGAGCCGTCGCTATAGGTGTTCTTCATCAAACCTAGAACATTCATAGCAGTTATCAAGGTAGCTAGTTTGACCACCCAAAATTCTTAGATCCTTAAGTTTCTAGGTTCGAAATTGGGTTAGGATTGTAGTATTTATGTAACACTACAACCTACAACAACTTTCGTGGCCATAACATAACACAACAGAGAGATATAGACCTCTAAAAATCATGTCAGGCATGTTCTTCATTTTCTGGGTTACCTAGAAATGAAGAACAACCAATGTACCTACTTTGGAAGCCTTGAATCTAGAGTTACGGGCTTTCTCAGTGTAATATGAAGGTTCAATTGTGTAGCATATATGTCAAGTAACAATTCTATAACATAATATCAGTCTAACATCAACAAAATCACAAGATTCAAGTTAGTTAAACTTGTCAGAAAATTCGGCTCTTGAAGATTCTAGATTTTTCAGAAACCTTCATAAGGCAGATCGGTCAACCTACTTTGACCTTTATTATCTTTCACTATATGCATGATCTGGGTGATATAAAGGTATGAATGTGTAGTTCTTATGTTAGAGTACAGGTTCAAAACAAAAACTCGGCCAAACTACTAAACACGTGCAACATAAGAGCCTTCAAAAATGGTTGTCAGGTTTTCTAAGCAAATATGGGATGCCCAGATATAGTTTCTTGTGATCGGTCAATGCTGTAACGCCCCGAAATCTGGTCTATCTTCACACCCGAATTCCGTACATCACGAGTACATCATTCATCCAAACATACATCATTATATACTGAAATATAACAACATACATTCTAAATTCCCAGTTTCTAATACCTTATAACCTTGTTCAATACAAATAATGATAATTACATTATTCTTGTCATCTTACATGAGTGACTTTTATCCGCCACCAAGGATACATAACAATTCATTAAACTAATCTACAGTTCGTTTAACTTATTTTATATTACAATTCTTTGCTTGACCTTCTCGCTCATTCCCATTCTGAATGGCACTCCATCTGGATACCGTCAGCTTGATCTTTACGGGATCCTTAAGTTCTTCTAACATCGTTCCCTGAAAATGTTTTTCATTTAAAGCAAGTGTGAGCATTCAATTGCCCAGCAAGTCATAACAGTTAAACAAACAACATCAAGAATTCAAACATTCTTTTAAGACTTTAATAACCGAACAAAGGTTATGAAGCAGCTTGAATAATAGGAATAATCTTGATTCCTATAATTTTAAAACAATATTCACTTTCATTTTAAAATAGTTTCATTCTTCTACCTTTTTCATACACATTCTGTTTGGCTAGAATCATTAGCACAGACTTAACAATAAAGGATCATGTATAAATAGAGCATTCTCTTATTGAACAGTTAAATCACAAAACAATTCATCTCATAAAAACACCGAAGTGTTCACATTGTGGTACAAGGCCTCATACGTTCTATCACCTTGTACAAATATCGCACATTCGCACATAGACAGAACTTCTCAAGTTCAACATCTTAGAAGTTTTCGAAACTAGCATTCATTTAGAATATGAATGAACTTAGGAAACTTTCCTTACGCCCAGCTACAGCTTACGCCAAACTGCTCATTTCAATTCCTATATAACACATAAGAAAACACCACATAAATCAATTAGTCATACATCTTTGGCTTATGCATTAGTTTACTTAACTTTACTTCTTAGGGTTCGCTTTCTTGCAACCTAAGTTTACGCGACCACTTTCATTGTCGTTCTATGGCTTCATGACATACAGAGATGTCTTACTTATAAGTTCATCATCTTTGATGTTTTACATTCTTATCTTCTTCTTATAACTTCTCTAGGACTCAGCACACATCGCTTCTCTGATAGTAGTCCATATGGTACTCTGAGTGGTTTCCCACAAACAACCAACAAACAAGTTCCCGTCTCAACTATACTGCCCATAACAGCGAGTTAGATCAGTTGCAAGTTTTGTATATATCTTCGTTCTCTGAAGGAATTGTTTAGCACAGCTCCCATATGTCAACCATCAAAGGTTACGATTGTACTACAACCTAAACTTATCTAAACTTATCCGAACCATTAACACTATAACATTCGCCAAGTCAATTTCTCATTCCTTATGGCTTCCTAGCAACTAAATGTAACACCTCAGTATTCACTCTTTATCGTCTATGTGACGCCCCCAAATCCGTGTATCTTTCAACCCGACAGATGGTGCTACACGGTATTACCATTCACACATACATTCAATTGAAACGTCTCAAAAGAACGAATATGTCTTCTATATAATCAAAATAATATTACATTTCCCCAAGTTCTTTATAACCTATACATTCGTTCTTGTCATAATATTCAATATATTACAACCGTTCACCTATACTATTACATACGAACTCTAAGGGTTCGTCTTCGCCTTTCCCTTATCCTTGTCGGAGCCTTTGGTCTGTTCGATCTTAGCTGTGTTCATATGGTTCAAGCAAGAGTGAGCATGACTAGCTCAACAAGTACTACAATGCTAATAAACAACATGCTTGAAACATAGAACTCGTATATTTTCAATAACTGAACAATAGTTATGAAGTACTATCGATAATTCGAAATAGCACTTCTTTCATTCAAAACATTTTACAACAACAATGTTCAGTAAAACATCAATTTCGGTCCAAGACCTTGAGCATTTCATAAGTTTTTTTTGAAAAGGACATCCCGCCACTAAGTCCGTAAGTCCGACATTACATACGAGCACGTCTAGGTGATCAGCCTATAGTACTCTATGTTGATCAACACTACATTCATTAAACATGTATACGTTTAAGTTGTGGCAACCTCACGTACCTATCATTAAACGACAAAAACATTTTAGCATACTCAGTCTTCGTTTGAAAACAACACCAATATAACTCAGTAAACATTAAACATGCTTGATAGAATCATAACATAAGTCTAGCTGAAAGAATTGGCTTTGACTTCCTCATACAAGACTTCATGCGAAAGAATACATGAATTTCAAAGCTTGTCTAGACTAAACTGGAACAAGGGTTAGAATACTTGCCTTTAGCGTCTGCTTACTGTTTATAATACTTACACTTTAAGTCTCTAAGTCTCTACAATACATGATCACATAACGTACCACATTAGGTCATATATAATAAAGTAGGTATACTACTATATCTTACCCTTCATCTCAATGACTTTGATTTGTTATTATTGGTTCCGGCTTTTCGTTACATTCATGATTGATTACTTATCTTCAACCTTTAGACAACATGAATAACAATACCTTACAATACCTTATTAAGTTCCTCAGTTTATTATTACTGAGTTACTGTGCATGCTATTCTTGTAAACCTTCATCACTAACCACACCCTAGGGTTGGCGTTGCGGCGCCACCCTTTCCTCTTTATCTTGTGCACTTTGTGCCATGAAGTTAACGATATGAAAGTCCCTGTACTTCATTGTGCATGGGCGCTAGTCTCCTTTGTTATGGCCGTGTTTCGGCGCCAATTAGCAGTGTTCCCTGTCGCGGCCTCCCGCTGCGGCGTGGGCCTTAAGGCTGTGAGTCGCGCTACGGCACGGACTCTGTGCCTCAGACAATTTTGCTGATTTTGAAATTTTGTGAAACTCCCGGACACATAACTTCATCGTTATAAGTTTGAATTGGCTCGTTCAAAAGCCTACGGTTCACAAATTACATACTCTATGCGTTCATGCATGAATTTTATCTATTTGACTTCGTTTGCTAAAATTTAACCTATTAGTTCATTTTTAACGAAATTGATAAATGTTTGTGAACGTTCAACGCTCGTTTCTTCGTTCTAAGTCTGACTCCGGTCATTTTCGAGTCCGCAACTCTATAATGCCAAATATGACTTGTCTTCATCAAAAACCAATGTTTCCAAGTTCAAACATAAAATATGATTTTCATTCCGAGAATTTCACGAATTCGACGATTATCGTCCTATCGTGTGAATTCCGGTGAAACCTCATTACTAATGTTTAGATTATCATTCTAAATGGATTTTAATCATCATACCAACATTTTAAGTTACTTATTACACCAACTTATTATCAAAGTAAGTTTTGACTTATTCTCATAAGTTAATAACTTAATCAACTTATAAACTACGAATTCCATTTCTTATGACTTAATATAGACTTAAGTTCTTTACTCAATGTTCTCATACCATATTAAACATACTGTCATCATATGAGAATCATATGACAAGTTCTTCATAAGTTTATCAACTTATTTAGGTTCTAGTTGCTTATTTATAATTTAATCGGCTTAAGTTCATTCATTAATCACTTCTTATATATTCTTAGCATACAATTACACTTCTCTTATCACCCTATAATGATAGAGATAAAAGATGTATTATACTAGAGTCTTACCCTTGAAGACTAGTACTTCTCTTCTCTTTGAAAATCTAGCAAAGGATGTTTTGGCTTATAAAGTGCTTATTCTCTCTAACACTTAAGTTGCTTTATAAGGAAGGTTGTTGGTTGAAAAATAACAAGCAACAAATGAATCCAAGCTTCTCTATTTATAGGCTTGACAAAGCTAGGGCATAAGAGTCATTTAGGCCCTCCACCTCCTTAACTAACCTCCTTACTAACCTCCTTACTAACCTCCTTACTATTCCTTACTTTACAACTAAGTAAACTTGTAAGCCACTTCTTTTTCTTGCTCAACACAACACTTATCTTATGCTTGATCATCACATAAAGTTCTTACCCATCAAGTCTACCCATATCACTCTTGGTTTGCTCCATGGATCATTGCTAACCCATTGGGCTTATGCTTCATTACTTAGCTAATTCTTGTTGGGCTTATATTTCATTAATTTGGACTCATGATTAACAAACACGTGGGCTTGCATATCACTTTCTATTGGACTTCTACCAATATGCTAACAATCCTACAAGTCCATTCTATTAATTTAAAAACCTTGACATATATATACTACACGCATAATTCTTGTATGCTAGCTCGTATACTAATTTATAACATACGTTACTCCATTCTTCATACATACTCGTATAATACTTTGTATCATACTTGCTTTCAATACCTCATATAATAATTACGTATCATATAATCAATACATTCTATTATTAACGCTTAATATTCCTAATGTTCTCAAAATAAGTCGGCATGAAAAAAATTGCGTTTTCCATACTTAGATTATTATTACATAATCCATCTCCCCTTGATATTATAACGTTACGTATTTCTCGGAAGTTCAAAAATAACTCACGAGCAAAAAACGATGAATAGTGTTTTTCAGAAAATTTCTCAAAAAGCTTTTATTTTTGTCTTAGAAATTCAAACACTTTAATTCTCTCACGTAGTTAAAATACTATGATGTTCTAACGTTTCTAGGTTATAGAACGACATTCATATTATCAACTCATAATAATAATAAATAATATTATTTTATTCATTATTAAAAGTATTTACAAAAGGTTCTATTTTTCTTGGGCGTTACATTCTCTCCCCCTTATAAGGATATTGTCCCCAGAATCTCACTAAAAAAAATTACACAAATAATTGAGGGTAATTCTTTTTCATCGTTTCTTCTAACTCCCACGTTGCTTCATCTGCATCGTGGTTCTTCCATATCACCTTTACGAAAGATATGACTTTGTTCTGTAGAACTTGTTCCTTTCTATCGACAATTTGAATTGGCGTTTCTTCGTACGTTAAGTCTTTCTCGATATAAATAGTCTCATATTCTATCACGTGTTTATAATCTGGCTTATAAGGTCGTAACACAGATACGTTAAACACATTATGTATTCATTCTAAGTCTGGAGGTAATGTTATCATATAAGCTACCTCACCCACCCGTTTTAATATCTCAAAAGGTCCTATAAACCTCAGACTTAGCTTTCCCTTCTTTCCAAAACGTATCTTTCCTTTCCAGGGAGATACTTTTAGAAATACGTACAAACCTACTTTAAATTCTCTATTCTCTCTATGCGAATCCGTAAACTTCTTTTGTCTGTCTTGAGTATCATCTTGACAATGTCCGCTGTTTGATGCACCAATTTTGGTCCTAGCATTTGGCGTTCTCCTACCTCATTCCAATACAGTGGTGTTCTGCATTTCCTCCCATACAAAGCTTCTTAAGGTGGCATACCTATGCTTGCATGATAACTATTGTTATACGCAAACTCCTTTAATGGTAGATGATCATCCCAACTACCCTTGAAATCCATGACGGAAGATCTTAGCATATCTTCTAATGTCTGAATTTTTCTCTCGCTCTGTCCATCAGTTTGTGGATGATACGCCGTACTCAAATTCAAATGCGTTCCCATCTGCTCTTGTAGACTTCTCCAAAAGTTCAATGTGAATCGTGGATCACGATCTGACACAATCGATACTGGTACTCCATGTCTAGAAATTATTTCCTTAACACAGAGTCTAGCTAACTGATTTAAGTTATACTTAACTCTGATTGGAAAAAAGTGAGCTGACTTCGTCAATCGATCCACTATTACCCAAATTGCATCATACCCTTTCGTTGTAGTCGGAAGTCCAACCACAAAATCCATCGTGATATTTTCCCACTTCCACTCCGAAATTTCCAATGACTGTAACAAGCAACTTGGTCGTTGATGTTCGGCCTTAACTTTCTAGCAAGTCAAGCACCTACTCACATACTCCGCAATTTCTCTCTTCATGTTCGGCAACCAAAAACTCTGTCGAAGGTCTTGATACATCTTAGTATTACCAGGATGAATCGAAAACCTCGAACTATGAACCTCTTGTAACACCTGCTCCTTTAATTCTGTCTCATTCGGAACCTAGATTCTTCCTTCAAATCTTAATAATCCTTCATTATCAAGACTATAATTGATATCTTTTTCATTGGCTAGTCGCTCCTTTATCCGGTCACACTCATCAGTTTTAAGTTGCACCTTCTTAACTCTTTCTACGATGGTAGATTGCATCTCCGTCGTAAATAGCATTTGTCCTACTTCACTTCTATTTCCATCCTAGCCATCTCTATTATTAACTCAGTTTGAGCCGTTAACAAAGTCAACTTTTACGGCCCTTCCTAGTTAAGGCGTGGACAACTACATTGGCTTTTCCAGGGTGATACAGGATTTCATAGTCGTAATCCTTTATCAACTCCAGCCATCTCCTCTGCCTCATGTTCAACTCTTTTGTGTGAAGATATATTTTAGACTCTTGTGGTCCGTGTATATCTCACATTTTTCTCCATAAAGATAATGTCTACATATCTTTAGAGCAAAAACTATTGTGGCCAGTTCCAGATCATGTGTAGGATAAACTTTCTCATAATCCTTCAATTGCCTAGATGCATACGCAATGACCTTGCCATGCTGCATGAGCACACAACCAAGTCCTCTATGCAAAGCATCTCTATATACTACAAACTTTTATGTGTCATCGGGCAATGACAAAACAGGTACTTCTCTCAATCTCTTCTTCAATTCTTGAAAACTATCCTCAAACTTATCCGTCCATGTGTATTTCACCGTCTTCCTTGTTAAGTTAGTCAACAGAGTAGCTATTTTTGAAAAATCCTGAATGAATCTTCGATAGTAACCCGCTAACCCTAGGAAACTCTGCACCTCAGTCGGCATTTTTGGTCATTCCCAATTCATCACGACTTCGCCCTTTGTTGGATCTACTAAGATTCCCTCATGGTCAATGACATGACCTAAAAATTGTACCTTCATAAACCAAACTTCACACTTAGTGAATTTTGCATACAACTTCTCCTTCCTTAGTGTCTCCAACACTAATCTAAGGTGTTTAACATGATCTTCTGGCAACTTAGAATATACTAGAATATCATCGATAAACACTATAACGCCCCGAAATCTTGTCTATCTTCACACCTGGATTCCGTATGTCAGGATCCCATCTTCTTCCAAACATACATAAATATATAATGAAATATAACAATATACATTCTAAATTCCCAGGTTCTAAAACCTTATAACTACTTTCATTACAAATAACGATAATTACATTATCCTTTACACCTTACACGAGTGACTTTCATCCGCCACTTAGGATACATAACAGTTCACTAAACTAATCTAAAGTTCATTTAACTTATTTTATATTACAAGTCTTCGCTCGATCTTCTCGCTCATCCACATTCTGAATGGCACTTCATCTGGATACCTCCAGCTTGATCATTACAGGATCCTTAAGTTCTTATAACATCGTTTCGCTAAAAATGTTTTTCATTTAAAGCAAGTGTGAGCATTCAATTGCTCAGAAAGTCATAGCAGTTGAACAAACAACTTCAAGAGTGTAAACGTTCTTTTAGAACTTTGATAACCGAACAAAGGTTATGAAGTAGCTTGAATAATAGGAATAATCTCGTTTCCTATCATTTTAAAACAATATTCACTTTCATTTTAAAATACTTTCAGTCCTCTACCTTTTGAATACACAATTTGTCTGGCTAGAATCATTAGTACAGATATAACAATAACGGATCATGTATAAACAGAGCATTCTCATATTGAACAGTTAAATCACAGAACAGTTCATCTCATAGAAACACCAAAGTGTTCACATTGTGGCTCAAGGTCTTATACGTTCTACCACCTTGTACAAATATCGCACATTCGCACATAGACAGAACTTCTCAAGTTCGACATCTGAGAAGTTTTAGAAACTAGCATTCATTTAGAATATGAATGAAGTTAGGAAAATTACCTTACGCACATCTACAGCTTACGCTGAACTGCTCATTCCAGTTCCTATGTAGCACATAAGAAAAACAACACATACACTAATTAGTTAAGTATATTTAACTTATACATTAGTTTACTTAACTTTACTTCTTAGGGTTCGTGTTCTTGCAACCTAAGTTTATGTGACCACTTTCATTATCGTTCTACGGCTTCATGACATACAGAGATGTCTTACTTTTACGTTCATCATCTTTTATGTTTTACATCTTATCTTCTTCTTATAACTTCTCTAGGACTCAGCACATATCGCTTCTCTGCTAGTAGTCCATATGGTACACTGAGTGGTTTCCCACAAATAACCAACAAACAAGTTCACGTCTCATCTACACTGGCCATAACAGTGAGCTAGATCGGTTGCCAGTTTTGTATATACCTTCGCTCTCTAAAGGAATTGTTTAGCCCAACTCCCATATGTCAACCATCAAAGGTTACGATTGTACTACAACCTAACTTATGTTAACTTATCTGAACTATTAAACTATAATCTTTGTTAAGTTAATTTCTCATTCCTTATGGCTTCTTGGCAACCAAATGCCACACCTCAGGATTCACTCTTTATCGTCTAAGTCATACAGTCTTTTGTATACTAGGAGCAATCATTCAAGTTAATCATTACTCAGCTTCGTTACGTTAAACGTCATTGTCTTTAATTCAGTCTTTTACCATTCATGGTTTAATCATTGATCTTCATTATCTTACGGTCAAACCATACACAAGGTGTAGGTTCTATCCATTTAATATTTACGTACCCCCAACCTTCACATCGGTTAAAGTGTTCAACGCATACATTTTATTCTAACTTTCTCATCCAACTCCCATTCAGCTTCCATTAATCATTTTACCATTCATTATGGCTTTCTTAATACCATTCTTTATTCTTCCTTAATGTCGAAGCTATACAATTCGTTGTATGCTAAGACCGGTTATTCAACTCATTTGCGTTGCGTTTGCATTCATTACCTTTTTGGTCTTTTAATCTCTTTTGATCATTTCGTTCAACCTGTATTAAAGGTATAAATTACTTGCTTAAGTGTTACATTAGTTGAACATTATGTTCTTTATCTTCCTATACGTTCCCCCCAAGAGTTGAGCAGTTAAAAGCTCTTCTCTCGCTTTTTTCTACACTGGCGCTGCGGCGCCACTCTTTCTTTATCTCTTGCATCGCGGCACGAGTTTGCAGTACCTGGCTTCTTAGTCTTGTGCTACAGCGCCACCTTACAAGGCATAGCTGGCGCCTAGGCGCCAAGCCCTAACCCTAGAAAATTTCTCTAAATGTTAAATCCAATTTGAGACGATTACTTCCCGCTTCCATAACTTATTCGTTATAACTCGGAATGAGGTCATTCCAAAGACATTTTCTTCCTTATCTTATGTACTTCAATACCCCCAGACAGAACTTCATTCTGAATCCGTTAACATGCCATTCAATTGACTTGATCTTCACCCTTCATTTATTTTACGTTTTTAACGCTCTTCGTTCGTTCGTCTGTACTTCGGTCATCCGAACTCGGAATTTGTTTGTTTTTGAGTCCACGACTCACATTTTCTATGTTCTCTTACATTCTTATGAAACCCTGCACGTTCGATTTCATTTAATAACTTTCTAATTATCGTTTATCTTTTACGAATTTTTTTCCATAACTTCGTTATAGCTAAGTTTTAATCTGTTCTTCATGAACGTTTCTACCGTTCCTAACCAAGAAATATGCATCTAACTTATACGCGATAGTTTTAAACTTGTCCATTAACAACAAATATCCTACGATGGTTTTAAATTTGTCCATCAACAACGTTTTTCGTGTTCTTTGAATGCTCTTCGTGTTCTTCGTTCGTTCTTCATTTTAATTGATATTTTGGATTACGATTTAACTTTTTATTGGAATTTGATGTTATAGAACATCATTCCTTACTTATTTCACCTACTTATTTATATAATCCGCTCGGATCGTTCTAATTCATTACGAATCTTATACTTCCTTAAGAAATTTATAAACTAAACTTTTAATTCTTATTTCTTCATTTTCTTACGATTTCAACCATATGAAATCATTCCTAACAACATTTACTTCTTATTCTTGTTAATCTATGTTTTGAACATAAAAACTTAAGAAAAGTTAACTTAGGAGTTAGGTTTTAATACCTTTCCTCTTTATTTTTCTTTTCATTTAGACAAAACCTATGATTTGCTAGCTTTTCTATTTCACGAACACTTTCAATCCGATCAATCATGCTCATGCTCTTCCTTCTCCCTCTCCATAGAACTCTCTCTCAGAGTAGTTGTAGGATTTTCAAAATCTCATTTAAATGAAAGTTAGCTTCCTATTTATAGAAAATCCAAAGCTAGGGCAAAATAGTCATTTCACCCCCTAACCTCTATACTATTCATGACTTAAGTGTTAAGTTAACTTAGCCCTTAAGTTTACTTAGCCTTTAAGTTTCGTGGTTCCGTCTTTCGGGTTTTCGTCCGACAGTTTTAAAAACTGCGATTCTCGGAATCCAAATATTTTTGGATATTTCGTCTTTCCTTTACCGATTAACTTTTACGTATTCTTTGGAATTCTGAATAACAAAAAAACACTTTTTGGCATTAAGCGTTTTCCTTCACGTTTTACCCTAACATATTTAAACGAGTGAAAAGTACACAGCAGTACTTTTCGTCATTTTATTTTGTCCAATTTCTGCACATTTTTTGAGAAAAACTTTTATCGGCTTACTTAACTTTTCACGACATATTATCGGCAAAACTTTCGATGGAATGTCATTTCGACATATCGAAGTCTCGAAAAGGCTTAGGTTATTCAAACCCTAACCCTTAGGGTTTCATCCGGTGAATAGTGTATATTTCGTCTTTTTCCCAAAAATATTTTTGTTTTCGGAAAATTTTTATTTTTGTCTTGAAAATTCTTAATCGTTTGGCCTAGCTCGTAGCCAGAATCCTCCTGACTTATAATCATCCTAGGTTCTAGTGATTAATAAACACATAGCATATAATATTATTAATAAAAATTCATTTTATTAATAATTAATTCTTTAAACTTAAATTCTGGACGATCCAAATTTTTGGGTCGTTACAAACACCACGATGAACTTGTCCAAATATTGTTTGAACACTCTGTTCATCATGTCCATAAATGCAGCTGGTGCATTTGTCAACCCAAATGACATTACCAAAAACTTGTAATGACCATAACGAGTCCTGAATGTTGTCTTTGGTACATCCTCATTCCTAACCTTCAACTGGTGATACCCCGTTCTTAAATATATTTTAGAAAAATACTTTGCCCATTTCAACTAATCAAAAAGATCATCGATCCTGGGCAATGGGTATTTATTCTTTATCGTTAACTTGTTCAACTCTCGATAGTCGATACAAAGTCTTAACGATCCGTCCTTCTTCTTAACAAATAATGCCGGTGCTCCCCATGGCGAAACACTCGGTTGAATGTACTTCCTGTCTAACAGTTCCTGTAACTGCACTATCAACTCCTTCATCTCCACTGGCGCCATATGATACGGTGCCCTGGAAACTGGTGCCGCTCTTGGCACAATATCTATTACAAAATCTGTCTCCCTATCTGGCGGAAGACCCAGAAATTAACTACGAAATACATCGAAGAATTCTCTCACTATAGGTATTTGTTCCATGGTTGCTACCACTCTCTGGGTATCAACCACATGACATAGATAACCTACGCATCCCTTCCTCAGTAATTTCCTAGTTTGTGTCATGGTTAGACAACACGAACGTCCCAACGATCTATTCCTGTAAAATACTACCTGAGGTTGTCTTAATGTTTTGATGTTCATTTCTTTTGACAATCTAAAATTTCCCCATGGTTCACTAACCAATCCATTCCGAGAATTACGTCGAAATCTCCTAACTTTATCAGTATCAAATCTACCGATAATTTACAACCCCGTATATCTACGCAATAACTCCTATGAACATCTTCAACAGAAATTATTTCTTCGTTTGCTACCTTAATATTTAAAGGTATAGGCAACTTTTCGGGAAGTAATCCTAATCGTCTAGCAAAATCGCATGCTATAAATGAACAAGTAGCACCCGAATCAAAAAACACGTAAGCAATTATGTCGTTGATCGAAATAATACCTGTGACGACGTCCCCTGATGCAACTTGGACTGTCATGTTAAAGGTATGGACCATCGGCCTACCCGGCTGCGCTGGACCACTAATAGCTAACTTACCGCCATTAGTGCCCCGGTTCCCGTCCATCCCCTTCTTCAGACAGTTCTTTGCTATGTGGTTGGATGACCCACACACAAAGCACCCGTGGTTCTTCTTCAGACTTGGACAGTTAGGCACAATGTGCCCCTCCTATCCACAGTTGTAATAGATGGCCTTCCCCTTGAGACAGACTCCTAAATGAGTCTTCCTACAGGTCTTGCAGGCCTCCATCCTCCTCTTTGGGTCGCCCTGCTTCACTCCGGTATTACTAGAGCTGAACGACTTCCTCTTCTGTCCCTCGCCACTACCGCTGGCTCCTTCAACCTTTACTCCTCCATCCACTTTCCCCTTGCTCTTCTTGTCCTTGTGGTATTGACTTAGAGCCTCGCTACCACCTTTGGCGATTATCGCCTTCTCTAAAATGGTTCCAAATGAAGTACTTTGAAACACTAAAATATGGTTATAGAGCCAGGGTTTCAAGCCCTGCTCGAACCGTCACGCCTTCCTAACCTTGGTATCCACTTGGTGTGGAGCGAACCTCGCCAGTTCATTAAACTTGGCGGCGTATTGGGGAACTGACATGTCCCCTTGTTTAAACTCGAGAAACCGCATCTTCATCCTTCCCTGCATGCTCATGGGAAAGTAGTTCTCGAAGAATATCTCCTTTAACCTCACCCACATTAGATTCTCTATCCCGGCCCTAGCCTGATTAGTTTCCCACCAAAAGTTGGCCTCTCCCTTCATCATATAGGTTACAAAGGCAACCTTCTGGGCCTCGTCGACATTTGCTATCACAAATGCCTTCTCTATTTCCTTCACCCACATTTAGGCTTTAATAGGGTCCGTAGTTCCTTTGAACTCCGGCGGACCCATGCTCTTGAAATCCTTAAAGGTAGTAGCTCATGCTACTCCTGGATTTACGGGGATATTAGTCCATGTTCTATTAAAGGCAGCTGTTAATAAATTAACAAACTCCTGCATCGGGTTAATCGGACCTCCCTCCAGTTGATTCACATTAGCTCCTTGATTACATTGCACTCTTCTTGGCGGCATTTTGCTGATATAGTAAACACATTTCGTTATTATTCCTTTCTTTACTAGTTATTATTTAATATTAAACAATAACTTCAACATCCATTAGTCATTATTTTCCATAAAAAGGCTTATATTCATTCTTTGTAGTATAATACTACATTGTTTACATTACACATCCTAAGCTGATTACATTACTTTCCCGCTATTACTTTTCAAAACTTGGAATTTACAAAAGACTACCCTTCACTATACAAAAGAGGACTTTACGTCACTACTAATTACAAAATATTTACATACTTAAACTACTCTAGCTAGTACTAGATTACATCTGCCTTAATGCATTATCGAAATCTGCCTTGGCAAGATTGGCAATGATATCACGGCTAATAGTATGCCGCGTCTGCCCCACCTCTACAGGATATCCAGCTACCTGCTGCTGGAAATCTGCATGAGAACTCCTATGAATATAGGACATCCTCCCTATCTTCTGCAGTTTGGTCTTTAGCTCATCCTTGAGCTCAAAGACCTCATGTTTTAGCTCATGGACCTTGTTCTTGGCCAAAACCCTTTCATCGTGCTCCTGCTCCCACATGGACTCCATATCAGTCTTATCCTCTATGATAGCTTGGAGCTCTGCCTTCAGCTCCTTAACCTCTTGACAATAATGGATATTTCTATCCAATACTGACATGAACAGAGACATCATTAACTCCCCCGGAGCCATCTCTGCTGCTATTGCTACTGGGTTGAAGGACACTACCTCCACTTCTTCCTCTATCATACCATCAAATACTGATATGAGGTCAGGATCCTCTGAGTCTCCAGACTCAATAACAACAAACTCAGGCTCTGCCGTTATGGGGTTCGGTACGACCTCTACTTGGTTCACCGATTCTTCACTAATAGCCTGTCCATCTACATGCATTCCATTTACTCCTGACATCTACACAAAATAATTAAGTTAATTAGTACACGTCAATATAATCATAAAACACATAACATAATCATAATTCATTTTTATAAGGTTATTTTCTTCTTTTACTTCTTTGACTTCTCATAAGGTTAGGACTTAAGGTTTTTAAATCACCCCTTAAGTTTTATAACCTACAGTTGTGATACCAACCTGTGATGCCCCCAAATCTGGGTATCTTTCAACCAGACAGATGGTGCTACATGATACTACCACTCACACATACATTAAATTGAAAGGTCTCAAAAGAACGAATATGTCTTCTATTTAATCAAAATAATATTACATTTCCCCAAGTTCTTTATAACCTATACATTCGTTCTTGTTATAATATTCAATATATTACAACCGTTCACCTATATTATTACATAAGAACTCTAAGGGTTCGGCTTAGCCTTGCCCTTATCCTTGTCGGAGCCTTCGGTCCGTTCAATCTTAGTTGTGTTCATATGGTTCAAGCAAGAGTGAGCATGACTAGCTCAGCAAGTACTACAATTCTAATAAACAACATTCTTGAAACATAGAACTCGTATATCTTCAATAAATGAACAATAGTTACGAAGTACAATCGATAATTCAAAATAGCACTTCTTTTCATTCTAAACATTTTACAACAACAATGTTTAGTAAAACATCAATTCTGGTTCAAGACCTTGAGCATTTCATAAGTTCTTTTGAAAAGGACATCCCGACACTAAGTCCGTAAGTTCGATATTACTTACGAGCACGTCTAGGTGATCAGCCTATAGTACTCTATGTTGATCAACACTACATTCATTAAACGTGTATACGTTTAAGTTGTGGCAACCTCACGTGCCTGTCATTAAACGACAAAAATATTTTAGAATACTCAGTCTTCGTTTGAAAACCACACCAATATAACTCGGTAAACATTAAAAATGCTTGATTGAATCATAACATAAGTCTAGCCGAAAGAATTGGCTTTGACTTCCTCATACAAGACTTCATGCGAAAGAATACATGAATTTCAAAGCTTGTCCAGACTGAACTGGAACAAGGGTTAGGATACTTTCCTTTAGCGTCTGCTTACTATTTATAACACGTACACTTTAAGTCTCTAAGTCTCTAAAATACATGATCACATAACGTACCACATTAAGTCATATATAATCAAGTAGGTATACTACTATATCCTACCCTTCATCTCAATCTAATCCTGACTTAGATTTGTTATTATTGGTTCCGGCCGTTACATTCATAATTGATTACTTATCTTTAACCTTTAGACAACATGAATAAATTTTAACAATACCTTACAAATACCTTATTAAGTTCCTCAGTTTATTATTACTTAGTTACTGTTCATGCTATACTTGTAAACCTTCATCACTGACCAAACCCTAGGGTTGGCGCTGTAGCGCCACCCTTTCCTCTTTAAGCCGCGTTGCGGTGCGAGTTAATAGTATACAAGTCCCGGACTCGGTCTTTGCAGTCATGAAAGTGTCCTTTGTTATGGGTTTTGAATAGCCGCCAGCTAAGGTTAGCGATGTGCCTGTCTTGGTCTCATGACAATGAGCGAGCCTTAAGTCCGTGAGTCGTACCAGAACGCCGAGAAAAATTTGATTTTTATGACAATTAAATTTTTATTTGATTAAGTGAATTAAATGAATTTAATTGATTATGATCTGAGTAAGCTATGTGAAGGTCGTTCTATGACCTAGAATGTGCTAACGTGGTTAGTATTCTGGTTTCGTGCTAGAATTATTTGTTTGGAATTTCCAAGACGAAAATAATTGTTTTCCGAGAAATTTTCATAAAAACACTATTCATCCATTTCTGTTCGGGGAATTATTTTGAAATTCCGAGAAACGCGTGATGATAGAATATTGAGATTAGATGGAATATCTGATAATATTTCATTTATGGCAACGCAATTTTCGCCTACGGAGAAAAACCTCAGGGTTGAGTATATTGATTTCCGAGAAGGAAATAATATGCGTAGAAGGAATGGCATTAGGGTTAATGTGAGTGTTTTACATTTATGATACTATTTAGTATCTATGTATAATATGTTGAGTAAATACGAAGTACAATACGATTATTGTGCAAGTAGTATACGGAGAGAATACGTGAATTGTACGTATGGGATACGATTCGTATTATAGAATTAAGTTAAGACTTAATGTTAATTCATTTGGGTTGGATTATATTTAGTCCAATCAATTAAAGGAGCATGCCCAAGGGATTAGTTGGTTAAGCCCAATTCAAGGCCCAATATTAGATTGGTTAAGCCTAATGTATAAAAATCGAACCGTGGATCGAACTGGTAGGTCACCGAATGGGTAAAACCCATGGGGCAACCCATAGGGATGACCAATGGAGTGGTGGGCCGGACACTTGGTGTTGAAGTCATGCAAATCACATGGTCACCAAGTATTTTACTTGGTGACAAAATGTTGAATAGTAAGGAGGTGATGGTAGTTGACCAAATTGCCCTCCATTCTATTTTCCTATAAATAAGAAGCTAGGTTGGGCCATTTGTGAGTTTTTCAATAGCCAACTTAGATTATTTGAGAGAGAAAGAGACCTAGAATACACAAATCATATATTTTGGAAGCTTTGACTTAGAGTTTTCAAGAGAGTTCATAAAAAGTTCTTGAGGTAATAATCCTTACCTTTCATCTCCATCTCTTTTAGATTTTCTTTTATCTTAGAGAATCATAGAATGGGTGGTATATGTCTTATATGAGGGATTAAAGATGACTTACCATAGATTCAATCTCTATAAGTCATGAGATCGTAGGAATCATAAGGTTAGATATAGTTTCAAACCATGAAAATATTGGTTGTTGAGACCAATTGTTTATAAACGATTGAACTCCATCAATATGTTAATATATGCATCTTACTTGGTTAGGATGTAGATATGAAATCCATGGAGTATTCCATGTGATTTGGCTTTGAGAACCCTAGTAACGAAGTTTTGGCGAATTTTACGTAATTAGACGTTAAACGTCGAAAATGTTGACTTCCGGATTAGAGGTCAAAAGTTGCCATGAGATTTGAAAACGTTGGTTTTCAATGTCAACACGTGAGATAGGGTGATTAAGAGTTGTGGGTTTGAGAATCGTCGGATTTTGACTTAAAACGAATAAAATGAGCATTGAACGCTCATTAACGTTTACGAACGTCTAGAAAATGAACTCAATAGTGAATTTTGAGTTATTGAATTTGAAAGTGTAGAATTCTTATATGAACGTGTAGAGTATGTCATTTATGACATGTAGGATTTTGAACGGACCAAATCGTGCTTATAACGAAGAAGTTACGGCCTTGGGAATTTCACAAAAATTTTCAAAAAAAGTTCTTTGCTAAATGGTTGAATATAGTGTAACATCACATAAGACAACACCTTTCAGCTCTCGCTAAATGGTTCCGCAACATCACTAGTAGTACTATGTCTCATGTACAAGAGATCGAGGAGTCACCATCGCTAATTGCGCCCGCAAAGACCAGCCTAATCTATCAAGATGGGCAGCCGCAATATGAAGTTCAAGAATGTTGATATTGACTTAGGTTTTGAAATTCATTTGTTCAGGGACCTAAAGGGGTAATGTTTGTACACTTCTTAAGTGTATTAATGCTATTCCTATACAACCTATACTAAGGTATATGGTATGAAACTTTGGAATGGAATGCATGTTAATAAGTTAACAACGATGAACAAAGTTAGTACTTTATCAACGATGATCGAGTCCGGTTAATAACATTGGTTGATTAATAAACCTGGATGAAGGGTAATAGATCATGTTGACTTTAATAAAGTTATTAAGTTAACTAGGACTTAGAAGAGAAAGAAGTTTGTAAGAACAATGTGAACATTTGTTTGTTAGCTAATTACAGTGTGCTATGTGAATATATCATGTAGATTCTGTAAAGGTTGTGGTCAATCAATTAAATTATTTGAAGACGCTAAATGGCAAGTTTTCTTAACGCTTGTCTAACTTTCAAGTTAGCCAAGTTTTATGTGATTCGTTGAACTGAATTGCAAGACTTGTTTTACAGAAAGGGTCGATGCCAGATTTTAACTCGGCTAGACTATTCGTAATATATAGATTGATTATTATTAATATCATTCAATATAGAAATGTTAATGCTATCCCATGCCAAGTAATTGGTACGGACGTGAAGGTAAGGTTTGTCTATGAACAAACAAAAGTATTTTTCATCGATATTTCGATGGGCATGCGAGTTTGCCAAAAAAAAAATATTAAACGTAAATACGTTTAATGAATGAGTGTTGATCAACATAGAGTACTATAGGCTGATCACCTAGTAGTACTCGTAAGTTATGCGGATGAATGACCTTAGTGCTGTGGACTACTTTTCAAGTATGAAAACTGAAAGTTACTGTTCATGGACTATCGACCGGTTGAGAATTCCTAATCTATTCTATACTTTGGGAATTGATGTTATGAACTGTTAAATTATTAATGATTCATAATACTTCATAATTATTGTTCAGTTATGTCGGAATTGTTATATAATTCACGAATGTGGTATTACTGTTATCCTTGATTAAACTTGCTGAGCTGTCATTCTCACTTCTTGCGTGAATTATATAACTACAGTTAAAGATGAACGTACTATGAATGCCAAGAGAGATAAGGGTAAATGGAAGACCCCGAATTTTATGAAATAAAAGTATTCAATTTTTTTTTTAATTACTATTCATGAGTTACTATTCACGAGTTACTATTCACGAGTTACTATTCATGAGTTACTATTCACGAGTTACTATTCATGAGTTACTATTCACGAGTTACTATTCACGAGTACTATTCATGAAGCATGATAATTTTTTTTTTCGTAAGAAGGCATTACTCAATAATTGTTACAGTAATTACTGTTCAATATTTTATTTTATTGATTCAATAATTGCTACGTTGATATTTTATATTATTGTTGTTTCAATAATTGTCACGGCACAGTATTTTCCATTATCGGAGCAATAATTCATATTATCTGAATAATATTATTGGATAACATTATTGGCAATGCCTAGAAAGTTCTGTCTAAGGAGAGGTTTGGTCACCTAATTGCTTGCGCAAGAAGAGAGAAATTCTTATTGGAAAGCCCCTCTTTCCGGAACCCGCACGGTTGTTAATATTGTGATTATGTAATATTATTTGTGAATAATTAATTATTGATTTTATGATGAAAAAATATTTATTTTATGTGGATATAGATGGAGAAAATTTTTAAAGTGACAATTGTTGAAAATTAATATTTTATCTTTTTCGATAAAATAATTCATTTAAATATATTATTTTAATAATATAATAATGGTGATATTTTTACTGATGAATGTGGAATATATGAGTATATGAGGAGGAAGAATATTTTTGTTACAATAAATGTTTAAAACATGTTAAACATGTCGGTGGGACCCCATTTCTTGATTGAAATTTGATTATAATCGTAAAATCGTACATTTGTGGATTTCAGACCAATTTCTGCTTGGAATTTGGAAAAACTTTCTTACGCAAAGTTGTAGAGAATTGAATTTCCTATAAAAACTCATGAGATTCGAATTTTCTGATAAAAGAGATATTTATTATGAATTATTGAAGTTCAAGTTCAAATAATTGATTTTTGAAAGTTTTAATTAATTTTAATACAAAAACGTTTTTTTGTTTTTGTCATTATTAGTGGCTGAATTCAGATGGTCAGATGGTCAGAGTGGGCATAGAAATTTAATATATATTATATTAATATTTTATTAAATTTTCTACTTTGTGTTCTAAGCATTTTCCTATAAATAGGGTGCTTAGGTTAGAATTGAAAATTACACGTAAATCAAGTTTTCTCTCTATATTATCGAGCGTATTCTTGTGAGTATTTTGAGTATACTTTGAGTATTGCTATACGGTTGCAAGTTCGTTTCGGCGTTATTCCAATGTAAATCGCATCGCTCTTTTGAGGTAAGGGATAGTAAGAGATTTTAAGGGTGATTATGTTTTTCAGTTTTGTATTTTTCCGGACCTTCAAAAATTCTGGAAAATTTTGAAATGATATTTTGATGAGTTTTGTAGATTGTGTCCAAAGATGGTGATTTTTGGATGTATAGATTAGGAGTTATGGATTTTATGAGAAAATTCTATTTTAAAAGTAACCGCTTATAACTCCTTGTGATTAACTCCAAAATTGATGAAAATTTTATTGCATGAGTACATCTATATAATATCAGTATACCGTGTAAATTTTAGAATTGTTGGATAAAAGTATAATTTATGATAAATGTTTAAATATTCGGTGGTTTTGGCCATATGAAAAAAAAATAGTAAATGAATTTTTTAAATTTTGAGAAAAATATATGTTCAATATGGGACTATGTTATGCTAAATCCCAGAAAAGAAATATTTTGGAACCTGATTTGGTATTTTCATGAAAATATTCTAGTTATGAGTAAATGAATTAAATATGTTATGTGAAGTAAGAAAATTGGAAAATATGATTTTATGGCTTGAGAATCATATATGAGGTATATGTAGATTTTTGATGAGGGTTTTGGTTATTGGTGATGAAATCTTATGAGTTAGGCATTTTATGATGATTAAATGCATTAATTAGTAAAGTGTAAACAATTTAATTAAATTGTTTATAAATTTTAGAAATGATTAAAATATTATTGTAATATTAATAATATTAGATTATGAGATTTCTAAGTGATTTATAACATTTGGATTAAGGTGTTATAAATATGGATATGAATTTTATTATGAAACTTTATCTTTTCGTGTCGAGGTTACTATGCACGTATACGGTACTATGTATGAATACGGGGTACTATTCATGACAAATTGGTTTCTTCTTTGACCAAATTATCGTTGATTTATGAATCTTACTCTTGAAATTAAAACTATGTTTTGATTATATTGTTTTTATATAACATTCTTATAACCCTAATGATATTATTTCTCTTTGACTTGAGTGTAAAGATGGGTAGATTATTGGTATGATCGTGACCATAGATTCTCTTTCGCCGAAGAGTGCAAAAGTTGAATTGTGGATGGTATGATCATGACCATTGAATTTACAATTGAATATTTTTAGCTTAAGTGCAAAAGGTGAATTGATCAACATGGTTATAATTATTGTTATATAACTTCGAAATGATTATGTATTTCTTTGATGTATGAATATCTTTGGCTCGTAGTGCAAAGATGACTTGTTGATGAATATCTTAGCTTTGAAAGTGCAAAGATGAATTATTGATGAATATCTTTGGCTCGTAATGCAAAGATGACACATTGTTGAATATCTTTAAATTTGTAGTGTAAAGATGAACTGTTGATGAATATCTTTGGCCCGTGGCAAAAAAGATGAATTTATTAGTATGATTATGAACAAGAAGCGTGATTTGGTATAACCATGATATTTGATGTTTCGTGTAAAGACAGTGATGAAAATTATCTTCATTCCGGATGAGAAGAGGAATTTAGAATCACAATTATGATTATGAAGTTATTCATATGATTGTGGAAATGAACTGTTGATTGATGTTACAGGATAAAATATTGTTGGTGGACTTTTAATGTGGAGAAGACAATAGACTTTATAATCTATTTGACTTTTAATGGATCGCTTCGTTCACTTTGCAACTATGGTTGAAAAGTTTTATCATCTATCATATGTTCTAAATCTCGATTTATTATTGATGAAGACTATTGATAATTTATGTATCTTTAGTTATAATATTCTTTATCGAGCTAGTTGTGCTCACCCTTTTGTTTCACAATTCCTTTCGTGTAATAAAAGTGTAGCCTGGGTTGAATGGGATAACAAGGGAATAGAAGCGGTGGTCTATAGTTGTTGAGGTTCTCCCTAAAGAGGTGAGGCGAACCCAACTTTGGAAGGGTGTTTTGTCACTATCATACAAGATGTCTAATGACATACAAACTCGTGTTATCATAAGACATGGTTGTGCTCATCCACTTCTTCGAGTATATTTACAAGCACTACCTATATAATCTTGGTGTTTGTTTGGAGTATAATACCCAATTAGAGCAGTGGAGATAATGATATGTCAAGAGAAGACTCACCATTGGGAAGAATATGATAGTAATCTTCTCGCTTTTTCTTTGGGGTCTATTGGGTCAACCGAGGATAATTTCGTGGCCATATGATATCTACTATAACCCAAAAGCATGGCCTCCCATGTATGAAGGTTTCCTTGAGCACTTCCCAAAGATTCTAATTTCTAAAACAGCTTTTTGACTATACCTTTATGTAAGGTGTCATTGTGACGATGCTACTGGTTGGTATATATTTGTATCCAAACTCATAACATATGTGTTTTGTATTTTACACGACAATTGTTGTAATAAAGTTGTAGTTGTTTTCGCATTCATATATTTGGCGACACTCGTAATGGGTTGGATGGAATGGACATATTTTTGGGGTCGTTACATTTGGTATCGAGCTATAAGTAAAGAGCCCCGAGCCTCTCATTTGGTGACTTCTGTTGATGGGGATGCAGAAGCCGGACTCTCCGTGAGGGGCCTTGGATTCTGCATGTGGCAAACCGATAGGTATCAATGTGAGGTGTCTTGATAAAAGTTGGTGTCCAGAGTTACATTTGGTATCAGAGCTTAGGGATATGATCTCTGGCAGAGATCGGGATTAGAACTAGGAGGGGAGAGATGAGTAAATCCTTCGCTAGTGTGTCCTACCTAAGCTTATTTGTTGGTCAGTCATAATATCGGGATATTATGTGATATGTTAATTTGTTAAATTAACCCTTGTTTTTAAGTCGTATTCTAGAATGATATCTCAAATACGGAGATGAAAGCAATGGAGAAATCATGATTGATGGGGAGATAGAATCGAAATGAAAACAAGGTATTCTCAACTCTTTGAAATACCAGTGCACGTAAATTTCGGGGACTTAAATTTCATAAGGAGGGTGATTGTAAGACCCCGAATTTTATGAAATAAAAGTATTCAATTTTTTAATTACTATTCATGAGTTACTATTCACGAAGTTACTATTCACGAGTTACTATTCATGAGTTACTATTCACGAGTTACTATTCATGAGTTACTATTCACTTAATTACTATTCACGAGTACTATTCATGAAGCATGATAATTTTTTTCAGTAAGAAGGCATTAATCAATAATTGTTACGGTAATTATTGTTCAATATTTTATTTTATTGATTCAATAATTGCTACGTTGATATTTTATATTATTGTTGTTTCAATAATTGTCACAAAGACAAGATTTTCCATTATCGAGCAATAATTCATATTATCCGAATAATATTATTGGATAACATTATTGGCAATGCCTAGAAAGTTCTGTCTAAGGAGAGGTTTGGTCACCTAATCATGCGCCATAAGTGAGAAATTCTTATCGAAAGCCCCTCTTCTCGAACCGCCTCGTCATTATATATTGTGATTATGTAATATTATTTGTGAATAATTAATTATTGATTTTATGATGAGAAAAATATTTATTTTATGTGGATATAGATGGAGAAATTTTTTAAAGTGACAATTGTTGAAAATTAATATTTTATCTTTTTTCGATAAAATAATTCATTTAAATATATTATTTTAATAATATAATAATGGTGATATTTTTACGGTGAATGTGGAATATATGAGTATATGAGGAGGAAGAATATTTTTGTTACAATAAATGTTTAAAAACGTGTTAAACATGTCGGTGGACCCCATTTCTCGGTGAAATTTGATTATAGAATCGTAAAATAAATCTGTTTGTGGATTTCAGTCAATTTCTGTTTGGAATTTGGAAAAACTTTCTTCTGCAAAGTTGTAGAGAATTGAATTTCCTATAAAAACTCGCGAGATTCGAATTTTATGATAAAAGGGATATTTATTATGAATTATTGAAGTTCCGAAATAATTGATTTTTGAAAGTTTTAATTAATTTTAATAACAAAAACGTTTTTTTGTTTTTGTCATTATTAGTGGCTGAATTCAGATGGTTAGATGGTCAGAGTGGGCATAGGAATTTAATATATATTATATTAATATTTTATTAAATTTTCTACTTTGGTGTTCTAAGCATTTTCCTATAAATAGGGTGCTTAGGTTAGAATTGAAAATCACACCAGAAACTGAAGTTTTCTCTCTCTATATTATCGAGCGTATTCTTGTGAGTATTTTGAGTGTACTTTGAGTATTGCTATACGGTGCAAGTTCGTTCAGCGTTATTCCAGTCAGAAGTACTGCTCTTTTGAGGTAAGGGATAGTAAGAGATTTTAAGGGTGATTATGTTTTTCAGTTTTGTATTTTTCCGGACCTTCAAAAATTCTGGAAAATTTTGAAATGATATTTTGATGAGTTTTGTAGATTGTGTCCAAAGATGGTGATTTTTGGATGTATAGATTAGGAGTTATGGATTTTATGAGAAAATTCTATTTTAAAAGTAACCGCTTATAACTCCTTGTGATTAACTCCAAAATTGATGAAAATTTTATTGGGAGTACATCTATATAATATCAGTATACCGTGTAAATTTCAGAATTGTTGGATAAAAGTATAATTTATGATAAATGTTTAAATATTCGGTGGTTTTGGCCATATGAAAAATAGTAAATGAATTTTTTAAATTTTGAGAAAAATATATGTTCAATATGGGACTATGTTATGCTAAATCCCAGAAAAGAAATATTTTTGGAACTGATTTGGTATTTTTCATGAAAATATTCTAGTTATGAGTAAATGAATTAAATATATTATGTGAAGTAAGAAAATTGGAAAATATGATTTTATGGCTTGAGAATCATATATGAGGTATATGCAGATTTTTGATGAGGGTTTTGGTTATTGGTGATGAAATCTTATGAGTTAGGCATTTTATGATGATTAAATGCATTAATTAGTAAAGTGTAAACAATTTAATTAAATTGTTTATAAATTTTAGAAATGATTAAAATATTATTGTAATATTAATAATATTAGATTATGAGATTTCTAAGTGATTTATAACATTTGGATTAAGGTGTTATAAATATGGATATGAATTTTATTATGAAACTTTATCTTTTCGTGTTTAGGTTACTATTTACGATACGGTACTATGTATGAATACGGGGTACTATTCATGACAAATTGGTTTCTTCTTTGACCAAATTATCGTTGATTTATGAATCTTACTCTTGAAATTAAAACTATGTTTTGATTATATTGTTTTTATATAACATTCTTATAACCCTAATGATATTATTTCTCTTTGACTTGAGTGTAAAGATGGGTAGATTATTGGTATGATCGTGACCATAGATTCTCTTTGGCCAGTAGTGCAAAAGTTGAATTGTTGACTGGTATGATCATGACCATTGAATTTACAATTGAATATTTTTAGCTTAAGTGCAAAGGTGAATTGATCAACATGGTTATAATTATTGTTATATAACTTCTGAAATGATTATGTATTTCTTTGATGTATGAATATCTTTGGCTCGTGGTGCAAAGATGACTTGTTGATGAATATCTTAGCACAGTAGTGCAAAAGATGAATTATTGATGAATATCTTTGGCTCGTAATGCAAAGATGACACGTTGTTGAATATCTTTAGTTTGTAGTGTAAAGATGAACTGTTGATGAATATCTTTGCCCGTGGTGCAAAGATGAATTTATTAGTATGATTATGAACAAGAAGCGTGATTTGGTATAACCATGATATTTGATGTTTCGGTAAAGACAGTGATGAAAATTATCTTCATTCCGGATGAGAAGAGGAATTTAGAATCACAATTATGATTATGAAGTTATTCATATGATTGTGGAAATGAAGCTATTGATTGATGTTACTGAGGATAAAATATTGTTGGTGGACTTTTAACGTGGAGAAGACAATAGACTTTATAGTCTATTTGACTCTTTTAATGGATTGCTCGTTCACCGCAACTATGGTTGAAAAGTTTTATCATCTACCATATGTTCTAAATCTCCGATTTATTATTGATGAAGACTATTGATAATTTATGTATCTTTAGTTATAATATTCTTTATCGAGCTAGTTGTGCTCACCCTTTTGTTTCACAATTCCTTTCGTGTAATAAAAAAGTGTATTTGGGTTGAGTGGGGATAACAAGGGAATAGAACGTGTGGTCTATAGTTGTTGAGGTTCTCCCTAAAGAGGTGAGGCGAACCCAACTTTGGAAGGGTGTTTTGTCACTATCATACAAGATGTCTAATGACATACAAACTCGTGTTATCATAAGACATGGTTGTGCTCATCCACTCTGTCGAGTATATTTACAAGCACTACCTATATAATCTTGGTGTTTGTTTGGAGTATAATACCCAATTAGAGACAGTGGAGATAATGATATGTCAAGAAAAGACTCACCATTGGGAAGAATATGATAGTAATCTTCTCGTTTTTCTTTGGGGTCTATTGGGTCAACCGAGGATAATTCTGTGGCCATATGATATCTACCATAACCTAAAAGCATGGCCTCCCATGTATGAAGGTTTCCTTGAGCACTTCCCAAAGATTCTAATTTCTAAAACAGTTTTTGACTATACCTTTATGTAAGGTGTCATTGTGACGCTACAGTTGGTATATATTTGTATCCAAACTCATAACATATGTGTTTTTGTATTTTACACGACAATTGTTGTAATAAAGTTGTAGTTATTTTTCGTACCATATATTTGGCGACTCAGAATGGGTTGGATGGAATGGACCTATTTTGGGGTCGTTACAGTAAAGCTAAGATGGATTCTTAGGCATTTTGTAATAGTTTAGTAAGTTTGTATGTATTATACATTATGAACAATGAACGATGTAACTAGTTTATGAACCTGGGAAGGATTATACTTTGATTGTAATAAGAAGATACTAATTACATTCATGTTGTTGTATTTCAATGGAATGATTGTATGGATGTTAGTAAAGTAGAGCACCATATGTCGGGTTGGAAGATACCCGAATTTGGGGGCGTCACAGGTTGGTATCAAAGCCTTAGGTTATAAAACTTAACGGGGGAAAACCTTAGGCTAATAACCTCGTAAGGAAGGTAAAGTCCGAAGAATGAAATTCAAGTCCATTGAAGTAATAAGGTATTGAGATAACTCAGTATCAAAAGGATTAAAAGATGGAAACTAATCTTAAAGATATTAAATGTGATTTTTGCTCATACAATTGTGTATTACGTACTAATCAACGTGTTATGTGTTTGAAAATGTCAACCGATAACTTGATGTTTAGAAACGTAGAAATGATAAGTGAGGATTCAGTGAATCAAGTTGAGATAGTAGCAATGCCAGTGGCGGTGGTACCGATAGTTGTACTAGATGACTCAGACATTGAGGAGTACATCTCTGAGGAGGAATACTCAGAGGAGACCATGGGGTTAGCATCATACCTTAACGAGATGCTAGACGTGGAGGAGGAGATGGAGGCAACATCGGTTAATACGGTGGTGCCTACTCAGGAGCCGACACCTCCAGATGCAATGAAAGCATTGTATCTAGCTGTGTTGGATAGGAATGTGCAACTGCGCATAGTAGTAGAGACACATAATGAGGAGATAACTGCCTTATATGAGGCGAAAGAATCTGCAGAGGCAAACTTTGAGTCAGAGCACGACGAGAAAGTGTTTTTGACTGATAAGGCTCGTGACTATAAGAATGAGGTCCTTGAGCTACAAAAGAAACTGGTTGAGAAAGACCAGAAGATAGATAGGATGTCATACATCCATGAATGCGCTCATGAGGATTTCAAGCTGAAAATTGCTTGTTATTCTATTGAGTCAGGACAGACTCGGCATACCATAAGTCCAGATATAGTGTCGATTCTGGCGAATCAGAAATATGAGAATGTCGTTCGACAGTGTTAATAGATCGTTAGTTCTTCTGTGAATATGGTAGTGACGTAGAGCCCTCTTTTGTATAATTAAAGGGTAGTCTTTTTGTAAATCCCAATTTTTGTAGAAGGCAATCGTGGGATAGTATGTAATAGCTTTTGGCTAAGGGAACACGATGTAAATAGTTTTGACTATGAAAGCATATTTATATAATGAAGTTTTTATTAAATGTGCTTGTTGTGGTATGAATGGTTGTTGTTGATTGAGAATGATAACCGAGTAGTTAAATAGATAATAACGAAGCTTTATTTATTTAATTAGAATTATGCCGCCAAGAAGGAGACAACATAACCAAGAGGCTGAGTCTCATAATGAGAATTAGGGGGGGTCCTAATAACCCTATACAAGAGTTCGTTAATTTATTAACGGCTGCATTTAACCAAGTGGGGGTGGGATTCCTGTAGCTCCTGGGGTAGCAAGAACAACTACCTTTAAAGATTTTAAAAGTGTGGGTCCTCCCAAGTTCTGAGGAACGACAGACCCGTTAGAAGCCCATACATGGGTAAGAGAGATTGGAAAGGCGTTTGTGATAACAAACATAGGTGAGGCGCAAAAGACTTCTTTTGCGACTTACATGATGAAGGGGGAAGTCAAGTACTGGTGGGAGGCTCACTAGGGTGGAGCTAGGACAGAGGCTGTTACGTGGGAACAGTTTAAGATGGTTTTCTTCGAGAACTACTTCCCTACTAGAATGGGTAGGATGGAAATTAAGTTCCTATAACTTAAGAAAGGGGATATTACAGTTCCCCAGTATGCCGCCAAGTTTAACGAATTGGCGAGATTTGTTCCACACCAGGTGGATAAAGAGGAGAGAAAGGCGCGCAGGTTTGAGCAGGGCTTAAAACCCTGGCTATATAGTACGATATCGATTTTTCAGAGTGTTTCCTACGGGACCATTCTGGAAAAGGCGATAATAATTGAATTTGGTGGTGAGGCATTGTCTCAGTACCACAAAGAGCGAAAGATCAAGAGCAAGTTAGAAGGAGGTAGTAAGGCTGAAGTTACCAGCAGAAGCGGCAACTTGCCAAAGAGAAAGAGTTTTAACCCTGGGAATACCGGGGTAAAGTAGGGAGATCCCAAACGGAGGACGGAAGCATGTAAGACATGCGGAAAGCCTCACATGGGAGTCTGTTTAAAGGGGAAAGCAGTATGCTACAACTGTGGGTAGTAGGGGCATTTGTCACCCAACTGTCCTAACCCTAAGAAGAACCAGGGATGTTTTGTCTATGGGTCAATGAACCACATGGCAAGAAATTGCCCGAAGAAGGGTTTAGAGGGGAATAAGAGTTCTGGTAGTGATAAATTAGCCATTACTGGACCAACACCATTAGTGAGTAGAACCTCAGCTCGTACGTTTAATATGACTGTCCAAGATGCGGTTGCATCAATGGATGTGGTAGCAGGTATCATTCCGGTCAATAAGATAAATGTTTATGTGCTACTTGTTCTTTTATAGCCTGTGAATTTTCTAAGCGATTAGGTTTAATCCCTGAGAAGTTACCTATACCTTTAGACGTTAAGGTAGCAAATGAAGAGATAATCCCCATTGAACATATTCATAAGGATTGTTACGTAGAAATTAGAGGGAATAAGTTATCGGTAGATTTGGTACCGATAAGGTTAAAAGAATTAGATGTAATTCTTGGTATGGATTGGTTGGTAAACTATATGGCAATTATAGATTGCCATAGGAAAAGTGTAAACCTTTGGCTTTCTAAGAAAACCAAGGTAGTGTTCTTCGGTAGGAAATCACCGAGGCGCTCTTGTTATCTGTCTATGACACAAGCTAGGAAGATGTTGAGAAAAGGGTGTGTATGTTATCTGTGCCATGTTGTGGATACCCAAAGAGTGGGAACATCCTTGGACCAGATACCTATAGTGTAAGAGTTCGCGGATGTATTTCTTGAGGAGTTACCGGGTATTCCACCAGACAGGGAGGTGGAGTTTGTAATTGATCTGTTACCAGGAGCGGCACCAGTTTCAAGGGCATCATATCGGATGGCGCCAGTTGAGATGAAGGAGTTAATGGTTCAATTACAAGAACTATTAGATAGGAAGTACATTCAACCGAGTGTGTCTCCTTGGGGAGCGCCGATGTTGTTTGTAAAGAAGAAGGATAGGTCGTTAAGACTTTGTATCGACTATCGAGAGTTGAACAAGTTAATGATTAAGAATAAATACCCGTTGCCCAGGATCAATGATCTATTTAATCAGTTGAAAGGGGCAAAGTATTTTTCTAAGATAGATTTGTGCACGGGGTATCATCAGTTAAATGTGTGGAAGGAGGATGTACCTAAGACGGCGTTCAGAACTAGTTATGGTCATTATGGGTTTCTGGTAATGTCATTTGGGTTGACTAATGCCCCAGCCGCATTTATGGATATGATGAACAGAGTGTTCAAACAATATTTGGACAAGTTCGTAGTAGTGTTCATTGATGATATTCTAGTCTATTCAAAGACGCTAGAAGATCATGCAGAACATTTAAGAATAGTGTGGGAAACACTAAGGAAGGAGAAGATGTATGCAAAATTCACAAAGTGTGAATTTTGGCTTGAGCGAGTGCAGTTTCTAAGGCATGTTATCGATAAGGATGGCATTTCCGTAGATCCGACAAAAGTAGAGGCACTTAATGACTGGGAGCAACCAAAAACGCCATCTGAGGTTTGAAGTTTTCTGGGGTTAGTGGGATACTATAGAAGGTTCATTTCAGACTTTTCTAAAATAGCTACTCCATTGACAAATTTGACAAGAAAGTCGGTGAAGTATGTGTGGACTAAAAAATGTGAAAACAGTTTTCAGGAGTTGAAAAAGAGATTAAGTGAGGCACCTGTATTGTCCTTACCCGACGATACAGGAAATTTGTAGTGTATAGCGATGCTTCGCATAAAGGACTGGGTTGCATGCTCATGCAGCATGGCAAAGTCATTGCGTATGCATCACGTCAATTGAAGGATTATGAAAAGGTTTATCCTACTCATGATTTGGAATTGGCAGCTGTAGTTTTTGCCTTAAAGATATGGAGGCATTATCTTTATGGTGAGAAGTGTGAGATATACACGGACCACAAAAGTCTGAAATATAACTTCACATAGAAGGAGTTGAACATGAGACAGAGAAGGTGGTTAGAGTTAATAAAAGATTATGACTGTGATATTTTATATCATCCGGCGAAAGCAAATGTAGTAGTCGATGCGCTAAGTAGGAAGAGTAGAGAGAAACTGTCAATGTTAACAACTCAGAATGAGTTGATAACAGCGATGGCAAACATGGAATTAGAAGTTAAGTTACCGGAGGAAGCAGTGGAAATGTTATTTTCCATGGAAACCCAACCAACCATAGAGGAGCAGGTTAGGGGAGTACAATCAAGCAACGAGGAATGCAAGCAGATGAAGAAGAGGGTAGAAGATAAAGAGAAGACTAGGTATAACCTCGATAAGGAGGGATTACTTCGTTTTGAAGGAAGAATTTGGGTTCCGAATGATTCTGACTTAAAGGAGGAAATAATGATGGAGGCTCATAGTTCGAGGTACTCGATACATCCCGGTAGTACGAAGATGTATCAAGACCTTCGTTAGAATTTTTGGTGGCCGAACATGAAGAGGGAGATAGCAGAATACGTTAGTAGGTGCTTAACTTGTCAAAAAGTTAAGGCTGAACACCAACGACCTAGCGGGTTGTTGCAACCGTTAGAAATTCTAGCGGGTACGTTAGTAGTACCTGTTTCGATTGTGTCCGATCATGATCCACGATTCACATCGAACTTTTGCAGGAGTTTGCAAGAGCAAATGGGAACGCATTTAAGATTGAGTACGACATATCATCCTCAGACGGATGGTCAGAGTGAACGGACAATTCAAACGCTTGAAGATATGTTAAGATCTTGCGTTATGGATTTCAAAGGGAGTTGGGATGAATATCTACCGTTGGTGGAATTTTCGTACAACAATAGTTTTCACGCTAGTATAGGCACGCCGCCTTACGAAGCGTTGTATGGAAGGAAGTGCCGAACTCCATTGTGTTCGGATGAGGTGGGTGAACGTCGGATGTTGGGACCTGCGTTGGTACAGTAGACGGCGGACATGGTGAAGTTAATACGTACTCGATTAGTTGTTGCTCGAGATAGGCAGAAGAAGTATGCAGATCCTCACATAGAAAAGAGAGAATTCGATGTAGGATCCTTTGTTTTTCTAAAAGTATCGCCTTGGAAGGGGAAGATACATTTTGGAAAGAAGGGGAAGTTAAGTCCAAGGTTTGTAGGACCTTTTGAGATTTTAAAAAGGGTAGGAGAGGTGGCTTATGAAGTAGCCTTACCTTCAGAGATGGAACACATTCATAATGTGTTTCATGTGTCAGTGTTGCGTCCTTATAAACCGGACTATAAACACGTGATAGAATATGAATCTATCCAAATAGAGAAAGACTTGTCCTACGAGGAACTTCCAGTTCAATTATTGATAGGAAGGAACAAGTTTTAAGAAATAAGGTAATACCTTCAGTGAAGGTGTTATGAAGAAACTATAATGCTGAAGAAGCAATGTGGGAGCTCGAGAGTAAAATGAAGGAAGATTTTCCTCACTTGTTTATGTAATTATAAGCTAAGATTCTGGGGACAGAATCCTTATAAGGGGGAGAGAATGTAACGCCCGAGAAAAATCAGATTTTTATGACAATTAAATTTTTATTTGATGATGTGAATTAAATGAATTTAATTGATTATGATGTGAGTATGCTATGTGAAGGACGTTCTATAACCTAGAATGTGCTAACGTGGTTAGTATTCTGGCTTTGTGGTAGAATTATTTGTTTGGAATTTCCAAGATAAAAATAATTATTTTCCGAGAAATTTCCGTAAAAACATTATTCATCCGTTTCTGTTCGGGGAATTATTTTGAAATTTCAAGAAATGCGTGATGATAGAATATTGAGATTAGATGGAATATCTGATAATATTTAATTTATGGCAAACACAATTTTCGTCTGCGAACTTAAAACCTAAGGGTTGAGTATATTGATTTTCGAGAAGGAAATAATATGCGTAGAAGGAATGGCGTTAGGGTTAATGCGAGTGTTATACATTTATGATACTATTTAGTATCTATGTATAATACGTTGAGAAAATACGAAGTACAATACGATTATTGTGCGAGTAGTATACGGAGAGAATACGTGAATTGTACGTATGGGATACGATTCGTATTATAGAATTAAGTTAAGACTTAATGTTAATTCATTTGGATTGGATTATATTTAGTCCAATTAATTGAAGGAGCAAGCCCAAGGGATTATTTGGTTAAGCCCAATTCAAGGCCCAATATTAGATTGGTTAAGCCCAATGTATAAAAACTGAACCGTGGATCGAACCGGTGGGTCACCAAATGGGTTAAACTCATGGGGATGACCCATGGGGTGGTGGGCCGGCCACTTGGTGTACAAGTCAAGTAAATCACTTGGTCACCGAGTATTTTACTTGGTGACAAAGTGTTGAATAGTAAAGAGGTGATGGTAGCTGTCCAAATTTCCCTCCATTTTATTTTCTTATAAATAAGAAGCTAGGTTGGGCCATTTGTGAGTTTTTCAATTGCCAACTTAGATTATTTGAGAGAGAAAAAGAGCTAGAATACACAAATCATATATGTTGGAAGCTTTGACTTAGAGTTTTCAAGAGAGTTCATATGAAGTTCTTGAGGTAATAATCCTTACCTTTCATCTCCATCTCTTTTAGATTTTCTTTTATCGTCGAGAATTATAAAATGGGTGGTATATGTCTTGTATGAGGGATTAAAGATGACTTACCATAGATTCAATCTCTATAAGTTATGAGATCGTAGGAATCATAAGGTTCTATATAGTTTTAAACTATGAAAATATTGGTTGTTGAGATCAATTGTTTATAAACGATTAAACTCCATCAATATGTTAATATATGCATCTTGATTGGTTAGGATGTAGGTATTAAATCCATGGAGTATTCCATGTGATTTGGCTTAGAGAACCCTAGTAACGAAGTTATAGCGAATTTTACCTAATTAGACGTTAAACGTCGAAAATGTTGAATTCTAGATTAGAGGTCAAAAGTGGCCGTGAGACTTGAAAATGTTGGTTTTCAATGTCAACATGTGAGATATGGTGATTAAGAGTTGTGGGTTTAAGAATCGTCGAATTCCGACTTAAAACGAATAAAACGAGCATTGAACGCTCATTAACGTTTACGAACGTCTAGAAAATGAACTCAATAGTGAATTTTGAGTTATTGAATTCGAAAGTATCGAATTCTTATATGAACGCGTAGAGTATGTCATTTATGACATGTAGGATTTTGAATGGACCAAATCGGGCTTATAACAAAGAAGTTACGGCCCCGGGAATTTCATAAAATTTTTTAAAATTGTTGAGGTTCTGCAACTGAGGTCTAGCGTCGCGGCGCCAGACATAGTGTAAATCGCCGTGCCGCAGCTCCGACACAACACCTTTGGCTACTTCTAAATGAAGCAGCTTGGCGCCACTAGTAATACTATGTCTCATGGCAACGCCGAGACCGGAGTCGACTATTGCTAACTCAGGTGCAAATAGCGCCAGATCTAGTAATCAGATGGGGCCCGCCACGCCATGTATGTGAGTTCCGAATGTTGATATTGACTTAGGTTTTGAATTTCATTTATTCATGGACCTAAAGGGGTAATGTTTATACACTTCATAAGTGTATTAAAGCTATTCCTATACTACCTATACTAAGGTATATGGTATGAAACTTAGGAATGGAATGCATGTTAATAAGTTAACAACGATGAACAAAGTTAGTACTTTATCAACGATGATCGAGTCCGGTTAATAACGTTGGTTGATTAATAAACCGTGACGAAGGGTTATAAGTCATGTTGACTTTAATAAAGGTATTAAGTTAACTAAGACTTAAAAGAGAAAGAAGTTTATAAGAACAATGTGAACATTTGTTTGTTAGCTAATTACAGTGTGCTATATGAATATATCATGTAGATTTTGTAAAGGCTGTGGTCAATCGATTAAATTATTTGAAGACACTGAAAGGCAAGTTTTCTTAACGCTTGTCTAACTTTCAAGTTAGCCAAGTTTTATGTGATTCATTGAACTGAATTGCAAGACTTGTTTTAAACAAAGGGTCGATGCCAGATTTTAACTCGGCTAGACTATTCGTAATATATAGATTGATTATTATTAATATCATTCTATATAGAAATGTTAACGCTATCCTATGCCAAGTAATTGGTACGGACGTTAAGGAAAGGTTTGTCTATGAACAAATAAAAGTATTTTTCATCGATATTTCGATGGGCACGCGAGTTTGCCAAAAAATATATTAAACGTAAATACGTTTAATGAATTAGTGTTGATCAACATAGAGTACTATAGTCTGATCACCTAGAAGTGCTCGTAAGTTATGCAGATAAAACGACCTTAGTGTTGTGGACTCCTTTTCAAGTATGAAAACTGAAAGTTACTGTTCATGGTCTATCGACCGGTTCAAAATTCCTAATCTATTCTATACTTTGGGAATTGATGTTATAAACTGTTAAATTATTATTGATTCATAATACTTCATAACTATTGTTCAGTTATGTCGGAATTGTTATATAATTCACGAATGTGGTATTACTATTATCCTTGATTAAACTTGCTGAGCTGTCATGCTCACTTCTTGCGTGAATTATATAACTGCAGTTAAAGATGAACGTACTATGAATGCCAAGAGAGATAAGGGCAAAGCTAAGATGGATGCTTAGGCATTGTGTAATAGTTTAGTAAGTTTGTATGTATTATACATTATGAACAATGAACGATGTAACTAGTTTATGAACCTGGGAAGGATTATACTTTGATTCTAATAAGAAGAAAGTAATTACATTCATTTTGTAGTATTTCAATGGAATGATTGTATGGATGTTAGTAATGTGGAGCACCATATGTCGGGTTAGAAGATACCCGAATTTGGGGGCGTCACACGCGCTAAGGCGTGGACTCTGTGCCTCAGACAATTTTGCAGATTTTGAAATTTTGTGAAACTCCCGGATGCATAACTTCTTCGTTATAAGCCCGAATTGGCTCATTCAAAAGCCTACGGTTCACAAATTACATACTCTATGCGCTCATGCAAGAACTTTTTTTATTTGCCTTCGTTTGCTAAAATTTCACCTATTAGTTCATTTTTAATGAAAATGATAAACGTTCGTGAACGTTCAACGCTCGTTTCATCGTTGTAAGTCTGAATCCGATCATTTTCAAGTCTGCAACTCTATAATGCCAAATATGACTTGTCTTTATTGAAAACTAACGTTTCTGAGTTCAAACACAAAATACGACTTTCATTCTGAGAATTTTACGAATTCGACGATTTTAATCATCATACCAACATTTTAAGTTACTTATTACACCAACTTATTATCAAAGTAAGTTTTGACTTATTCTCCTAAGTTAATGACTTAACTTATAAACTACGAATCCCATTTCTTATGACTTAATATAAACTTAAGTCCTTTACTCAATGTTCTCATACCATATTGAACATACTATCATCATATGACAATCATATGACAAGTTCTTCATAAGTTTATCAACTTATTTATGTTCTAGTTGCTTATTCATAACTTAATCGGCTTAAGTTCATTCATTAATCACTTGTTATATATTCTTAGCATACAATTACACTTCTCTTATCACCCTACAATGATAGAGATAAACGATGTATTAGACTAGAGTCTTACCCTTGAAGACTAGTGCTTCTCTTCTCTTTGAAAATCTAGCAATGGATGTTTTGGCTTATAAAGTGCTTATTCTCTCTAACACTTAAGTTGCTTTATAAGGAAGGTTGTTGGTTGAAAAATAACAAGCAACAAATGAATCCAAGCTTCTCTATTTATAGGCTTGACAAAGCTAGGGAATAAGAGTCATTTAGGCCCTCCACCTCCTTAACTAACCTCCTTACTAACCCCCTTACTATTCCTTACTTTACAACTAAGTAAACATGCTAGCCACTTCTTTTTCTTGCTCAACACAACACTTATCTTATGATTGATCATCACATAAAGTTCTTGCCCATCAAGTCTACCCATATAACTCTTGGTTTTCTCCATGGATCATGGCTAACCCATTGGGCTTATGCTTCATTACTTAGCTAATTCTTATTGGGCTTATATTTCATTAATTTTGACTCCTGATTAACAAACACTTGGGCTTGCATATCACTTTCTATTGGACTTCTACCAATATGCTAACAATCCTACAAGTCTATTCCATTAATTTAAAAACCTTGACATATATATATTACACGTATAATTCTTGTATGCTAGCTCGTATACTAATTTATAACATACGTTATTCCATTCTTCATACATACTCGTATAATACTTCGTATCATACTTGCTTTCAATACCTCATATAATACTTACGTATCATATAATCAATACATTCTATTATTAACGCTTAATATTCCTAACATTCTCAAAATAAGTTTGTATGCAAAATATTGCATTTTCCATACTTAGATTATTATTACATAATCCATCCCCCCTTGATATTATAACGTTATGTATTTCTCGGAAGTTCAAAAATAACTCCCGAGCAGAAAATGATGAATGGTGTTTTTCAGAAAATTTCTCAAAAAGCTTTTATTTTCGTCTTAGAAATTCAGACACTTTAATTCTCCCACGTAGTTAAAATACTACGATGTTCCGACGTTTCTAGGTTATAGAGTGACATTCATCTTATCAACTCGTAATAATAATAAATAATATTATTTTATTCATTATTAAAAGTATTTACAAAAGGTTCGATTTTTCTGGGGCCTTACAGTCTAAGTCATACAGTCTTTTGTATACTCAGAGTGATCATTCAAGTTAATCATTACTCAGCTTCGTTACGTTAACGTCATTGTCTTTAATTTAGTCTTTTATCATTCATGGTTTAATCATTGATCTTCATCATCTTACGGTCAAACCATACATGGGGTATAGGTTCTATCTGTTTAATATTTGTGTGCCCTTAACCTTCACGTCGGTTAAAGTGTTCAACACTTACATTTTATTCTAACGTTCTCATCTGACTCACATTCGCCTTCCATTAATCTTTTTACCATTCATTACGGCTTTCTTAATACCATTCATTATTCTTTATTAATGTCGAAGCCATACAATTCGATGAATGCTAAGACCGGTTATTCAACTCATCTGTGTTGCATTTATGATCATTACCTTTTTGGTCTTTTAATCTCTTTCGATCATTTTGTTCAACCTGTATTAAAGGTTCAAATTACTTGCTTAAGTGTTTCATTAGTTGAACATTATGTTCTTTATCTTCCCATACGTTTCCCTCAAGAGTTGAGCAGTTAAAAGCTCTTCTCTAGCTTTTTCCTACACTTGCACTGCGGCGCCACTCTCTTCTTTATCTCTCGCGCTACGGTGCGAGTTTGCAGTACCCAGCTTCCTAGTCTGGAGCTGCAACGCCACCTTACAAGGAATGGTTGACGTCGTAACTCCAAGCCTTAACCGTAGAAAATCACTCTAAGTGCTAACTCTAATTTTAAACGCTTACTTCCTGCTTTCATAACATATTCATTATAACTCAGAATGAGGTCGTTCCAAAGCCATTCTCTTCCTTATATTATGTACTTCAATCCCCTCAAATAGAACTTCATTCTGAATTTGTTAACATGCCATTTGATTGGCTTAATCTTCACCCTTTGTTCGTTTTACGTTTTTAACGCTCTTTGTTCGTTCGTCCGTAATTCGGTCATCCGAAATTGAAATTCGTCCTTTCTGGAGTCCACGACTCACGTTTTCTATGTTCTCTTACATTCTTCTAAAACCCTACACATTCAGGTTCATTTACTAACTTTCTAATTCCTGTTCGTCTTTTACGAAATTTTTGCCATAACTTCGTTATAGTTAAGTTTTAATCCGTTCTTCATGAACTTTTCTACCGTTCCTAACCAAGCAATATGCATCAAACTTATACGCGATGGTTTTAAACTTGTCCATCGACAACAATTATCCTGCGATGGTTTTAAATTTGTCCATCAATAGCGTTCTTTGTGTTCTTCGCGTGTTCTTCGTGTTCTTCGTTCGTTCTTCATTTTAATCGATATTTTGGATTACGATCCCTAACATCATCTACTTCTTATTCTCATTAATTTATGTTTTTAAACATAAAAACTTAAAGAAAATTTATAAAAGACTAGGTTTCGGATTACCGTTCTCATTTAATCTCTTTCCGTCAGACAAAGGTTGCTCATGAGCAAACTTTTATGCTTCCTTCTCCTGATCATCCTCCCATCCGAACTCTCTCTCTCTCTCTCTCTCTCTTTCAAAGTGTAGGATTCTTAAAATCCTTAAACAATGAAATAACATTTCTATTTATAGAATTTCCAAGCTAGGGCTATTTTAGTCATTTTGCCCCCAACCTCCTTACTATTCACACCTCCTTACTATTCATGACTTAAGTGTTAAGTTAACTTAGCCCTTAAGTCTACTTAGCCTTTAAGTTTCATGGTTCCGTCTTTCGGGTTTTCGTCTGACAGTTTTAAAAACTGTGATTCTCGGAATCCAAATATTTTTGGATATTTCATCTTTCCCTTACCGATTAATTTTTACGTATTCTTTGGATTTCTAAAAAATTGAAAAACACTTTTTGCTGTCATGCATTTTCCTTCACGTTTTCCCCTAACGTAGCTAAATGAATGAAAAGTACATAACAGTGCTTTTCGTCCTTTTTATTTTGCCAATTTCTGCACGTTTTTTGAGAAAAACTTTTATCAGCTTACTTAACTTTTCACAACATATTATCGTCAAATTTTTCGATGGAATGTCATTTCGATATACCGAACTCTCAGAAAGGCTTAGGTTATTCAAACCCTAACCCTTAGGTTTCGTCGGGTGAATAATGCATATTTTGTCTTTTTCCCCAGAAATATTTTTGTTCCCGGAAATTTTTTATTAAAAATTATTACTCGTTCAGTCTAGCTCGTAGTCAGAATCCTCCCAACTTATAATCATCATAGGTTCTAGAATGATTAATAAACACATAGCACATAATATTATTAATAAAAATTCATTTTATTAATAACTAATTCTTTAAACTTAATTTCTGGAAGATCCGAATTTCCGGGTCATCACAAATGCACTTTGACCTTTAATAACTTTCAATCTATACATGATCTAGGCTTGATTCAAGTTCCAGATCAAAGCCCTTACAACATACTACAAGTCTATAACTAAAACACAACAAACAACTAACATACAAGGATCTATGATGTGAGACCCCATATTTTATGAATAAAGATTTAAATTTCTCAAAATATTTTTTCAAAATTATGGTGTGGATTTGATATAATGTTATAGTTGTGGGAAATATTTATAAAATTTGCAAATTATGTAAGTTGTTATATAATATTCAATTAGTCAGGGAATATTCGTTTTAACAGGGAATATTCGTACGACGACACAATCATTGGTGCACCCCACAACGGAATTATTGTCGGATTGAGAAAACAACAAAAATATTTTTATAAAAATAACGGCGGAAGTTTTACCATTAAAACTGTTGAATTACTCGGTAGTAAAGTTGCATAGTAGCACACGGTATTGATTATTGATGCTTACGTGAGATGTCACTCAGTTTTGTTCAATTATTGCTACAGTAATTGCTGCATAGTATCTCACGTTATTTGATTCAATTATTTTTGATATTTTATATATTATTAAATCAATAATTGAGATTGCAGAGTTATTAATATTATTATTTACAATATTAACGATGTCTAGAAGTTCTGCAAATGAGAGGTTTGGTCACCTAATTGCGCATGATAGGAGAAATCCTTATTGAAAGCCCCTCTTTCACAGGAGCGACCTAGTCGATTAATATTGTGAATTATAATAATGATGATAAATATTGTTAAATATATTGATGTGTCTTTTTATGAAATCACGGAAGTTATATATATATATATATATATATATATATATATATATATATATATATATATATATAATATATAAATTTTATTTTATTAATATTATTAATGTAAAAAAAATGGAAAAGCTTTCTATATAAAGCAGAATACTTTTTTATAAAGTTATTTGTTTTATTAGACTATAAATAAAATATATTATATTATATTATGCATAGTGTTTTTCATAGTAAATTTTTTATATAAAATGTAATACTTTTTACAAAGTTATTTGTTTTATTAGACAATAATTAGAATATATTATATTTTATTATGCATAGTGTTTGTATAGTACCATATAGTGTTTTGCATAGTAAAATCTTTTTATATAAAACAGAATACTTTTATAAAGTTATTGGTTTTATTAGATTATAAATAGAATATATTATATTTTATTTAAAAGATTTTGTTTTATTATAATATTTTATAAATATTGCATAGTAAATCAATATGGACCTTCCGTTGAAAAGTAAATCAATCTGAACCATTCATGAATTAGTTACTATTCAGTCCATTCTCCTATAAATAGAAGCTCATTCCTTCATTATTTCTTACAAATTCACTGAAACTCTAGAGAGAGAAACAATAGAGAGAAAGAAGAAATGTATTTTGCTACTTCACTACTCCTATATCTAGTTTCTTCTAAGGTAAGGGATATTGTTTGTTGTACCCGTAAGGGGTATTATTTATTTTGTATTCATGAAGAGAACTTTTGTTATTCCATTCTTTATTATTCTATTGAAATAACATGTATACGCGGGCTACCCCATACTTGGTGAAATTCTTTTGTTATTCCATTCTTTATTATTATGTTGGAATAACCTGTATATGCGAAGTACCGCATACATAGTGAAATTCTTCAGTTATTCCATTCATTATTATTCTGTTGGAATATCCTTTCGGTGCGTATTACGCCTGACAAGGTTCCATTAATTATTATTCTGTTGGAATAACCTATCTGTGCGGTCTATCGCATGCATGGTGATTTCTGTTGTTATTCCATTCTTTATTATTTTGTTGTAATATCACAGCCGCTTGTGCGAATTTACTTTGACACAGTTCCATTATTTATTATTCGCCGTAAATATCACATGCGTGAGTTTACGCATGACCTGATTCCATTCTTTATTATTCTTTTGGGAATAACATGTCTGTGCAGTCTATCGCACGCTTGGTGAATACTTCTATAATTTCATTCTTTATTATTCTGTTGGAATAACATGTCTGTGTGGATTACCACATGCATTGTGAATGATCCTTTGTATTCATTCCTTATTAAATTGTGGAAATGATCTGTATATGTGGATTACCGCATGGTGGGCGAAAATCAATTCGCAGTTTCATATATTCTATTATACTCAGTTGGTTAAAGTTTTGAATTCTATACTCCATGAAATTAGTGCAATATCCTTGATATTTGCGCTTCATCCAGTATCTTTTCATGGAAATATTCTTCTAAGCATTCTTGAATTTTACTCTACAAAGCAGTATCATGTTGACAATTTGTACGTTATTTAATTCTGGATAAATTAATTCTTGAACTTGTTTTATTGGATTCTTATATCATTGTCATCATCCTCATACCTATATTATGTTGAAAGTCATCTGTGGCCTGTTGTGCATAGATGGACTTGGTATGATTATGACCAGGGATTATTCGGTATAATCATGACCATAATATTACAAATTATGTGGTAAAACTCCTCATTGGCCCGTAGTGCATTGATGGACAGTTGTTGGCATGATCATGACTATTGATGAATACACAAATATCCTTGGCCCGTAGTGCATGGATAATTTGTGGTTGTGATACTAATGAATATCATTGGCCGTCGTGCATGGATGATGTGGATTATTTATTAAGCTGAGTCTCAGCGATAAAAGTGATGAAAAAACTTTTTAAATCATAAAAGACAGTAGATTATATTCTCTACTTGTCTCTTTTGATGGATTGCTTGTTCCGCTGTAATTAAACTTGATGTTTGTTATAATTTATCAGTTTAACATTGTTGAAAACTAATGATAATTTATTCTATATTATCTTAGTCATAATATTTCTTATTGGGCTAGTTGAGCTCACCCCTTTCTTTCACTGTTCTCTTCAGGAAATGAGAATGTATCCAGGACTAGTCGGGGAATAGAATGACGGTACAGATAATAGTATTAGTAGTCCTCACTATTCTGTTAAATAATGTGACAATAAATTTAACGAGGACTCCTTTGAGTGTGGATATTGTCTAGATGACAATATTCTTATTAAAACTCTCAATTTATGTTTTGTCGTATTTTACACGACAGCTGTATTATTAAGTTGTATTTGTATTCTATACCATGTATATGGCGACTCAGAATAGGTGATGTATACCTGTTTTGGGGGCGTCACAGTTGGTATCAAAGCTTAGGGATATGATCCCTGGCTGAGATGTAAGACAAGAACTAGGAAGGAAGAGACGGGGAATTCTTTCGCTAGTATGACATACTTAAGTTTATTTGGTATTTAATTTGTCGGTCAAAGTATATTGATAATATATGACATGTTAATTAACCCTTGTTTTGTGATAGTGTTAAATTTGCGGAGTTATCCCGGTTTGCATCCCATTTGGTCGATAATGAGGAGCGAATGACGCGAATGTTTCTAAGAGGTTTGAAACCCGATATACATCACTACCTCATTTCTCGCAAACTTTGTTTATATCCAGAGGTTGTGAATAGGGCTCAATTATTGGAGCACGATAATGAGTCAGCACAACCAAAAGGTAATGACCAGCAACACGATAATAATCATACTGGTGGCAACTGCCATCAGAACAATGATAACCATCGTGGAGGAAATTATCATGCCAAGAATGGTAACCACTTCGGTGGTAATAATGGCCAAGATAATAGAAGTGGAAATTTCAAGAAGAGAATGTCATTTAGCTCAATTTTGTCGTATAGTGAAATCAAGTCCAGCTGGGACGGTGGCACCAAAGGCGGATACAAACAAAACAAAGTCGGTGGTATCAGGAAGTGTGACGCCCCCAAAATAGGTATACACAACACCCATTCTGAGTCGCCAAATACATTGTACAAGAAGCAAACTACAACTTCAATAATACAAATGTCGTGTGAAATACGACAATATATCTTAATGAGTTTAAATATAATATTGTCTTCTAGACAATATCCACACATAAATAAATCCCCATCATAATTATTGATACATTATTTTACAAAATGGTGAGGACTACTAAACAACTCTCTCTAGAACCTTCATTCCATACCCCCACTAGTACTTCGCTACATTCTCGCCTCCCGAGAAGAAAAATGGAACAACAAGGAAAAGGGTGAGCTCAACTAGCCCGATAAAGAATACTATGACTAAGATAATATACAACAAATTATCGTTAGTCTCCAACAGGAAAAATCGATAGAATACAATAACAACAAGTTTGAGATCAATATTATGGCGGAAATAATAATTCATAGAAGAGTTACATAGAGAATGAAATCTACTATAATCTATGAATTTAACGGTCCATCATCAATATTTTATCCCAGTAACATCAATCAATATTCATCTCAAATCAAATATTCATCTTTGCACTCTGAGCCAAAGATATTCATCAATCGGTCGTATTTATCTCAACACTTTCATCTTTGCACTAAAGGCCAAAGATATTCATCGAAATCATTCATCTTTGCACTCTGAGCCAAAGATATTCAATAATATCATCATTTAAGAGGCGAGGATGATGAAAATATTTTAAAGAACGAATCCGGTGAAACAAAATGACAAGGATTAAGGATTAAGGATTTGTACTTTGTTTTATCCATGTCCAACAATACCTCAAAAAATAATCATAGTGGTGTAAAATTCAAGAATAATCAAAACATGGATACAATCAAAGCTAGTATCTAGAATAGATATTTTGGACGAAAAGAAGAAATTTTATTTTTGATTGAATAGTGTCGTGATATCGTATCGTGAATAGTCTTAGATATCGTGAATAGTAACTCAGACACCAAAAGATAGAAATTCCACAAAAACATCTTCACGCTTCATGAATAGTACTCGTGAATAGTAACTCGTGAATAGTAACTCATGAATAGTAACTCGTGAATAGTAACTCATGAATAGTAACCCAGAGCATGAAAAAGTTCCAAATTTGATAAAACTTTGGATCAACATTTCAAAGATAATGATATTGAAGAAATAATATCATTACAAAAAATAATATCCCTTACCTCAAAGAATCATTAGCCGGAAGGAAAGGTCGGAAGTGATCTTTGAATGAAACTTATCTTTGAACAAACAACTCTCAAAGTATCTAAATACTCACAAAATACGCTCAATAATATAGAGAGAGAAAAAGAAAACTTTGTTTACGGTGTGATTTTCAATTTAACTTAGCCCTCTATTTATAGGAAAATGTTAGCACTTGAAAGCGAGACTTAACACACTGCAACACGATGGCTTTTTACCGCTACTATTCCTACCCACCACATTTGAAAATTCAATTGAGCACATTTCTCACCAACCAAAAGTGGGGCCCACCAATTCTAGAATTTTCCACCAAAATCATTTATAACCTAATTTACGAATCACCACCTCTTAAAATTCATAATAAATTATCGCTCATCTTTAACGGTTCAAAATTTGTGGACATATACTCAACTTATATATGTATAACATATCCAAAAATTACAACGATCCAACGGTCGGATTAAATATTATAACTCACACAATAAAGTCGTAATAACACCGATTTGATTTTTTAATACCTCAATCCGACAAAATACAAATAAAACATCTCGGCATTAATTCCTTCATTAATAACCACATAAATAAATCCATCATTTATATTCATATAAAATAAATATTTCCTTATCATATGAATCAATAATTAATTATTCACAAATAATATTACGAATCACATTTATGACAACCAATTTGTTCCTCAGAAAGAGGGGCTTTCAATAAGGATCTCTCCTTCTTGGCGCGCAATTAGGTGACCAAACCTCTCCTTAGACGAGAACTTTCTAGACATTGCCAATAATGCTATCTAATAATATTATTCAAATAATATGAATTATTGATCCGATAATGGGAAATCTTGTGCAATGACAATTATTGAAACAAAGAATAATATATAAAATACCAACGCAAAGAATTATTGAATCAATAAAATAAAAATATTGAGCGGTAATTATCGTAACAATTATTGAGTAGTGCCTTCTTTACGCATTTAATCAATAATTCAACAATGCATGTAATCTGGTGCTTCTTGCATGCGACGCCAGCGTATTCTTGTATTTTAACCACGGGTATTCCAACGGTCTTAACAGTAACAACTACGGCAAGTTATTTATAACCACCCAAACTTTGTCGTTTTCCTCATCCAATCGCTTTCCGTTATGGGGCCCACACATGGGTTGCGTCGCATGCGAATATTCCCGACAAGCGATACGAATATTCCACGACCAAACGAATATTCCCGACAGCATCTGAATATTCCACGACCAAACAAATATTCCCTGACAAAAATGAATATTTTATAACCACTTGCTTATTTTGAAATATTTGCGTATTTAACCCTTAACTATCTACATTAATCAAATCAACCCTTACTATTTCAAAATAATAAATAAAGGAAATTCCTTTTTATTTAAAAAATTTTCGGGGTCTTACAACCTCCCCTCCTTATGAAATTTCGTCCTCAAAATTGACGTACGTACCTGGTGTTTCGAAAAGGTGAGGATACCTCGCTTTCATTTTCGTTTCCAATTCCCAGGTCATTTCCTCTATAGCATGATTCCTCCACAAAACTTTAACTTGTGGTATGACCTTTGCGCGTAGGACATGCTCCTTCCTATCCAAAATCTTGACAGGTACCTCCTCATACGTTAAGTCTTCGGCTATCTCGTCCAGTTCTAACTCAATAACGTGGTTCGGGTCTTTCACATATTTACGAAGTACAGATATGTGAAACACATTATGAACACGAGACATACTTGGAGGTAACGCAAGTCTATAGGCTACATTTCCTACTCGGTCAAGAATTTGAAATGGACCGATAAATCGTGGATTGAGCTTTCCTCTCTTCCCAAATCTTGTAACTCCCTTCCATGGAGCAACTCATAATAATACATCATCCCTACACTAAATTCCACGTCCTTTCGATGAAGATCCGCATAACTCTTTTGTCGATCTTGTGCCGTTTGTATATGTTGTCGAATCATTTGGATCTTTTCGGTGATCATACGTACTAACTCCGGGTCCCAACAATGTTGCTTCACCCACCTCATCCCAACATATTGGAGAGCGACATTTTCGTCCATATAATGCTTCAAATGGAGCTACACCTATACTTGCACGATAAGCATTGTTGTAGGAGAATTCCACCAATGGTAAATACTTATCCCAACTACCCTTGAAGTCTAGGACACACGGTCTTAATATATCTTCAAGAGTTTGAATAGTCCTCTCGATTGTCCGTCTGGTTTGGGGATGGTATGCTTAACTAAATCGCAAATCCGTGCCCATAGCTTTTTGCAAGCTAACCCAAAATCTTGAAGTGAATCTTGGGTCACTATCCGAAACTATGGATACTGGGCATGCCATGCAACCTCACAATCTCATTTACGTACATACTAGCAAGGCGTTCAAGGAATAAGTCTCCGTATCGGCAAGAAATGAGCAGATTTGGTTAATCTATCAACAATAACCCAAATAGCATTGATGCCTTGAGAAACCGTAGTAGGAAAACCCGTGAACGAAATCCATGGTAATGTGTTCCCACTTCCATTAGGAATCTGAAGTGGTTGCAACGGACCCTTAGGTACTAGATGCTCGCCTTTACACGTTGACAAGTTAAACACATTGAGATAAACTTTGCAATCTCTCTCTTCATATTGTTCCACCAAAATGTATGTCAAGATCACGATACATTTTAGTACTTCGAGATGGATTGCAAATGGTGTATTGTGTGCCTCCATCATAATCTTGTTCTTCAAATCAGAGTCGTTAGGAACACAAAGTCTAGAGTGGACTCAAAGTATTCCTTCTTCATCAATTCTCGCTTCCGGAATAGCTCCTTCTTGTACTTTCTTCTTCATACGCATCAGCTCCGGATCGGTGGCTTGAGCAGCTTTAACTTTATTGATTATAGTCGATTATACTCGTATATCATCACGTGGGTACCTAGAGTTTTCATCTCCATCTCTATTATTTGTAAATTATACGAAATTAGTCTTTGACAATATCGTACTCGTTCCCGCATATGATCTTCTATTCAACGCGTCAGCTACCACGTTCGCTTTTCCAGGATGGCATGGTCAGAACATGTGCTAAAATGAGTCTCCTCTTGAGTTCTTCGAAGCTCTTCCCACATTCCTTGCTCCATTCGAATTTTGTATTTCTACGAGTCAGCTGCGTTAATGGAATAGCGATTCGAGAATATCCTTCAACGAATCTCCGATAATAACCAACTAAGCCTAGAAAACTACGTATTTCGATTACCGACTTAGGTTGTTCTCAACTGTGACTCATATCCCAACCTTGGATAGCACGTCACAATGACACCTATCAGTTTACTATCGCATCGAATATGGCGTCCCTTACAAAGAGTGCAAAGCTTAGGTGAATTCCACAAAGGAAGTCACAAGATAAAGGCTCGGTACCAAATTCTATAGTTGAATTTTAACTCCTCGAAGTTCAATAGGAGCCATTCGATATGAGATTTTAGAAATGAGTTTTGTCTAGGGTTCAAATTCGATACAAAATTTAATATCGAGCTTTGGGAGTAAGCAAGAAATTCTTGAGAAAATACGTCGGGAAAATCAATAACAACAAGAATATTATTCAAATCGGCGTGTCTTTATTCAAATCCATAACATGGACTAAGAAAATTTAACATCCGTAATAAACGAATGACTTCATGGCTTGATATGAAAATGTTTGACTACAATGGTTTGATTGCTTGAATTGAATAACAAAAGTTGCTTAGGAATATGAAAACTAACAACCTTTAAAAGCAATCAATTTGGCATGATGAGTAGTTAACCAATCAATCCCAAAAATCACATCAAAAGCAAATATCTCTATAGAAATAAGGTTAACAGGTAATGTGATAGTGCCAACCTGAATCAAGCAAGATTTATAAACAACGGATGTAATGAAAGTTTCTCTAATGAGTCTCCATAAATAGGTCAAAGTCTAATTTCTCCGTAGTCAAGTTCAAACGTTGAGCGCAAGCAAGAGAGATAAAAGAATGGGTAGAACCGGTATCTAGTAAGGTATAAACTTCGCAAGAATTTATAATTAACTAACCCGTGCTAACTTCGTTCGGGTTCCTCGCATTTGAACCGGTCACGACAAACGCTCTTCCAAGAATCGTTGACTTTGACTTTTACGGGACGATCTTTTGAGTCACCAAATCCCATGAACTAGGTTTCGCTACCGCATAATCTCGAAGCGGCGATATGTCCTTCTTTTCCACAATTATAGCATACCTTAAACTATTGTGGGCGGTTTGGGTGATATGTCCCTCTTGCCGCATTTGTAACATATACGATCGATGGTCTTTCTCCTCCCTTGGAACCGGGCCTCTTTGGTTGGCGTCTTCACATGGTCGTTGTTGAATCTCCTCTTTTAAAATCTCCTCGACTTGCTTCTTCTATTTTCATGGCCACGATTACCACCGAGTGGTTACCGCCTTTGTCCGTATTCTTCTTCCTCCATTGGTTATCGTTATTCGATGATCGCTATCTTGATATGATCTCGGTTATGGTCCCTCGGTTGAGCGTACTCGTTATCTCGCTCTAACAACCGAGCCTCGTTGACAACATCCGAATAGAGAGAAAATTTATGAGAAATGAGATATCGATGTATCGCGGGTTTCAAACCTCTAAGAAACATCCGCGTCATCGTTCCTCATTCTCCACCAAATGAGGTGCAAACTCGGATAACTCGCGAACTTCGCCTCGTCTTTGGGACACCGTCATGTTATTACGCTTCTAGTCTAATAAACTCCACTTCCTTCATATACGAACACTTTAGGAAAGTATTTGTCATTAAATAGTTCTGAAACGTCTCCCAAGACATCTTGAGTCTTGTAATTTGGATGGGTACGCTTCACATACTCCCACCAAGTGATCCGCCTTTCGCCACGGAACATAAAAGTAGCGAATGGAACCTTCGTTTCCTCCGTGCATCCCAAGACATCGAATATCTTGGTAATTTTCTTGACCCATGTTTCCGCCTATGATCGGATCGGCTTTGTCTTAAATTCTGGTGGTCCCAACTCTTTGAAGCTGCTTGCATTTTGTGACAACCCGTGAATTGCTATCATTTCCTCGTATTTTGAACACGAGTCTCCTAAATGCGATTTTTGCATGAGCGCAAAAACTTCTAAACATCCCCTCGTTCCTCATCGCTCGCTCGGTGGTGTTGTTGTTACGGGAGGAACATTGCCGACTTGTTGCACGTTTTCCTCGTTGGTGAGTACAGGCATCTCCACGGTCTCATTTACTCCACTATTAATATTCTCGTTCGACATTCTCAAAATCATCATAAAATAAGGGTTAATTAAGGAAATCAATATATCACATAATATCCCTATATCTTGACCAACTAAAAAATAAGCTTAGGTAGAACACACTAGCGAAGGATTTACTAAATCTCTCCCTCCTAGTTCTATTCCCAGATCTCATGGAGATCATATCCCTAAGCTCGATACCAACTGTGACGCCCCCAAAATAGGTATACACAACACCCATTACGAGTCGCCAAATACATGGTACAAGAAGCAAACTACAACTTGATAATACAAATGTCGTGTGAAATACGACAATATATATGTGAGTTTAAATATAATATTGTCTTCTAGACAATATCCACATAAATAAATCCCCATCATAATTATTGATACATTATTTTACAAAAATGGTGAGGACTACTAAACAACTCTCTCTAGAACCTTCATTTCATACCCCAGACTAAGTACTCGCTACATTCTCGCCTCCGAGAAGAAAAATGGAACAACAAGGAAAGGGTGAGCTCAACTAGCCCGAAGAAGAATACTATGACTAAGATAATATACAACAAATTATCGTTAGTCTCCAATAGGAAAAATCGATAGAATACAATAGACAACAAGTTTGAGATCAATATTCGCGGTGAAATAATAATTCATAGAAGAGTTACGTAGAGAATGAAATCTACTATAATCTATGAATTTAAGAGTCCATCATCAATATTTTATCCCTGTAACATCAATCAATATTAATCTCAAATCAAATATTCATCTTTGCACTACAGGCCAAAGATATTCATCAATCGGTCATGTTCATCTCAACACCTGTTCATCTTTGCACTAAAGACCAAAGATATTCATCAGAAATCATTCATCTTTGCACTACAGGCCAAAGATATTCAATAATATCATCATTTAAGACCGAGGATGATGAAAAATATTTTTTAAAGAACGAATCCGGTGAAACAAAATGACAAGGATTAAGGATTAAGGATTCGTACTTTGTTTTATCCATGTCCAACAATACCTCAAAAATAATCATAGTGGTGTAAAATTCAAGAATAATCAAAACATGGATACAATCAAAGCTAGTATCTAGAATAGATATTTTGGACGAAAAGAAGAAATTTTATTTTTAGATTGAATAGTGCAGATATCGTGAATAGTCATAGTATCGTGAATAGTAACTCGACACCAAAAGATAGAAATTCCACAAAAACATCTTCACGCTTCATGAATAGTACTCGTGAATAGTAACTCGTGAATAGTAACTCATGAATAGTAACTCGTGAATAGTAACTCATGAATAGTAACCCCGAGCATGAAAAAGTTCCAAATTTGATAAAAACTTGAGATCAACATTTCAAAGATAATGATATTGAAGAAATAATATCATTACAAAAAATAATATCCCTTACCTCAAAGAATCAAGATGCCGGAAGGAAAGGTCGGAAGTGATCTTTGAATGAAACTTGTCTTGACAAAGAACTCTCAAAGTATCTAAATACTCACAAAATACGCTCAATAATATATAGAGAGAAAGAGAGAAAACTTTGTTTACGGTGTGATTTTCAATTTAACTTAGCCCTATTTATAGGAAAATGTTAGCATGGCAAAAGGGACTTAACTCCGCAACTTTGATGGCTTTACCTACTACTATTCCCACCCACCACATTTGAAAATTCAATTGAGCACATTTCTCACCAACCAAAAGTGGGGCCCACCAATTCTAGAATTTTCCACCAAAATCATTTATAACCTAATTTACAGAATCACCACCTCTTAAAATTCATAATAAATTATACGCTCATCTTTAACGGTTCAAAATTTGTGGACATATACTCAACTTATATATGTATAACATATCCAAAAATTACAACGATCCAACTATTCGGATTAAATATTATAACTCACACAATAAAGTCAGTAATAACACCGATTTGATTTTTTAATACCTTCAATCCGACAAAATACAAATAAAACATCTCAAAGCATTAATTCCTTCATTAATAACCACATAAATAAATCCATCATTTATATTCATATAAAATAAATATTTCCTTATCATATGAATCAATAATTAATTATTCACAAATAATATATTACGTAATCACATTTATGACAACCAATTTGTTCCCGGAAAGAGGGGCTTTCAATAAGGATCTCTCATCTTCTTGGTAGCGCAATTAGGTGACCAAACCTCTCCTTAGGCAGAACTTTCTAGACATTGCCAATAATGCTATCTAATAATATTATTCAAATAATATGAATTATTGATCCGATAATGGGAAATCTTGTGCGATGACAATTATTGAAACAAAGAATAATATAAAATACCAATGACAATTATTGAATCAATAAAATAAAATCTTTGAGCGATTAATTACCGTAACAATTATTGAGTAGTGCCTTTTACGCATTTAATCAATAATTCAACAATATCTAATGCAATCTGGTATCTGCTCTTTGTGCAACCACAGCGTATTCATCGTATTTTAACCATAGGTATTCCAACGATCTTAACGGTAATAACTACGCCGTTATTTATAACCACCCAAACTTTGTCCTTTTCCTCATCCAATCGCTTTCCGTTATGGGGCCCACACATGCGTCATTTAATATTCTACGTCATTGAATATTCCACGACCAAACGAATATTCACAAGCGATTGAATATTCCACGACCAAACGAATATTCCCCGACAAAAATGAATATTTTATAACCACTTGCTTATTTTGAAATATTTGCGTATTTAACCCTTAACTATCCACATTAATCAAATCAACCCTTACTATTTCAAAATAATAAATAAAGGAAATTCCTTTTTATTTAAAAAATTTTCGGGGTCTTACAGGAAGAGCATTTTTCGTGACTTCTCAAAAAATGAATAACCCGAATGAAGTTAGGATGGGTTAGTTAATTATAAATACGTTTAAATTTGACTCCGAAGAAGTTAGACTTTGACTTATCTATTGAAACTCCGTTAGGAGAAACCTTTATTACATGTGCTATCCAAGTCTTGGATGAGAGTCACAGTTTTGAATGATATTTTTATTGTTAATAAATTTTCTTACGTATTCTTGAAGACTTCTTAGCCTACCCCAGAACGTGAAATCGAATTTTTTATTGACCCTAATACAAAACCCATTTCTAAAATCCTTAAATATTTCTTCAACCAAAACGAACGTATAATGTGCCAAAGACGTTGGCTCGACCTGTTGAAGATTACGATCATACCATTCAACATCACTGTGGAAGAGAGAACATGGTAGCTAACGCGTTGAGTAGAAGATCGTATGCGTTTACGAGTGCAATGTTGTTAACACAAAATCCAATTTCGTATAACTTACAAATGATGACGATAGAGTTACAGACTCTAGAGACCCACGTGATGATAACGAATATACGAGTAGAATCGACTTTAATTGATAAAGTTAAAGCCGCTCAAGCTACATACTCAGAGCTGATGAATGTGAAAAAGAAGGTTCAAGAGGGCGTTATTCTAGAAGCAAGAATCGATAAAGGGAGGAAATCTCAACCCTCGATTTTATTGGCCCATTTTAAATCCTTTGATCGAGTAGGAACTGTGGCCTATAGACTCATTTTATCGCCAAGTATGTCGCGTGTTCATAATGTTTTTCACGTATTGATGTTACATAAATATGTGGATGACCCGAACCACATTATTAAATTAGAACTAGACGATATATCAGAAGATTTAACGTATGAGGAGATACGAAGGATCGTATTCAACACTCAAGGGTTATACCTCAAGAGTTAGAATCTGAAATGAAGTCAAGGTATCCTCACCTCTTCGGCATACCATGTACGTACGTAAATTTTGAGGTCGAAATTTCATAAGGAGGGGAGATTGTGAGACCCCAAATTTTATGAATAAGGATTTAAATTTCTCGAAATATTTTTTCAAAATTATGGTGTGGATTTGATATAATGTTATAGTTGTGGGTAATATTTATAAATTTTACAAAGTATGCAAGTTGTTATATAATATTCGATTGGTCGGGGAATATTCATTTTAACGGGGAATATTCGTATGACGGCACAATCATTGATGGACCCCACACCGAAATTATTTTCGGATTGAGAAAATGACAAAAATATTTTTATGAAAATAACGGCGGAAGTTTTACCGTTAAAACTGTTGAACTACTCGATAGTAAAAGTACAGTAATATGCGAGAAAAGTTTCCAAGAGCTTAAGAGGAGACTTATTTTGACTGTTTCTAACAATACCATCCGGTTCGGATGGATTTGTTATCTCTACAATGATGCTTGGTGCAAAGGGTTAGGATGTGTTCTCATCTGGCGTGGGAAAGTCATAGCCTATGCCTCGCGACAACTTAAAGAGTATGAGAGGAATTATCCTACTCATGATCTAGAGTTAGCGTGATCGTTTCGCGCTTAAAGATATGGAGGCACTATCTATATGGGGAGAAAGTGGAGATATATTCGGACCATAAAAGCCTTAAATATTTCTTCACTCAAAAAAGAACTCAACATGCGGCAATGACGTTGGCTCGAGCTATTGAAAGACTACGACCACACTATTCAATACCATCCCGGTAAAAGCGAACGTGGTGGCCGACGCGTTGAGTAGAAGATCATTTGCGAGGAACGAGTGCGATGATGTCAAGTATCGCGTAGAGCCAACTTTAATAGAAAAAGTTAAGGTTGCTCAAGCCACCGAATCTTGAATGATGCGTATGAAGAAGAAAGTACAAGAAGGAGCTATTTAGGGCGAGAATTGATGAAGAAGGAATACTTGAGTCCACTCTAGACTTTGTGTTCCTAATGACTCGATTTGAAGTACAAGATTATGATGGAGGCACACAATACACCATTTGCAATCCATCTGGAAGTACTAAAATGTATCGTGATCTTCGACATACATTTTGGTGGAACAATATGAAGAGAGAGATTGCAAAGTTTATCTCAATGTGTTTAACTTGTCGGCGTGTAAAGGCGGAGCATCTAGTACCTAAGGGTCCGTTGCAACCACTTGAGATTCGAAATGGAAGTGGGAACACATTATCATGGATTTCGTTACGGGTCTTCCTCACGGTTTCCTGGCATCAATGCTATTTGGGTTATTGTTGATAGATTAACCAAGTCTCCGCTCATTTCTTGCCGACATGGGAGACTTATTCACTTGAACGTCTTGCTAGTATGTACGTGAATGAGATTGTGAGGTTGCATGGCATACTGTATCCATAGTTTCGGATCGTGACCCAAGATTCACTTCAAGATTTTGGGTTAGCTTGCAAAAAGCTATGGGAGCGCAGTTTGCGATTTAGTTCTAAGATACCATCCCCAAACGGACGGACAATCGAGAGGACTATTCAAACTCTTGAAGATCTATTAAGACTCGTATCCTAGACTTCAAGGGTAGTTGGGATAAGTATTTACAATTGGTGGAATTCTCCTACAACAATGATTATCGTGCAAGTATAGGTGTGGCTCCATTCAAGCATTATATGGACGAAAATGTCGTTCTCCAATATGTTGGGATGAGGTGGGTGAAGCAACATTGTTGGGACCCGAAGTTAGTACGTATGATATCACCGAAAAGATCCAAATGATTCGACAACGATACAAAGCGGCACAAGATCGAAAAAAGAGTTATGCGGATCTTCATCGAAAGGACGTGGAATTTAGTGTAGGGGATCATGTATTGTTGCGAGTTGCTCCATGGAAGGGAGTTACAAGATTTGGGAAGAGAGGAAAGCTCAATCCACGATTTATTGGTCCATTTCAAATTCTTGGACCGAGTAGGAAATGTAGCCTATAGACTTGCGTTACCTCCAAGTATGTCTCGTGTTCATAATGTGTTCACATATCTGTACTTCGTAAATATGTGAAAGACCGAACCACGTTATAGAGTTAGAACCGGACGAGATATAGAAGACTTAACGTATGAGGAGGTACTGTCAAGATCTTGGATAGGAAGGAGCATGTCCTACGCTATGAAAGGTCATACCACAAAAGTTAAAGTTTTGTGGAGGAATCATGCTATAGAGGAAATGACACGGGAATTGGAAGCGGAAATGAAAGCGAGGTATCCTCACCTTTTCGAAATAAATAGGGTATGTACGTCAATTTCGAGGACGAAATTTCATAAGGAGGGGAGGTTGTAAGACCCCAACTTATTATTAATGAAATTTAATTTTCTCTATTTATTATTTTGAAATAGTAAGGGTTGATTTGATTAATGTGGATAATTAGGGGTTAAATACGCAAATATTTCAAAATAAGCAAGTGGTTATAAAATATTCATTTTGTTGGGAATATTCGTTTGGTCGTGGAATATTAAATCTTTTGTCGGGAATATTCGTTTGGTCGTGGAATATTGGAATATTAAATATTGGGGAATATTAAATGCGGCGTGGTAGCAGCCATGTGTGGGCCCCATGTGAAAGCGATTGGATGAAGAAAACGACAAATATAAGTTGGTTAAAAATAACGGCGTAGTTGTTAACGTTAACACTGTTGGAATACCCGGTGGTTAAAACACAGTAATACGCGTTGTTGCACAGTAGCACACGGTATTGCACCAATTATTGAAGGCACTACTCAATAAAGGTTACGATAATTTCTTATTCGAGTATTTTATTTTATTGAGTTAATAATTACTGCGTTGATATTTTATATTACTGTTGTTTAAATAATTGTCATTACACAGTATTTTTCATTATCGAAGCAATAATTCATATTATCTGAATAATATTATTAGATAACATTATTGGCAATGTCTAGAAAGTTACATCTAAGGAGAGGTTTGGTCACCTAATTGCGCGCCCAAGAAGAAGAAATTCTTATTGAAAGCCCCTCTTTCTGAGGCGCACGGTTGTCAATATTGTGATTACATAATATTATTTGTGAATAAATAATTATTGATTCATATGATGAGGAAAATATTGATTTTATGTGGATATAGATGGAGAAAATTTTAATGTGACAATTGTTGAAAATTGAAATTTTATCTTTTTATGATAAAATAATTCATTTAAATATATTATTATATTTTAATAATATAATAATGGTGATATTTTTACAACGAATGTGGGATATATGAGTATACGAGGAGGAAGAGTATTTTTGTTGCAATAAATGTTTAAAACATGTTAAACATGTCGGTGGACCCCATTTATTGACTGAAATTTGATTATAGCTTGTAAAATCGCCTCGTTTGTGGATTTGGTCAATTTATGTTTGGAATTTGAAAAAACTTTCTTACGTAAAGTTGTAGAGAATTGAATTTCCTATAAAAAAAGTCGTGAGATTCGAATTTTACGATAAAGGGCTATTTATTATGAATTATTGAAGTTCTGAAGCTCCGAAATAATTGATTTTTGGAAGTTTAAAATATTTTTAATTACAAAAACGTTTTTTGTGTTTGGTTAGCCTCATTAAACACATGCAAGTTGCTGAATTCAGATGGTTCTAGGTGCGTAGAGAATTTGTAATATATATAATATTATTATATTAAATTTTACGCTTTGGTGTTTTAAGCATTTTTCTATAAATAGGGTGCTTAGGTTAGAATTGAAAATCACATTTAAACTGAAGTTTTTTCTCTCTATATTATCGGCGTATTCTTGTGAGTATTTTGAGTATACTTTGAGTATTGTTAGGCGGTCGTAAGTTCCTTCAAAGACTATACCCCAGTATTCCAAATTTAGAAGTACTAATCTTTCGAGGTAAGGGATGTTATTTTCTTCTCAAATGATATTATTTCTTCAATATCATTATGCTGAAATATTGGTTGGAACTTTTTATCAAATTTGGAACTTTTTCATATCGGGGTTACTATTCATGAGTTACTATTCACGAGTTACTATTCATGAGTTACTATTCACGAGTTACTATTCATGAGTTACTATTCACGAGTTACTATTCACGAGTACTATTCACGAAGCGTGAAGATGTTTTTTGTGAAATTTTTATCTTTTGGTGTCGGAGTTACTATTCACGTATCGACTATTCACGATATCTTGCACTATTCACCGAAAAATAAAATTTCTTCTTTTTGTCCAAAATATCTATTCGGATACTAGCTTTGATTGTATCCATGTTTTGATCATTCTTGAATTTTACACCACTCGCGATTATTTTTGAGGTATTTTTGGACGTGAATAAAACAAAGTACGAATCCTTAATCCTTAATCCTTGTCATTTTGTTTCACTTTGGATTCGTTTCTTTAAAAATATTTTCATCATCTTGGTCTTAAATGATGATATTATGGAATATCTTTGGCTTTTGTAGTAAAGATGAATGATTTCTGAAGAATATCTTTGGCCCGTAGTGCAAAGATGAGCAGTGTTTAGATGAACATGAATTAAGTGATGAATATCTTTGGCTGTAGTGCAAAGATGAATATTTGATTCGGATGTATATTGATTGATGTTACAAGGATAAAAGATGAGCGATGAACTTTTAAATTCATACATAGAAGATAGTAGTTTGCATTCTCTACTTAACTCTTCTAATGAATTATTATTTCACTGCGAATATTGATTTAAAATTTGTTGTCTATTGTATTCTATTAGATTTTTCCTGTTGAAGACTAACGGTAATTTGTTGTATATTATCTTAGTCATAATATTCTTTCTCTTGAGCTAGTTGAGCTCACCCTTTTCCTTTTGTTCCATTTTTTCTCGGGAGGCGAGAATATAGCGAGTACAGTCTGGGTATAGAATGAATGTTCTAGAAAGAGTTGTTTAGTAGTCCTCACCATTTTGTAAAATAATGTATCAATAAATGTGATGAGGATTTATTTGAGTATAGATATTGTCTAGAAGATAATATTTGTATTCAAACTCACAGCTTTTCTTGTTGTAATAATAAAGTTGTAGTTGTTTACGTACCATGTATTGACAACTCGAGAATGGGTGATGTATACCTATTTTGGGGCGTCACGGTTGGTATCGAGCTTAGGATATGATCTCTGGCGGAGATCGGGGAATAGAACTAGGAGGGGAGAGCGAGTAAATCCTTTCGCTAGTGTGTCCTACCTAAGCTTATTTTTTTTAGTTGGTCGGTATATAGGGATATTATGTGATATATTGATTTCCTTAATTAACCCTTGTTTTATAACAATGATTTGAGAATGTCATTTGAGAATATTAACAATGGAAATGAGACCGTGGAGACGCGCGTGTACTCACCAACAAGGAGAGCGTGCAACAGTGGCAATGTTCCTCCTGTGAACAACACCACCGAAAGAGATGATGAGCGAGGGAATGTTTAGAAGTTTTTGCGAGTTCATGCAAAATCGCAGACGAGGAGACTCGTGTTCAAAATCTGAGGAGGAAATGATAGCAATTCACGGGTTGTCACAAAACCAAGCGATTCAAAGAGTTGGGACCACCGAATTTAAGGGAAAGCCGATCCGATCATGGCGGAAACATGGGTCAAACAAATTACCAAGATATTCGATGTCTTGGGATGCACGGAGGAACAGAAGGTTCCATTCGCCACCTTTATGTTCCGTGGCGAAGGCGACTCACTGGTGGGAGTCTCGTGAAGCGTACCATCGGTACTGCACTCGGCATGTCTTGGGAGACATTTCAGAAACTATTTAATGACAAATACTTTCCTAAAAGTGTTTGCCATATGAAGGAAGTGGAGTTTATTAGACGGGAGCAGAACAACATGGCGGTGTCTCAAAGACGAGGCAAAGTTTGCGAGTTATCGAGTTTGCACCTCATTTGGTGGGAGAATGAGGAACGATGACGCGGATGTTTCTTAGAGGTTTGAAACCGGCGATACGTCGATATCTCATTTCTCATAAATTTTCTCTCTATTCGGTTGTTGTAAATGCGAGGCTCAATTATTAGAGCGAGATAACGAGTACGGTCAACTCGAGGACCACAACGAGGATCGTACGAGAGATAGAGATCAGCAGAATAATGATAACCGGAGAAAGAAAACAGACGGACAAAAATGGTAACCACTCTGGTGGTAATCATGGCCATGAAAATGAAGAAGCGAGTCGAGGAGGAGATTTTAAAAGAGGAGATTTAACAACGACCATGTGTGAAGACGACAGTCTGGCGTGAAGAATCGGTTCTAAGGGAGGAGAACGACCCACCCATCATATGCTATAAATGCGGAAAGAGGACATATCAGTCAAACCGTCCCACATGATTCAAGGTATGCTATAATTGTGGAAAGGAAGGACATATCGCTCGAGATTGTATGCAGTAGCGAAACCTAGTTCAATGGGGCGGTGACTCGAAAAAGATCATCCCGTAAAAGTCAAAGTCAACGATTAGGGAAGAGCGTTTGTTGTATTTGGTCATAATCGAGGAACCCAAACGAGGTTATCATGGGTAAGCTATTTATAAATTCTTGCAAAGTTTATACCTTACTTGATAGGTGCTACCCATTCATTTATCTCTCCTGCATGTGCTCAGCGTTTAAACTTGACTCAGGAGAAATTAGACTTTGACCTATCTCGTGGAAACTCCGTTAGAGAAACTTTCATCACATCCATTGTTTATAAATCTTGTTTGATTCAAGTTGGCACCATTACCTTACTGTTGACCTTATCTCTTTAAAGATACTTGCTTTTGATGTGATTTTAGGGATTGATTGGTTAACTACTCATCATGCCAAAATTGATTTTTTTCGTAAGGTTGTTAGTTTTCATATTCCTAACCAACTGTTGTATGGATTCAAGCAACTAAACCATTAAAATCAATCAACGTCATATCTAATCATAAAGCTATTCGTTTATTGAAAACGGATGTCAAGCTTTCTTAGCCCATGTTATGGATTTGAATAAAGAAACGTCAAATTTGAATAATATTCTGTTGTTATTGACTTTCCGACGTATTTCCGAAGAACTTCCGGTTTACCCCCGAGCGTGAAGTTGAATTCTTTATTGATCTTGAACTGGTACAAAACCCATTTCTAAAACCCCATATCGAATGGCTCCTATTGAACTTCGTGAGAGTTAAAGGTCCAACTACGAGGAATTGTTGGACATCGGTTTCATTCGCCCTAGTACATCTCCTTGGGGTGCTCTATTTTATTTGTAAAGAAGAAAGCGGGAGTATGCGACTTTGTATTGACTATCGGAATTGAACCATGTCACCATCAAGAATAGGTATCCTCTACCTCGTATTGATGACTTGTTTGACCGATTTCAAGGGCACAATTCTTTTTAAAAAATCGATCTTCGTTTTGGATATCATCGGTGAAGATTTAGGCGAGGATATTCCAAAGGCGCCTTCGAGAACTCGGTATGGGCATTATGAATTCTTAGTCATGTCTTTCGGACTAACTAATGCTCCTATGGCTTTCATGGATATGATGAACCGAGTATTCAAGGAATATTTGGATCGGTTTGTTGTTATCTTTATTGATGACATCCTTATATATTCCAAAAGTCGTGAAGATCATGAGCACCATTTGAAGCTAGTACTCAAAGGCTTCGTGAAAATAAACTATATGCCAAATTGAAGAAATGCGAGTTACGGCGAGGAAGTAGCATTCCTTGGGCGCGTGGTGTCGAAACATGGAGTATCCGTGGACCGTGAAGATTGAAGCAATACAAAGTTGGGAGCAACCAAGTCGGTGGCCGAAATCACGTAGCTTTTGGGCTTATTTGGTTATTATCGGAGATTCGTGGAAGGGTTTTCTAGAATCGCTACTCCATTAACTCAAATTAACTTCGGAAGGATACAAAATTCGTTTGGAGCGAAGAATACGAGAAAAGTTTCCAAGAGCTTAAGAGGAGACTTATTTTAAGACTTTTTTAACAATACCATCTGGTTCGGATGGATTTGTTATCTCTGATGATGCTTGGGCAAAGGGTTAGGATGTGTTCTCATGCAGCGTGGGAAAGTCATAGCCTATGCCTCGCGACAACTTAAAGAGTATGAGAGGAATTATCCTACTCATGATCTAGAGTTAGCGGCGATCGTGCCAGCGCTAAAGATATGGAGGCACTATCTATATATGGGAGAAAGTGGAGATATATTCGGACCATAAAAGCCTTAAATATTTCTTCACTCAAAAAGAACTCAACATGCTGGCAATGACGTTGGCTCGAGCTATTGAAAGACTACGACCACACTATTCAATACCATCACGGTAAAGTTTGACGTGGTAGTGGACGCGTTGAGTAGAAGATCATATGCGAGGAGCGAGTGCGATGATGTTAAGTATACGCATGAGAGCCAACTTTAATAGAAAAAGTTAAGGTTGCTCAAGCCACCAGGCCGGAGGTGATGCGTATGAAGAAGAAAGTACAAGAAGGAGCTATTTAGGGCGAGAATTGATGAAGAAGGAATACTTGAGTCCACTCTAGACTTTGTGTTCCTAATGACTCGATTTGAAGTACAAGATTATGATGGAGGCACACAATACACCATTTGCAATCCATCCTGGAAGTACTAAAATGTATCGTGATCTTGACATACATTTTGGTGGAACAATATGAAGAGAGAGATTGCAAAGTTTATCTCGATGTGTAAAACTTGTCAGCGTGTAAAGGCGGAGCATCTAGTACCTAAGGGTCCGTTGCAACAACTTGAGATTCCGCAATGGAAGTGGGAACACATTACCATGGATTTAGATTACGGGTCTTCCTACGGTTTCTCGAGGCATCAATGCTATTTGGGTTATTGTTGATAGATTAACCAAGTCCGCTCATTTCTTGCCGATCACGGAGACTTATTCACTTGAGCGTCTTGCTAGTATGTGCGTGAATGAGATTGTGAGGTTGCATGGCATGCCTGTATCCATAGTTTTGGATCGTGACCCAAGATTCACTTCAAGATTTTGGGTTAGCTTGCAAAAAGCTATGGGCGCAGTTTGCGATTTAGTTCTAGCATACCATCCCCAAAGCAGACGGACAATCGAGAGGACTATTCAAACTCTTGAAGATCTATTAAGACTCGTATCCTAGACTTCAAGGGTAGTTGGGATAAGTATTTACAATTGGTGGAATTCTCCTACAACAACAGCTTATCGAGGCAAGTATAGGTGTGGCTCCATTGAAGCATTATATGGACGAAAATGTCGTTCTCCAATATGTTGGGATGAGGTGGGTGAAGCAACATTGTTGGGACCCGAAAGTTAATACGTATGACTCTTGAAAAGATCCAAATGATTCGACAAGCGTATACAAACGGCAAAAGATCGACAAAAGAGTTATGCGGATCTTCATCGAAAGGACGTGGAATTTAGTGTAGGGGATCATGTATTGTTGCGAAGTTGCTCCATGGAAGGAGTTACAAGATTTGGGAAAAGAGGAAGCTCAATCCACGATTTATTGGTCCATTTCAAATTCTTGACCGAGTAGGAAATGTAGCCTATAGACTTGCGTTACCTCTAAGTATGTCTCGTGTTCATAATGTGTTTCACATATCGTGCCGTAAATATGTGAAAGACCCGAACCACGTTATAGAGTTAGAACCGGACGAGATAATAGAAGACTTAACGTGATGAGGAGGTACTGTCAAGATCTTGGATAGGAAGGAGCATGTCCCTACGCGCAAAGGTCATACCACAAGTTAAAGTTTTGTGGAGGAATCATGCTATAGAGGAAATGACACGGGAATTGGAAAGCGGAAATGAAAGCGAGGTATCCTCACCTTTTCAAATACACCAATGCGTCACGCCAATTTCGAGGACGAAATTTCATAAGGAGGGAGGTTGTAAGACCCCAACTTATTATTAATGAAATTTAATTTTCTCTATTTATTATTTTGAAATAGTAAGGGTTGATTTGATTAATGTGGATAGTTATGGGTAAATACGCAAATATTTCAAAATAAGCAAGTGGTTATAAAATATTCATTGTTGTCGGGGAATATTCGTTTGGTCGTGGAATATTCTTGCTGTCGGGGAATATTATATGTATGTATGTAGCTTGACCATGTGTGGGCCCCATGTGAAAGCGATTGGATGAAGAAAACGACAAATATAAGTTGGTTAAAAATAACGGCGTAGTTGTTAGCGTTAACCTTTGTTGGAATACCGGTGGTTAAAAACACGATGTCTGGCGTTGTTATTGCGACAAGTAGATACACAGATTGCACCAATTATTGAAGGCACTACTCAATAAAGGTTACGATAATTATTCATTACGATATTTTATTTTATTGAGTTAATAATTCTTTGCGTTGATATTTTATATTATTGTTGTTTGATAATTGTCATTACACAATATTTTTCATTATCGAAGCAATAATTCATATTATCTGAATAATATTATTAGATAACATTATTGGCAATGTCTAGAAAGTTACATCTAAGGAGAGGTTTGGTCACCTAATTGCGCGAAGAAGAAGAAATTCTTATTGGAAAGCCCCCCTCTTTCTGAGGAAGCACGGTTGTCAATATTGTGATTACGTAATATTATTTGTGAATAATTAATTATTGATTCATATGATGAGGAAAATATTGATTTTATGTGGATATAGATGGAGAAAATTTTTAATGTGACAATTGTTGAAAATTGAAATTTTATCTTTTTATGATAAAATAATTCATTTAAATATATTATTATATTTTAATAATATAATAATGGTGATATTTTACAACGAATGTGGGATATATGAGTATACGAGGAGGAAGAGTATTTTTGTTGCAATAAATGTTTAAAACATGTTAAACATGTCGGTGGACCCCATTTATTGACTGAAATTTGATTATAGCCTGTAAAATCGCCCGTTTGTGGATTTCGGTCAATTTATGTTTGGAATTTGGAAAAACTTTCTTCTGTAAAGTTGTAGAGAATTGAATTTCCTATAAAAAGTCGTGAGATTTGAATTTTTTGATAAAAGGGCTATTTATTATGAATTATTGAAGTTCTGAAGCTCCGAAATAATTGATTTTTGGAAGTTTAAAATATTTTAATTACAAAACGTTTTTGTGTTTGGTTAGCCTCATTAAACACATGCAAGTTGCTGAATTCAGATGGTTCTAGGTGCATAGAGAATTTGTAATATATATAATATTATTATATTAAATTTTCTCGCTTTGGTGTTCTAAGCGATTTCTATAAATAGGGTGCTTAGGTTAGAATTGAAAATCACACTGTAAATCAAGTTTTCTCTCTATATTATCGGCGTATTCTTGTGAGTATTTTGAGTATACTTTGAGTATTGCTATACGGTGCAAGTCCAAGTCATAGCCTATATCCGGTGTTTCAGCTAGAAGTACTGATCTTTCGAGGTAAGGGATGTTATTTTCTTCTCAAATGATATTATTTCTTCAATATCATTATGCTGAAATATTGGTTGGAACTTTTTATCAAATTTGGAACTTTTCCATGTCGGGGTTACTATTCATGAGTTACTATTCACGAGTTACTATTCATGAGTTACTATTCATGAGATTCTTATTCACGAAAGTACTATTAATGTAAGCGTGAAGATGTTTTTTGTGGAATTTCTATCTTTTGGTGTCGGGTTACTATTCACGTATCGGCACTATTCACCGAAAAATAAAATTTCTTCTTTTTGTCCAAAATATCTATTCTGGATACTAGCTTTGATTGTATCCATGTTTTGATCATTCTTGAATTTTACACCACTGCGATTATTTTTGAGGTATTTTTGGACGTGAATAAAACAAAGTACGAATCCTTAATCCTTAATCCTTGTCATTTTGTTTCCTTTGGATTCGTTTCTTTAAAAATATTTTCATCATCTTCGGTCTTAAATGATGATATTATGGAATATCTTTGGCTTTTGTAGTGCAAAGATGAATGATTTCTGAAGAATATCTTTGGCGTAGTAGTGCAAAAGATGAGCAGTGTTTAGATGAACATGATTGGTGATGAATATCTTTGGCTGTAGTGCAAAGATGAATATTTGATTCGAGATGTATATTGATTGATGTTACGAGGGGATAAAAGATAGAGCGATGAACTTTTAAATTCATACATAGAAGATAGTAGTTTGCATTCTCTACTTAACTCTTCTAATGAATTATTATTTCCATTGCATGAATATTGATTTAAAATTTGTTGTCTATTGTATTCTATTAGATTTTTCCTGTTGAAGACTAACGGTAATTTGTTGTATATTATCTTAGTCATAATATTCTTTCTTGAGCTAGTTGAGCTCACCCTTTTCTTTTTGTTCCATTTTTCTCGGGGAGGCGAGAATATAAGCGAGTATGCAGTCTGGGGTATGGAATGAAGGTTCTAGAAAGAGTTGTTTAGTAGTCCTCACCATTTTGTAAAATAATGTATCAATAAATGTGATGAGGATTTATTTGAGTATAGATATTGTCAGAAGATAATATTTGTATTCAAACTCACATTTTTCTTGTTGTAATAATAAAAGTTGTAGTTGTTTACGTACCATGTATTGACAACTCAGAATGGGTGATGTATACCTATTTTGGGGGCGTCACAATAAATCCTTATTGGAAAGCCCCCTCTTTCCTGGGAACGACCTGGTCGATTAATATTGTGAATTATAATAATGATGATAAATGTTGTTAAATATATTGAGGTATCTTTTTATGAAATCACGAAGTTTATTTATATATATATATATATATATATATATATATATATATAAATTTTATTTTATTAATATTATTAATGTAATAAAACAAAAAAAGCTTTTTTATATAAAAAGCGAATACTTTTATAAAGTTATTTGTTTTATTAGACTATAAATAGAATATATTATATTCTATTATGCATAGTGTTTTGCGTAGTAAAATTTTTTATATAAAACATAATACTTTTATAAAGTTATTTGTTTTATTAGACAATAATTAGAATATATTATATTTTATTATGCATAGTGTTTTGTATAGTAAAATCTTTTATATAAAATGAATACTTTTATAAAGTTATTTGTTTTATTAGACAATAATTAGAATATATTTTATTTTATTATGCATAGTGTTTGTATAGTACTGCATAGTGTTTTGCATAGTAAAATCTTTTTATATAAAAGCAGAACACTTTTATTAAGTTATTCGTTTTATTAGATTATAAATAGAATATATTATATTTTATTTAAAATATTTTGTTTTATTAGAATATTTTATTAATACTGCATAGTAAATCAATATGGACCTTCCGTTAATAAGTAAATCAATCCGGATCGTTCATGAATTAGTTACTATTCAGTCCATTCTCTTATAAATAGAAGCTCATTCCTTCATTATTTCTTATGAATTCACTGAAACTCTAGAGAGAGAAACTATAGAGAGAAAGAAGAAAAGTATTCTGCTACTTCACTACTCCTATATCCAGTTTCTTCTAAGGTAAGGGATATTATTTGTTGTACTCGTAAGGGGTATTATTTCTTTCGTATTCATGAAGAAAACTTCTGTTATTCCATTCTTTATTATTCTGTTGGAATAACCTGTATACGTGGGCTACTCTATACTTGGTGAAATTCTTCTGTTATTCCATTCTTTATTATTATGTTGGAATAACTTATATATGCGAAGTACCGCATACATGGTAGAATTCTTTTGTTATTCCATTCTTTATTATTTTGTTGGAATATCACTTGGGTTAAGTATTACGCTTTGACTTGGTTCCATTAATTATTATTACATTGGAATAACACATGCATGCGATCTATTGCATGCATGGTGATTTCTGTTGTTATTCCATTCTTTATTATTTTGTTGGAATATCCTGTATGTGCATTTACGCATGACCTGGTTCCGTTCTTTATTATTCGTTCAGAATATCCTGTCTGTGCGTTTACGCATGACCTGGTTCCATTCTTTATTATTCTTTTGGGAATAACATGTCTGTGCAGTCTATCGCACGCATGGTGAATCCTTCTGTTATTCCATTCTTTATTATTTTGTTGGAATAACCTGTTTATGTGGATTACCACATGCATTGTGAATGATCTTTTGTATTCATTCCTTATTAAATTGTGGAAATGATCTGTATATATGGATTATCGCATGGCAGGCAAAAATCCATTCGCAGTTTCATATATTCTATTATACTCAGTTGGTTAAAGTTTTGACTTCTATACTCCATGAAATTAGTGGAATATCCTTGATATTTGCGCTTCATCTAGTATCTTTTCATGGAAATATTCTTCTGAGCATTCTTGAATTTTACTCTACAAAGCAGTATCATGTTGACAATTTGTACGTTATTAAATTCTGGATAAATTAATTCTTAAACTTGTTTTATTGGATTCTTATATCATTGTCATCATCCTCGTGCTTATATTAGGTTGAAAGTCATCTGTGGCCTGTTGTGCATAGATGGACTTGGTATGATTATGACCAGGGATTATTCGGTATAATCATGACCATAATGTTACAAATTATGTGGTAAAAGTCCTCATTGGCCTATAGTGCATTGATGGACAGTTGTTGGCATGATCATGACTATTGATGAATACACGAATATCCTTGGCCCGTAGTGCACGGATAATTTGTGGTTGTGATACTAATGAATATCTTTGGCCGTAGTGCAGGGATGATGTGGATTATTTATTAAGCTGAGCCTCAGCGATAAAAGTGATGAAAAACCTTTTAAATCATAAAAGGTAGTAGATTTTATTCTCTACTTGACTCTTTAAATGGATTGCTTGTACCGCTATAGTTAAACTTGATGTTTGTTATATTTTATCAGTTTAACATTATTGAAAACTAATGATAATTTATTCTATATTATCTTAGTCATAATATTTCTTACTGGGCTAGTTGAGCTCACCCCTTTCTTTCATTGTTCTCTTCAGAAAATGAGAACGTAGCCAGGACTAGTCGGGGAACGGAGTGACGGTCCAGATAATAGTATTAGTAGTCCTCACTATTCTGTTAAATAGTGTGACAATAAATGTAATGACTCCTTTGAGTGTGGATATTGTCTAGATGACAATATTCTTATTAAAACTCTCAAATTATGTTTTGTCATATATTACACGACAGCTATATTATTAAGTTGTATTTGTATTCTGTACCATGTATATGGCGACTCAGAATAGGTGATGTATACCTGTTTTAGGGGCATCACAGTTGGTATCAAAGCTTAGGGATATGATCCCTGGCTGAGATATGAGATAAGAACTAGGAGGGGAGAGACGGGGAATTCTTTCGCTAGTATGACCTACTTAAGTTTATTTGGTATTTAATTGGTCGGTCAGAGTATATTGATAATATATGACATGTTAATTAACCCTTGTTTTTGATAGTGTTAAATTTGTGGAGTTATCCCGATTTGCCTCCCATTTGGTCGATAATGAGGAGCGAATGACGCGAATGTTTCTAAGAGGTTTGAAACCCTATATACGTCACTAACTCATTTCTCAATAACTTTGTTTATATCCAGAGGTTGTGAATATGGCTCAGTTATTGGAGCGTGATAATGAGTCAGCACAACCAAAAGGTAATGACCAGCAACAAGATAATAATCATACCAGTGGCAACGTCCATCGGAACAATGATAACCATCGTGGAGGAAATTATCATGCCAAGAATGGTAAGCACTTCGGTGGTAATCATGGCCAATATAATAGATTTGGAAATTTCAAGTAGAGAATGTCATTTAGCTCAATTTTGTCGTATAGTGAAGTCAATTCCAGCTGGCACGATGGCACCAAAGGCGGATACAAACAAAACAAAGTCGGTGGTATCAGGAAGAGCATTTTTTGTGACTTCTCAAAAAGCGAGTAACCCGAACGAAGTTAGCACGGGTTATTTAATTATAAATTTTTTTTCGAAGTCTATACCTTGTTAGATACCGGTTTTACCCATTATTTTATCTCGCTTGCATGTGTTCAACTTTTAAATTTGACTCCGAAGAAATTAGACTTTGACTTATATGTTGAAACTCCGTTTGGAGAAACCTTCATTACATGTGCTATCTAAGTCTTGGATGAGAGTCACAGTTTTGAATGATATTTCTATTATTAATAAATTTCCTGACGTATTCTTGAAGACTTCTTAGCCTACCACAAAACGTGAAATCGAATTTTGTATTGACGCCAGTACAAAACCCATTTCTAAAATCCTTAAATATTTTTCAACCAAAACGAACGTATAATGTGCCAAAGTCGTTGGCTCGAACTGTTGAAGATTACAACCATACCATTCAATATCATTGAGGAAGACAGAACGTGGTAGCTGACGCGTTGAGTAGAAGATCGTATGCATTTATGAGTGCAATGTTGTTAACACAAAAACCAATTTCGTATAACTTACAAATGATGAAGATAGAGTTAAAGACTCTAGAGACCCACGTGATGATAACGAATATATGAGTAGAATCGACTTTAATCAATAAAGTTAAAGCCGCTCAAGCTACATACTTAGAGCTGATGAATGTGAAGAAGAAGGTTCAAGAGGGTGTTATTCTAGAAGCAAGAATCGATGAAGAGAAGAAATCTCAACCCTCAATTTTATTGGCCCATTTGAAATCCTTTGATCGAGTAGGAACTGTGGCCTATAGACTCATTTTACCGCCAAGTATGTCGTGTGTTCATAACGTTTTTCACGTATTGATGTTACGTAAATATGTGGATGACCTGAACCACATTATTAAATTAGAACTAGACGATATATCAGAAGATTTAATGTATGAGGAGATACGAAGGATCGTATTCAACACTCAGGGGTTATACCTCAAGAGTTAGAATCTGAAATGAAGTCAAGGTATCCTCACCTCTTTGGCATACCAGGTACGTACGTAAATTTCGAAGGCGAAATTTCATAAGGAGGGGAGATTGTGAGACCTCAAATTTTATGAATAAAGATTTAAATTTCTCGAAATATTTTTTCAAAATTATGGTGTGGACTTGATATAATGTTATAGTTGTGGGTAATATTTATAAATTTTACAAAGTATGCAAGTTGTTATATAATATTCGATTGGTCGGGGAATATTCGTTTTAACGGGGAATATTCGTATGATTGCACAATCATTGGTGGACCCCACAACGAAATTATTATCGGATTGAGAAAACGACAAAAATATTTTTATGAAAATAACGGCGAAAGTTTTACCGTGAAAACTGTTGAACTACTCGGTAGTAAAAGTACAGTAATACGCGTGGTTGCATAGTAGCACACGGTATTGATTATTGATGTTTACGTGAGAAGTCACTCAGTTTTGTTCAATTATTGCTACAATAATTGCTGTATAGTATCTCACGTTATTTGATTCAATTATTTTCGATATTTTATATATTATTAAATCAATAAATGAGATGACAGAGTTAATAATATTATTATTTGCAATATTAACGATGTCTAGAAGTTCTGCCAATGAAAGGTTTAGTCACCTAATTGCGCGCCAATAGGGATAAATCCTTATTTGAAAGCCCTCTCTTTCTCGGAACGACCTGGTCGATTAATATTGTGAATTATAATACTGATGATAAATGTTGTTAAATATATTGAGGTGTCTTTTTATGAAATCACGGAAGTTTTATATATATATATATATATATATATATATAAATTAAATTTTATTAATATTATTAATGTAATAAAACATGAAAAGCTTTTTATATAAAACATAATACTTTTATAAAGTTATTTGTTTTATTAGACTATAAATAGAATATATTATATTCTATTATGCATAGTAATTTGCATAGTAAAATCTTTTTATATAAAATAGAATACTTTTATAAAGTTATTTGTTTTATTAAACAATAATTAGAATATATTATATTTTATTATGCATAGTGTTTGCATAATACGCATAGTATTTTGCATAGTAAAATCTTTTTATATAAAACAGAATACTTTTATAAAGTTATTCGTTTTATTAGATTATAAATATAATATATTATATTTTATTTAAAATATTTTGTTTTATTAGAATATTTTATTAATAGTGCATAGTAAATCAATATGGACCTTCCGTTCAAAAGTAAATCAATCTGGACCGTTCAGGAATTAATTTCTATTTCGTCCATTCTCCTATAAATAGAAGCTCATTCCTTCATTATTTCTTACGAATTCACTGAAACTCTAGAGAGAGAAACTATTGAGAGAAAGAAGAAAAGTATTCTGCTACTTCACTACTCCTATATCCAATTTCTTCTAAGGTAAGGGATATTATTTGTTGTAATTCGTAAGGGTATTATTTCTTTCGTATTCATGAAGAGAACTTACATTATTCCATTCTTTATTTTTACATTGGAATAACTTTGTATCTGTGAGCTACTACCTATACTTGGTGAAATTCTTCTATTATTCCATTCTTTATTATTATGTTGGAATAACTTTATATATGCAATACCGCATACATGGTGAATTTCTTTTGTTATTCCATTCTTTATTATTACGTTGGAATATCGCTCGGTGAGTAGTATTACGCGACACGGATCCATTAATTATTATTCATTGGAATAACTTTTATCTGCTGTGATCTATCATATGCGTGGTGATTTTTGTTGTTATTCCATTCTTTATTATTACATTTGGAATTTCACATCGGTCTTAATTTTACGATTTGGTTCTCGTTTCTTTATTATTACGTCGAGAATATCCCGCATCGTGCATTTAGGCATGTACTGGTTCCATTCTTTATTATTCTTTTAGGAATAACATGTATGTGCAGTCTATCGCACGCATGGTGAATCCTTCTGTTATTCCATTCTTTATTATTTTGTTGGAATAACCTGTCTATGTGGATTACCACATGCATTGTGAATGATTTTTTGTATTCATTCTTTATTAAATTATGGAAATGATCTGTATACGTGGATTACCGTATGGCGGCCGAAAATCCATTCGCAGTTTCATATATTTTATTATACTCAGTTGGTTAAAGTTTTGACTTCTATACTCCATGAAATTATTGGAATATCCTTGATATTTGCGCTTCATCTAGTATCTTTTCATGGAAATATTCTTCTGAGCATTCTTGAATTTTACTCTACAAAGCAGTATCATGTTGACAATTTGTACGTTATTGAATTCTGGATAAATTAATTCTTGAACTTGTTTTATTGGATTCTTATATCATTGTCATCATCCTCGTGCTTATATTAGGTTGAAAGTCATCTGTGGCCTGTTGTGCATAGATGGACTTGGTATGATTATGACCAGGGATTATTCGGTATAATCATGACCATAATGTTACAAATTATGTGGTAAAAGTCCTCATTGGCCCGTAGTGCATTGATGGACAGTTGTTGGCATGATCATGACTATTGATGAATACACAAATATCCTTGGCCCATTGTGCATGGATAATTTGTGGTTGTGATACTAATGAATATCCTTAGCCGTAGTGTAGGGATGATATGGAATATTTATTAAGCTGAGTCTCAACGATAAAAGTGATGAAAAAAAACTTTCTAAATCATAAAAGATAGTAGATTTTATTCTCTACTTGACTCTTTTAATGGATTGCATGTGACAACCATAATTTTGTAATTTAATTTTAATATTTATTTGATTAAATAAATATTTTTTGATGAATTAATTATTAGATTAAATAATTAATTGATGAAGTTATGATAGATTAATTTAATTATATGTGTTACATTTATTAATTTAATGTGGAGAATTTTTATTATTCAAGTATGTGATTGTGTGAGCTTATTGAATTAAAAGAAATATTTAATAAGCCTATGTTATTTTAATTAATTTAATTATTAATTAGAGATTTAATAATTTGACATTATTAATCAAAGAGAATTTGAATTATGTGACTATGTGTATTAATGAGAAATTATTATATTTTTTTAAAAGTAAATTAAATAAGATATTAGATTTATTTTATATGGATGTGAAATTATTTAAACTATATGATAATGATTTATCAAATTAAATGATTTTAAACCCCATTCTTGCTAGCCAAACATGGCACTAAGAGAGGTTGGGAGCAGTTACCCATGATAGGTGCCGACCTCCATCATCTTGTCGATTTACCTTATGTATTAGTATACACCTTCTTTTCTTTTCCTTATTATTTCTAAGTCGACAAAGTTTAAGAGAGAGAGTTTGAGAAAGTTTGAGAGAGATTGGGAGAAACTCGTGATTGAAGTAGAGATTTGTCATTTTATTTAATCTACGCTTTTGGTAATTCTCTTCAACCCAAATTCTTATTTTACGTCTTTTAAGTTTTCATAAAAATGGCTTTCATACTTCTGTGAGTCTCTGTATTTGGGAAATTCCGTTGTTTTGAGAGTATATGTAATAATTCGAGTTGTATGGCATGTTTTATATATATATTGTGTGTTTCCATATCATCAATTTCATAAGATTACAACGTATCATTATAGCTTGTTATTTCAAAAATTTACAGAGTACGTGATATGGCCATATGGCCTTATAAGTTATTTTTATATGTCAAATATAATTTATTTTGCAAAATTCACACATTGATATGATTATGCATGTTAAAATGAACAAAATGAAACTTGAATGGTTGGATTTGGCTTTATAACGAATCCGTAGCATTAAAATCCATGTTTTTGTTCAAGAACTTCAAGAACATCAAGAACAGTCTAATTTGCAAGCTTTAATTTTGTGATTATGTGTTTTAATGGGTGAAAATCACTCCATAGATGTTAAGTATTGATTATTTATGAATTCTAGCATGTGGGTATGTCTAAATTCGTGTAAAAATAAGTTTATTGGAAATTTTTAGTCGTGTTCTGCAATTTTTGCAAATTGCAAAAAGCGAATCGGAGTCTCATGTGCATGGCCAACTCCTAGTTCTTTCATGCCATAAGGCATATGCCATATTCAAGTATTGCTTAAGAGTTAAGATAAAAGTGGCGCCAGTAAGCATACTTATGATTGTCCAGAAAATGCAAATTTTTAATGTTCAAGTATAGAAATGAGTTAGTGACCTAGTCTAATGAACATAAAAACTTGTTAGACATATAATGAGATATTAAAATGAGTTTTTACCAAGTCAGGAAGACAATTACATGTTATTTGAATCGTTGATTATGTAATTAACTTGTTCTTCGTGTAGTATTATATTATGTGAAAACAAGTATGGTAATTTGACTAAGTATGGTCATGAAGTCGAGTTTAGACAAAGAATAACTTATGTTTTTTAGTACGTTATTATTGACTGGTATTGTGAACGTAATTGATATGTAGGATTTAATTCAAAGAACGAATTTGTTTAAGTGTAATCTACGCACGAGGCAAGTTTCTAAACCTTATCTTGTTACATTGAGCAAGTTTTCTAACTCTACATTTACGTTGAGCAAGTTTCTTACCCTAAACTTTCCTTGAGCAAGTTTCCTAACCTTACTTGTTATCGTTATATAAATTGATTAATTCCTCTTTCGATATTGAGCAAGTTCTCATTATTATTGATCAAGCCTGTCTTGGATATTAAAGTTTATTAATCTTCAAGCATGATGTTGTTATACAATAATTATTCTATTGTATACCTTTTGAGATGTTATTCAAGTTAAATATTCATTTACTGTTAAACATTATTAGACTAGCGAACCCTTATTGATTCGACTAGTCCATAGTTGATGAGCGTTCTAAATTTCAGAATCCCTTGATGAATTATCCAAACCAAACTTCCTTTGGTGCAGACTTGAATGTCAAACTGAGATGAACAACCCTGTAGAGGGGATTATTTATGCTTTAGCTTTAAGATATTGTGCACAGTATGGTACTAAGGGTTGATCCCCCTAAGTACGAGAAGAAGAGTCCATAGTCTTATAATTGTTAAAGGTTTCAAGTAAAAACACTTGACAACCTAGGACATAGTTCAAGGTCTTATGACCCTCAGAATTTCTTTTGATTCTTGTTATCCATTCTTGATTCAAAAGTTGAGCTTTATATCAGAAGTTATTATTTCTCTCGCATGTTATTAGTCATTGTTATATTGTTATACTTGTGGGTAATCGTGCTCACTCTTGCATAATAATAACATTGCAGTTAAGAACGAAAGATCAGACGAACCTTCCACTAGTAAGGGCAAGGGCAAGCTTAGCAAGTAATGAAGACTGTTTTATTATTGTGGTTATGTGATGTAATTAGAATTGATGTTACTAAGACTTTTTTGTTTATGTTTTCCGCACAGATGTTTTATGGTTAGAGTAACCTGGGATTTATTATTATTCAGTTGATGTAACCCCATAAAGGGAGAGATTTTATTATTATTTCTATCTATTGTATGGTTTCGCATTTTATTTACGGGTAGATAGATAGATGATATTTGTACAGTGAACACCAAATCCTGTGGAAATGGAAGTACCGGATTTGGGGGTGTCACATTGCTTATTCCGTTGTAGTTAAAATTGATGTTTGTTATATTTTATCAGTTTAATATTGTTAAACACTAATGATAATTTATTCTATATTATCTTAGTCATAATATTTCTTACTGAGCTAGTTGAGCTCACCCCTTTCTTTCACTGTTCTCTTCAGGAAATGAGAACGTAGCCAGGACTAGTCGGGAAACGGAGTGACGGTCTAGATAATAGTATTAGTAGTCCTCACTGTTCTGTTAAATAGTGTGACAATAAATGTAATGACTCCTTTGAGTGTGGATATTGTCTAGATGACAATATTCTTATTAAAACTCTTAATTTATGTTTTGTCATATTTTACACGACAACTGTATTATTAAGTTGTATTTGTATTCTGTACCATGTATATGGCGACTCAGAATAGGTGATGTATACCTGTTTTGGGGGCGTCACAATTGGTATCAAAGCTTAGGTATATGATCCGTGGCTGAGATGTGAGACAAGAACTAGGAGGGGGAAGACAGGGAATTCTTTCGCTAGTATGACCTACTTAAGTTTATTTGGTATTTAATTGGTCGGTCAGAGTATATTGATAATATGTGACATATTAATTAACCCTTGTTTTGCGATAGTGTTAAATTTGCGGAGTTATCCCGGTTTGCATCCATTTGGTCGATAATGAGGAGCGAATGACGCGAATGTTTCTAAGAGGTTTGAAACCCGATATACGTCACTACCTCATTTCTCAATAACTTTGTTTATATCCAGAGGTTGTGAATAGGGCTCAGTTATTGGAGCGCGATAATGAGTCAGCACAACCAAAAGGTAATGACCAGCAACATGATAATAATCATACCGGTGGCAACGGCCATCGGAATAATGATAACCATTGTGGAGGAAATTATTATGCCAAGAATGGTAACCACTTCGGTGGTAATCATGGCCAAGATAATAGAAGTGGAAATTTCAAGAAGAGAGTGTCATTTAGCTAGATTTTGTCGTATAGTGAAGTCAAGTCCAGCTGGGACGGTGGCACCAAAGGCGGATACAAACAAAACAAAGTCGGTGGTATCAGGAAGAGCGTTTTTCGTGACTTCTCAAAAAGCAAGTAACCCGAACGAAGTTAGCACGGGTTAGTTAATTATAATTTTTTTTCGAAGTCTATACCTTATTAGATACCGATTTTACCCATTATTTTATCTCACTTGCTTGCGTTCAACGTTTAAATTTGACTCCGAAGAAGTTAGACTTTGACTTATCTGTTGAAACTCCGTTAGGAGAAACCTTCATTACATGTGTTATCCAAGTCTTGGATGAGAGTCACAGTTTTGAATGATATTTCTATTGTTAATAAATTTCCTGACGTATTCTTGAAGACATCTTAGCCTACCCCAGAACGTGAAATCGAATTTTGTATTGACCTCAGTACAAAACCCATTTCTAAAATCCTTAAATATTTCTTTAACCAAAACGAACGTATAATGTGCCAAAGACGTTGGCTTGAGCTGTTGAAGATTACGATCATACCATTCAATATCATTGTGGAAGAGAAAACTTGGTAGCTAACGCGTTGAGTAGAAGATCGTATGCGTTTATGAGTGCGATGTTGTTAACACAAAAACCAATTTCGTATAACTTACAAATGATAAAGATAGAGTTAAAGACTCTAAAGACCCACGTGATGATATCGAATATACGAGTAGAATCGACTTTAATCGATAAAGTTAAAGCCGCTCAAGCTACATACTCAGAGCTGATGAATGTGAAGAAGAAGGTTCAAGAGGGCGTTATTCTAGAAGCAAGAATCGATTAAGAGAAGAAATCTCAACCCTCGATTTTATTGGTCCATTTGAAATCCTTTGATCGAGTAGGAACTGTGGCTTATAGACTCGTTTTACCGCCAAGTATGTCGCGTGTTCATAACCTTTTTCACGTATTGATGTTATGTAAATATGTGGATGACCCGAACCACATTATTAAATTAGAACTAGACAATATATCAGAAGATTTAACGTATGAGGAGATACGAAGGATCGTATTCAACACTCAAGGGTTATACCTCAAGAGTTAGAATCTGAAATGAAGTCAAGGTATCCTCACCTCTTCAGCATACCAGGTACGTACGTAAATTTCGAGGGCGAAATTTCATAAAGAGGGGAGATTGTGAGACCCCAAATTTTATGAATAAAGATTTAAATTTCTCAAAATATTTTTTCAAAATTATGGTGTGGATTTGATATAATGTTATAGTTGTGGGTAATATTTATAAATTTTACAAAGGATGCAAGTTGTTATATAATATTTGATTGGTAGGGGAATATTCGTTTTAATGGGGAATATTCGTATGACGGCACAATCATTGGTGGACCCCCACAACGAAATTATTGTCAAATTGAGAAAATGTCAAAAATATTTTTATGAAAACAACGGCTGAAGTTTTACCGTTAAAACTGTTGAACTACTCGGTAGTAAAAGTACGAATCGCGTCAGACAATAGTAGCTGCAGTATTGATTATTGATGCTTACGTGAGAAGTCACTCAGTTTTGTTTAATTATTGTTACAATAATTGCTGCATAGTATCTCACGTTATTTGATTCAATTATTTTTGATATTTTATATATTATTAAATCAATAATTGAGATGACAGAGTTATTAATATTATTATTTACAATATTAACGATGTCTAGAAGTTCTGCCAATGAGAGGTTTGGTCACCTAATTGCGCGCCAATAGGGATAAATCCTTATTGGAAAGCCCCCTCTTTCCTGGGAACGACATGGTTGATTAATATTGTGAATTATAATAATGATGATAAATATTATTAAATATATTGTGGTGTCTTTTTATGAAATCACGAAAATATATTATATTATATATATAAATTCTTTTTATTAATATTATTAATGTAATAAAAGCAGAAAAGCTTTTTATATAAAACATAATACTTTTATAAAGTTATTTGTTTTATTAGACTATAAATAGAATATATTATATTCTATTATGCATATTATTTTGTATAGTAAAATCTTTTTATATAAAATGTAATACTTTTATAAAGTTATTTGTTTTATTAAACAATAATTAGAATATATTGTATTTTATTATGCATAGTGTTTTGTATAGTAAAATATTTTTATATAAAAGCAGAATACTTTTATAAAGTTATTTGTTTTATTAGACAATAATTAGAATATATTATATTTTATTATGCATAGTGTTTGCATAGTACCTACATAGTGTTTTGCATAGTAAAATCTTTTTATATAAAACAGAATACTTTTATAAAGTTATTCGTTTTATTAGATTATAAATAGAATATATTATATTTTATTTAAAATATTTTGTTTTATTAGAATATTTTATTAATACTGCATAGTAAATCAATATGGACCTTTCGTTCAAAAGTAAATCAATCTGGACCGTTCATGAATTAGTTACCATTCAGTTTATTCTCCTATAAATAGAAGCTTATTCCTTCATTATTTCTTACAAATTCACTGAAACTCTAGAGAGAGAAACTATAGAGAGAAAGAAGAAAAGTATTTTGCTACTTCACTACTCCTATATCCAGTTTCTTCTAAGGTAAGAGATATTATTTGTTGTACCCATAAGGGGTATCATTTCTTTCGTATTCATGAAGAGAACTTCTGTTATTCCATTCTTTATTATTCTGTTGGAATAACTTGTATCTGTGGCTACCTTATACATGGTGAAATTCTTACATTATTCCATTCTTTATTATTATGTTGGAATAACTCAGATATGCTAATACCACATACATGGTGAAATTATTTTATTATTCCATTCTTTATTATTACATTGGAATATCACGCTCCGGTGCGTATTACGCTTTGACTGGTTCTATTAATTATTATTCATTGTTGAATAACTGCATCATGCGATCTATCGCATGCACGGTGATTTTGTTGTTATTCCTTTCTTTATTATTCTTTGGAATATCCTGCCGATTGTGAATTTTGCACGACTCGGTTTCGTTCTTTATTATTATGTCAGAATATCATGTCTGTGCGTTTACGCATGACCTGGTTCCATTCTTTATTATTCTTTTGGGAATAACACATGTCATAATTTATCACATCGCACATGGTGAATCCTTACATTATTCCATTATTTATTATTTTGTTGGAATAACTTTGCTCATGTGGATTTACATGCATAGTGAATGATCCTTTGTATTCATTCCTTATTAAATTATGGAAATGATCTGTATACGTAGATTACCACATGGCGGGCAAAAATGTAACGCCCAAGAAAATTAGATTTTTATGACAATTAAATTTTTATTTGATTATGTGAATTAAATGAATTTAATTGATTTATTTTGTGAGTAAGCTATATGAAGGTCGTTCTATGACCTAGAATGTGCTAATGTCGTTAGTAATCTGGCTACGTGCTAGAATTAATTGTTTAGAATTTCCAAGACGAAAATAAATGTTTTCCGAGAAATTCCCGTAAAAACACTATTCATCCGTTTATGCTCGGAGAATTATTTTGAAATTCCAAGAAATGCGTAATGATAGAATATCGAGATAAGATGAAATATCTAATAATATTTTATTTATGGTAAACGAAGTTTTCGCCTGCGGACTTAAAACCTAAAGGTTGAGTGAAATTATTTTCGAGAAAGAAATGATATGCGTAGAAGTAATTGAGTTATGGTTAAAGTGTGTTATACTAGGATGATACTATCTAGTATCTACGTATAATACGATGAGGTAATACGAAGTACAATACGATTATCGTACGAGTATTATACGGAGAGAATACGTGAATTATACGTATAGAATACGATTCGTATTATGAAATTAAGTTAAGACTTAATGTTAATTCATTTGGGTTGGATTATATTTAGTCCAGTCAATTGAATGAGCAAGCCCAAGGGATTAGTTGGTTAAGCCCAATTCAAGGCCCAATAATAGATTGGTTAAGCCCAATACAAGAAAATCGAACCGTGGATCGGACTGGTGGGTCACCGAATGGGTAAAACCCATGGGGCAACCCATGGGCATGGTGGGCTGGCCACTTGGGGTGCAAGGCAAGAAAATCACTTGGTCACCAAGTATTTTACTTGGTGACAAAGTGTGGAATAGTAAGGAGGTGGAGGATAATGCTTATTTTGCCCTTCATTTCATTTCCCTATAAATAAAAAGCAAGAGTTGGTCTTTTTTGAGTTTTTCAATTGCCAACCTAGATTATTGAGAGAGAAAGAGAGTTAGACTCAACAAAATCCTACACTTGGAAGCTTTGCCTTGTAGTTTTCCAAGAGTTTTCTTAAGAGTTCTTAAGGTAATATTCCTTATTTCTCATTCCATCTCTTTTGATTTTCTTTTAGTATGGAGAATCACGAAAGGGTGGTGTATGGCTTCTATAGTGGAATAAGAATGACTTATTAGAGATTCAATCTCTATAAGTCATGAAATCATAGAAATCATAAGGTTTGATATAGTTTTAAACCATGAAAATATTGATTGTTGAGATTGATTATTGATAAACAATTGAACTCCATCAATACGTAAACATGTGCATCTTGTTTGGTTAGGATGTAAATATGAAGTCCATGGAGTATTCCATGTGATTTGGCTTAGAGAACGTTAGTAACAAAGTTATGGCGAATTTCACGGAAATAGACGTTAAACGTCGAAAACGTTGAAATTCTGGATTTGTAGTCGAAAGTTGCCGTGAGACTTGAAAACATTGTTTTTCAATTTCAACACGTGAGATAGGGTATTTAAGAGTCGTGGACTCAAGAATCGTCGGATTTCGACTTAAAATAAAGAAAATGAGTATTGAACGCTCATTAACGTTTACGAACGCTTAGAAAATAAAATCAATAGTGAATTTTGAGTTAACAGATTTGAAAGTGTCAAATTCTTATATGAACGCATAGAGTATGTCATTTATGACGTGTAGGCTTTTGAACGGACCAAATCGGACCTATAACAAAGAAGTTATGGCTCCGAGAATCTCACCAAAAATTTTTATCTTTGAAAATTATTCTGGTCTTTGAGGTCTAGCGCCACGCATGACTTGAATGAGTGTTAAATATCGCCACATGTCACGCAAGACAAGTGTAGTTGGTTACTACTAAATGGCGTTGCAATGCCACTGATAGAGTAAAGGTCTCATGGCTTGTAATGAGACCAAGAGACTGATTATCGAAGCTGGCGCAGCTTATACTGGGTCTTTGAACTAGTAGCTCACGCGCAAGACGCAAAAGTGCGGGGGTTTTGATAGATGACTTAGGTTTTGAGCTTCAATTGTTCAGGGACCTATAGGAGTAATGTTTGTGCATTTTATAAGTGTATTGAAACTCTTCCTATACTACCTATACTAAGGTATATGGTATTGAACTTAGGAATTGATTGCATGTTAGTATGTTATGAATGGTGAACAAGAAGGGTTGTCGATAAACCCTAGTCAGGGAAATAACGTTGGTATTTCACCAATGGTGATAGAGTCCGGTTAATAACGTAAGTTGGTTAATAAGACGGGACGAAGGGTAATAAGTCAAGTTGACTTTAATAAAAATATTAAGTTAACAAAGACATAGAAGAGAAAGAAGTTGGTAGGAACAATGTGAATAGTTGATAGCTAATTACAGTGTGCTATGTGAATGTATCATGTAGATTCTGTAAAGGCTGTGGTCAGTCGATTAAGTTATTTGAAGACGCTGAAAAGCAAGTTTTCTTAACGCTTGTCTAACTTCCAAGTTAGTCATGTTTTATGTGATTCATTATATTGAATTGCATGACTTGTTTTAAAAAAAGGGTCGATGCCAGATTTAACTCGGCTAGACTACTCGTAAGATATAGATTGATTGATATTCATATCTTTCTATATAGAAATGTTAACACTATCCTATGCCAAGTAATTGGTACGGATGTGAAGGTAAGGTTTGTCTATGAACAAACAAAAGTATTTTTCATCGATTATTCGATGGGCACGAGAGTTTACCAAATGTTAAATGTAAATACGTTTAACGAATGAGTGTTGATCAACATAGAGTACTATAAACTGATCACCTAGAAGTGCTCATAATTAATGCGGATGTACAGCCTTAGTGCTGTGATATCCTTTTCAAGTATGAAAACAGAAAGCTATTGTTCATGGTCTATTGGCCGGTTCAGAATTCCTAATCTACTTTATACTTTGGGAATTGATGATATGAAATTTTAAAGTATTATTATTTCATAATACTTCATAACTATTTGTTCATTTATGTATGAATTGTTATATGATTCACGAATGTAGTATTACTGTTATCCTTTGTTAAAACTTGTTGAGCTTGTTATGCTCATTTCTTGCGTGAATTATATAATTGTAGTTAAGCATGAAAGTACTGAGAATGCTAAGAGAGATAAGGGCAAATCTAAGATGGATGCTTAACCATCGTGTAATAGATTAGTATGTTTGTATGAATTATACATTATGAACAACGAAAGATGTAATCAGTTTATGAACCTGGGAAGGATTATACTTTGATTGTAATAAGAATATAGTAATTACATTCATTATGTTGTATTTCAATGGAATGATTGTATAGTTATGAGTAAAGTGTAGCACCATATGTCGGGTTGAAAGATACCCGAATTTGGGGACGTCACAAAAAATCCATTCCCAGTTTCATATATTCTATTATACTCAGTTGGTTAAAGTTTTGACTTCTATACTCCATGAAATTAGTGGAATATCTCTGATATTTGCGCTTTATCCAGTATCTTTTCATGGAAATATTCTTCTGAGCATTCTTGAATTTTACTCTACAAAGCAGTATCATGTTGACAATTTGTACGTTATTGAATTCTGGATAAATTAATTCTTGAACTTGTTTTATTGGATTCTTATATCATTGTCATCATCCTCATGCTTATATTATGTTGAAAGTCATCTGTGGCCTGTTGTGCATAGTTGGACTTGGTATGATTATGAAGAGGGATTATTCGGTATAATCATGACCATAATGTTACAAATGATGTGGTAAAAGTCCTCATTGGCCCATAGTGCATTGATGGACAGTTGTTGGCATGATCATGACCATTGATGAATACACGAATATCCTTGGCCCGTAGTGCATGGATAATTTGTGGTTGTGATACTAATGAATATCCTTGGCCGTATTGTAGGGATGATGTGGATTATTTATTAAGTTGAGTCTCAACGATAAAAGTGATGAAAAACCTTTTTAAATCATAAAAGATAGTAGATTATATTCTCTACTTGACTCTTTTAATGGATTGCTTGTTCTGCTGCGGTTAAACTTGATGTTTGTTATATTTTATCAGTTTAACATTGTTGAAGACTAATGATAATTTATTCTACATTATCTTAGTTATAATATTTCTTACTAGGCTAGTTGAGCTCACCCCTTTCTTTCATTGTTCTCTTCAGGAAATGAGAACGCAGCCGGGATTAGTCGGGGAACGGAGTGACAGTCCATATGATAGTATTAGTAGTCCTCACTATTCTGTTAAATAGTGTGACAATAAATGTAATGAGGACTTCTTTGAGTGTGGATATTGTCTAGATGACAATATTCTTATTAAAACTCTCAATCTATGTTTTGTCATATTTTACACGACAGCTGTATTATTAAGTTGTATTTACATTCTGTACCATGTATATGGCGACTCAGAATAGGTGATGTATACCTGTTTTGGGGGCGTCACATATGAGCTCTGACATTTGCTTGTCAAACAACATTTTCCAGTTTTTCCAGATTTCTAAAAACATCAATTTCGAGCATCTAAGTGTTATGGATATGCGATATTACAACCCAGATCACTAAATAACACCTTCTAACATAACTTTAAACAATAAACAACAACAAATAATATGGATCACAAAGATTTCTAAGTTTAGGGTTTTATACCTCCTTTTTGAGCTTGATCATGATTCTGACCTTGATGTTTGTTCTTGGCAAGCTAAAGACGGATATTGGCTTTGTTTCTCACACACTATCACTCTAAAATTTAGGATGGGAGATAGAGAGAAGACTTGGCTAGGTTAAAAAGTAAAGTGTGTAACTTTTCTAGACTTGTATGCCTTTAATCCATGATGCAATGTACTTAATCTAATAAGTTGGCTGATATTTTAGGTATAGGGCACATGGCTAGCTAGAGTTGGTCACCAACCACTTACTAGGGCTAGATCTACACTCCACCTCATTAAAATATTCAACAAGGATAGTTTGGACATTTGACTTGTAAAGTTAATGGCAACATAGTAAGTTGTCACAACCCTTAGGGTTTAACCCTAAGGTTATATAATTTAAATTTCTAAGCTTTTCTAATTAGTTTAAAAATAGAAAATTAAGATTTCAAAATTATAATTAGGGTTTCCTAATTATATTAAAGCTTGCTAATTAGGATTATTATTTCCTAAATAAAAATTGCTAATTTAGCAATTAGGTTCCATTAAGGTTTCCAGCTGAATAATTAGGGTTTTCTAATAATCAATTAGGGCTATCCCTAATTAAATAAATAACATAAAAACCTTTATACTTATCTTCAAGCTTCCCAATTAGGGTTTTAATATTCTAAATTAGGGTTTTGGATACCTGAAACTGAAAGTAGGGTTTCTTATCAATCGTTAGGGTTTTCTAACTGAACATCGAGGTTCTTAATACATTATTAGGGTTTGTGACTGTTATAATTTATCTGGTCAACCCTTGACCCTTAACCATATACTATACACAGATATGACCATATACATAGAACATATACACTTATACCCTTAACACTGTAAACCTTCACCAAAAGTTTTTAAATTCATAAAATTCATTCCAAAAAATGTCAAATACATTCACTTATTTTCTGTCTAGGTCTATTATTTAACTCTATTTAATCTTTTAAGATTTTGTTAAAGTATCTAAATTCTCAGGTTGTCACATTCACCCCTTCTTCTAAGAATTTCGTCCCCGAAATTTGACTTACACATCATACCTTTCATACACAGCATCACATGCTACCCAATACATTCCTCACAAGAGTAAAAAATTTCAAATAGTGCTAAGGAGTCATATAGACTATTATCTTTCATTTTCGAAAAGGTTTATACAAAAATTCATCCGCAAACCGTCATAACTTAAAGACATAGTGGGTAATTAGCCCGGTATGCCCTGTACTGGCCATGTACTACTGGTCAGAATAATTTTTCCTTGTTCCTCTTATCCGCCTTAGGTGCACAAAATTCCTTACCTCAGTCTTTATCGAAATCCTCACCAAAACAAATTGGTTCAGGAAAATTTTCAAAGAACGCTTTGAATTTTATAAACGTTGGTCTAGCCGAATCAAATAGCATAGACTCATATCAATTATTCAATTAAATCGAAATGTTTAGGAATAGCCAAACTCCGTTGGCAAATTAAAATTTTAACATTAGTTTGAAAATGACGTCATAATGTCGTATTGTATTAACAGCCCGTTTGAGGATGCCGTCATCGAGTGACTTTGTCATAATACATCATATAATAGTGGAACAGCAATTTTAGATCAAATTCAACAGTAAGTATTCCTACATTTACAACTCCATCAACTTTTTATCATCTCTGCACCAGGTTACATGGTACATAAGTGATAAATAAAAATATATTTTGATATTTCAAATCCATATCGTCTAGCCGAAAGAAGTAGCATAGACTATACTTTAAACCATTCAAAAACCATTGTAATTCAGTCTTATCATCTTAACATGTAACGATCTGTCAGTGGCCCGAAGTCCACACATACACAATGGTCACCAGAAGTTGAGAACAAAAATTTATTTTCAAAAGCACTTAGTGCATATTTAGCTTGATGTCAAAAATTTCGAAGTCTAATAAAACTAGCAGATTTGGGAAACCTATATCTCCACTAATAGTCAATTGCTTAATCAATCTATCTATTCCTATTATCCTCAATACTCCATTCACACTTAGTTCTACCCAGTTCGTTAAATTACCACACTTATGAGTTCATGAACTTACCACAATCTATGAGTTTAAGAACTTTTCCTAGTCAAACCTTTGGCGTCCATTCGTTGAGGGGTTAAAAAATATTTCATATATTTATGAGTCACGAATGTACCATAAGTATGAGTTTTAAGAACTCGTACTTAAACTTATATTCTCTAACTATAACCTATCTATCTGTTATACTCATGAGAAATGAATCACCTTCTCAACAGGTATATAGCAAATAGCGCGACACAGAAATTTCAATGATTATCAGTGTAAGAAACTAAGTGTTTGTTACACCAAACTCAATTGTTGATATGTGTCCTCAATTGAAATCCCCACTTAATCCTAACTCCCTTCTCAATATGAATTTTGTTCAATCCTTTCCCGAATCAGTACCAATTCATAGTACAATTTACACACGACATTCTTGTAGTAAACTTTTCAATCATTCGCTTGATACTTCTCACTACTATAACCTTAGCCGATCACGGGGTAATCTTATAATATATATTACGATATATTTCTATGCTATGATCGTTTTGTTTTACGATCTCATATCCCAGTACCTTTAGTCTTTTAGACTCTATCTAGTCATCACTACTGTTCACCTTTATTATCAGAGTTAGGGAACTCTGTATCTTTTGTACTCGTTGAGATTCGTCTTTGAATCTTACCGACACACTAACTCAATGTGAGTTAGATCTTATTCTAATCACTGCGGTTAATAGTCTAAGGTAACTCTACCCTAGATTTATAACCAACAGCTTTGATACCAAATGTAGCATCCCCAAATTCAGGTCCTAAATAACCACGAATCTGGTACACTAGTTCTAACTATTGCGGAAGATATAAACATTAATTATTTATACATTAAACATTATACATTATCCCCAAGGTCGAGTAACCTTAACTTATACACAATTCAATATCATATTTAACATACAATGTTATTATAATAAATTATTGTTACAAATCTAGCAGCACACACAGTCCCAAGCTGAACTTGGCTTTAACTTTTCCTTGTATCCGATGTATTCGCCTTAATCTGCAATGTTTATCATGATATAGCAAGGGTGAGCAACAAGTTTGCCCAGCAAGTTTAAGTTTAATAAATTAAGGATATATCATGATGGAAAGATTTTGGATAGTAGCTGGCTAACATTCAACAATATAATTGTGAAATAGCATGGACAATTTTCATAGCTGAACAAACATTGAACATGAACATATCAATTATATCTGGATCGAATGATAATGAAGGTGATCAGCCTTTCATACCCGATGAACACATGCAATATGCACAAAGTGCGATTCAACAATTCATAGACGTGATAATCAGCAATGATTAATCACCAACATATATGAAATTTATAACTCAGGGTTGAGTTAAAGAGAACTTGCATTCAAAGAGATAAGGTTTAGAGACTTGTTTGCATTATTGATTACAGTTACAAAACATAACTTAGCTTTATCCGAAGACCTAATATAGATAATACTGATATCCAAATATTAGAATAATATCATCACAGTATAGAATAACCTAAACACAGTACCACACAATCCTATCCGTCTATACAACACATAAGACCTAGTATCAAGTCAAACTATTGCAGTCTGAGTTGAGTTTGGTACTATTATGACTTCCCAACGGCCTAGTCAGACAACTATCGAGCCTAATATCCATAAGACTCTGTCTAAATGCAACATAATTAACTTGGACAATTAATTATTTAGTCAAAATAATTTTTATAAGGTCATAATAATTTTCAAGTAATTATTACCATTTATCATTATTTTTCAATCATTAATATCATATTTATATGCATTAAATACCACTTAATTCCATTATCATTAATATTTATTTAATATTAAATATTAATAAAATACATGTCATAATATTATACATTATTTATAATATCTCAAGTATTTTAATACTTTATTATTACCATTAAATAATTAAAACCATTATTAAACAATTGTCCTTTAATATTAAATATTAATATTTTTCATGAAAAATATCAAAAGTTATATTTTATAATTTAAAATATTTTTATAACAATTAAATCATTTTATATAATTTTAAATCAATAATTAAAATTTTCCATAATTTATTCAACTCATTTATTAAATAAATCAATTACAATTAATATTAATTAATTAATGAAATTCATCACATAATATTAAAAGTCATTAAAAATAACCTAAATATTTTCTTATACCATAATATAATTTTAAATGATTTTTCAAGTATTAAAATCATTTTAAGTAATTTATTTAATATTATAATTAAATAAATTAAATAACATTAATATTTCAAAATATTAAATATTAATGAAATATATTTAAAATAATTAAAAACCTAATTTTAAACTTTAAAATAATTTTTAGGAATTTATTATGATTTTTTAATAATTAAAAACTATTTTTCTCTATTTATTTAATAAAATAATTAATTTCCATAAATAAACTGTCACTAAAGGCCCCTATAGCGACAAAGCCGTCGCTATAGGTGTTCTTCATCAAACCCAGAACATTCATAGCAGTTATCAAGGTAGCTAGTTTGACCACCCAAAATTCTTAGATCCTTAAGTTTCTGGGTTCGAAATTGGGTTAGGATTGTAGTATTTATGTAACACTACAACCTACATCAACTTTCATGTCCATAACATAACACAATAGAGAGATATAGACCTCCAAAAATCATGTCAGACATGTTCTTCATTTTATGGGTTACCCAGAAATGAAGAACAACCAAGGTACCTACTTTTGAAGCCTTGAATCTAGAGTTCTGGGCTTGCTCAGTGTAATATGAAAGTTCAATCGTGTAGCATAAATGTCAAGTAAAAATTCTATAACATAATATCAGTCTAACATCAACAAAATCACAAGATTCAAGTCAGTCAAACTTGTCAAAAAATTCAGCTCTTGAAGATTTTGGGTTTTTCAGAAACCTTAATAAGGCAAATCGGTCAACCTAATTTGACCTTGATTATCTTTCACTATATCCATGATCTGGGTGATATAAAGGTATGAATGTGAAGCTCTTATGTCAGAGTACAGGTTCAAAACAAAAACTTGGCCAAACTACTAAACACGTGCAAGATCAGAGCCATCAAAAATGGTTGTCAGGTTTTCTAGGCAAATCTGGGTTGCCTAAAAATAGTTTCATGTGATCGGTCAATGCACTTTGACCTTTAATAACTTTCAACCTATGCATGATCTGGGCTTGATTCAAGTTCCAGATCAAAGCCCTTACAACATACTACAAGTCTATAACTTAAAACACAACAAACAACTAACATACAAGGATCTATGAGCCCTGACATTTGCTTGTCAGACAATATTTTCCAGTTTTTCCAGATTTCTAAAAACATCAATTTCGAGCATCTAAGTGTTATGGATATGTGATATTACAACCCAAATCACTAAATTACATCTTCTAACATAACTTTAAACAATAGACAACAACAAATAACATGGATCATGAAGATTTCTAAGTTTAGGGTTTTTATACCTCTTTTTTTGAGCTTGATCGTGATTCTGATATTGATGTTTGTTCTTGGCAAGCTAAAAACTGATATTGGCTTTTTTTTCTCACTCACTATCACTATAAAATTTTGGATGGGAGAGAGAGAGAAGACTTGGCTAGGTTGAAAAGTAAAGTGTGTAACTTTTCTAGACTTGTATGCCTTTAATCCATGATGCAATGTATTTAATCTAGCAAGTTGGCTGATATTTTAGGTATAGGGCACATGGCTAGCTAGAGTTGGTCACAACCACTTACTAGGGCTAGATATACACTCCACCTCATTAAAATATTCAACAAGGGTAGTTTGGACATTTGACTTGTAAAGTTAATGGCAACTTGGTAACTTGTCACAAGCCTTAGGGTTTGACCCTTAAGGTTTGACACTTAGGGTTTACAATTTAAATTTCTAAGCTGTTCTAATTAGTTTAAAAATAGAAAATTAAGATTTCTAAATTATAAGTAGGGTTTCCTAATTATATTCAAGCTTGCTAATTAGGATTATTATTTCCTAATTAAAAATTGCTAATTTAGTAATTAGGTTCCATTAAGGTTTCCAGTTTAATAATTAGGGTTTTCTAATAATCAATTAGGGCTATCCCTAATTAAATAAATAACATAAAAACCTTTATACCTATCTTCAAGCTTCCCAATTAGGGTTTTAATATTTCAAATTAGGGTTTCAGATTCCCGAAACTGAAACTAGGGTTTCTTATCAATCGTTAGGGTTTTCTAACTAAACGTCGACGTTCTTAATATATTATTAAGGTTTGTGACTGATATAATTTATCTGATCAACCCTTAACCCTTAACCACATACTGTACACAGATATGACCATATACACAGAACATATACACTTATACCCTAAACACTGTAAACCTTCACCAAAAGTTTTTAAATCCATAAAATTCATTCCCAAAAATGTCAAATACATTTACTTATTTTCTGTCTAGGTTTATTATTTAACCTCTATTTAATCTTTTAAGATTTTATTAAATTATCTAAATTCTCAGGTTGTCACAGGTAAGGCTATGCAAAACAGAGCAAGTCACTACTACTTCGTGTATGGCTCACCAAGGCATCTATTTATACTAGGGTGCGTAAACAGAAGCTACTGCATACTTTAATAAGACACCGATTTACATTTATACTATGTGTTGTGGAATTGGTGTTATGACTTAAATATATACCTAAAAAGGGGTATAGCACGAGATATAAAGCTTCCTTATGAGTTATGGAGTGTCCAACATGATTTAGTAGAAGATCTTTAACAAGGACTTTAAGTTTTGAAAACAAACCATGTAGAAACTTATGTTTTACAAGTTTTGAACTTAGTGGTTGATATACATGATTGAGTTTAAATATAAATGAGCATGATATAGTGTTTACAGTGTCCTTGTCCATGACCAAACTTGTTAGCTTTGTGTTAGAAAATGTTTTAAAAGAAATGTTTAGTATAATAGAGCTAATGAACATGAATGATACAAGGTGTAGTTTCTGATCTTGAAAAGATGATAACATGACTTGACTACACATGGTAAGAGCTTTAAAGTTTTCTTGTATGTGTTAAATTGCATATGTGAGATCCCGAATTTTATGAAATGAAAGTATTCAATTTTCTTATAATTATTCTATTTGGTAAATAGTTATATTGATAAATGTTTAAAGTTAAGGGTGATATTTGAAAATTTTGCAAAGTAAGCAAGTTGTTATAAAATATTCGTTGTGTCGAGAAATATTCGATTGATCGGGGAATATTCGTACGACGGGCACAATCATTGGTGAACCCCACAACGAAAGTTTTGTCGTAGTTAGAAAACGACAGAAAATATCTTTTTATAAAAATAACGGCGAAAGTGTTACCCTTAAAAACTGTTGAACTACTTAGTAGTAAAAGTATAGTAATACGCATGGTTGCATAGTAGCACACGATATTGATTATTGATGCTTATATGAGAAGTCACTTAGATATACTCAATTATTGCTACAATAATTACTGCATCATATCTCTCATATTATTGATTCAATTATTGTCACGGTATCATCTGCATAATATTTTATATAATATTAAATTAATAATTGAGATGACAAAGTTATTAATATTATTATTTGCAATATTGACAATTTCTAGAAGTTCTATCAAGGAGAGGTTTGGTCACCTAATTGCGCGCCAATAAGGAGAAATTCTTATCGGAAAGCCCCCTCTTTCCTGGGAACGACCTAGTAGTTAAATATTGTGAGTTATAATATTAATGATGAATGTTATTAAAAATCTAATTTGAGTTCGGAGTTAAATTTGGAGACGCGGACGTGATATTTTGAGTCCAGAATGATGAAATTAGCAGAAATAAACTATAAACATAAAATTTGTCGGGGTTGACTTTTTGGTCAAAAAAGTCAATAGTTGACTTTTTCAGAAAAAAGTCAAACTTTGAAATTTCACAAATGAAATTTTTGAGAAAAATATTTCCATTGTGTTGGGATTGTTAGTGTTAGTGGAAATCGACATTTATTTCGATAATAATTGATGTCTGGAAGTTATATTGACCAATCGGGTAATTAATCTGATAAATGAATAATTAATTGCTATTAATTCACATGATTATAACAATTTGTTCACATGTGTGTACTATTGATTCACATTCATTTACTATTAGGGGAGTTGGTGCAAGATTGATAATACTTGCATGACTAAGTTAAAAATGGAAGTATAAATGGGGGTACTATACTGTAAGTCGTATTTTCACATGTCTAGATTTATTGAGTCACATGATTTACTATTGATTCACATGATTTACTATTAGGGGAGGTGGTACAAGTTTAATAATACTTGCAGGACTAAATTAAAAATGAAGGAAAAGAGGAAGGTATTGTACTGTAATATTTTGAGCCCCAAAACGAGCAATTATCGAAACTAAATTTTCCTATAAATAGAAGCTCATTCTTCCTTCATTTCTCACCAATTCATTAAAGCTATAGAGCAATTATTATAGAGAGAAATTATAGAGAGAAAAAAGAAGAGAAGTCCGCTACCTCACTATTCCAGTATCCAGTTTTCTTCTAAGGTAATGGGTATTATTTCTTTCGTATTCATGAAAAGAGCTATTGTTATTTCATTCCTTATTATTATGTTGGAATAACCTGTCTATGCGAAGTACCGCATACATGGTGAAATTCTTCTATTATTTCATTCTTTATTATTCTGTTGGAATAACCTGTCTGTGCGGTCTATAGCATGCATGGTGAATTCTTTTGTTATTCCATTCTTTATTATTCTATTGGAATATCCTGTCTGTGCGATTTACGCATGACCTGGTTTCATTCTTTATTTTTTTTGTTAGAATATCATGTCTGTACAGTTTACGCATGACCTGATTCCATTCTTTTTTATTCTATTGAGAATAACCTGTCTATCGCATGCATGGTGAATTCTTCTGTTTTTCAATTCTTTATTATTCTGTCGAAATAACCTGTCTATGTGGATTACCGCATGCATGGTGAATGATCCTTTGTATTCATATGAATAGTATTTTCATTCAAAAGGGGTTTTTTGCCAGGGGCAGTTTCATAATTTTTTTTACCCTCAAAAATTCTGAAAAAATTTAAAATGATGTTTTGATGAGTTTTCTAGATTGTGTCCAAAAATGGAGATTTTTGGATGTATAGATTAAGAGTTATGGATTTTATGGGAAAAGACTATTTAAAAAGTAAACCCTTATAACTCTTTGTAGTTAACTCCAAAATTGGTGAAATTTTTATTGGGAGTATATATATATAACAGAGAGTATACCTCAGTAAATTTTGGAATTTTGGACAAAAGTACAATTTATGATAAATGTCTAAATATTCGCAGCTTTTGACCATATGAAAAATAGTAAATGAATTTTAAAAATTAGAGAAAAATATATGTTCAATATGAGACTATATTCTGATAAATCCCAAAAAAGAAATATTTTTGGGACTGATTTAGTATTTTTCATGAAAATGAACTAGTTATGAGTAAATGAATTAAATATGTTATGTGAAGTAATAAAATTGGAAAATAGAATTTTATGGCTTGAGAATCCTATATAGGGTATATGCAGGTTTTTGATGAGGGATTTGATCATTGGTGATGAAATCTTATGAGTATGGCATTTTTGAATGATTAAATGCATTATTTGGTAAAGTGTAAACAATTGATATAAATTGTTTATAAGTTTAAGAAGTGATTACAATATTGTTATAATATTAATAATGTTTCATGATGAGTTTATTAAGTGATTGATAATATTTGGATAAATTTAAAGTATTTAATATTTATCCTTGTTTTCGTTTGATTAATGCTTATATCATTGTCATCATCCTCATCCTTATATTGTGATGAAAGTCATCTCTGGCTTACGTGCCTAGATGGACTTGGTATGATTATGACTAGGGATTATTCGGTATAATCATGACCTTTAATGATGTAAATGATGTGGTAAAATTCCTTAGTGGCCTGTAGTGCATTGATGGACAATTTTTGTTATGATTATGACCAGGGTTTATTCGGTATAGTCATGACTATTGATGATTTAGTGAATATCCTTGGCCCGTAGTGCAGGGATGATTCGATGATAAGGTTTATTTATTAAGCTGAGTCTCAGCGATAAAAATTGATGAAAACATTTTAAATCATAGAAGATAGTAGATACCATGCTTTACTTGACTCTTCTAATGGATTGCTTATTCCGCTGCAGTTAAACTTGATGTCTATTGTATTTTATCAGTTTAACATTGTTGAAGACTAATGATAATTTATTCTGCATTATCTTTGTCATAATATTTCTTACTAGGCTAGTTGAGCTCATCCTTTCTTTCACTATTCTCTTCAGGAAATGAGAATATAGTTGGGACGAGTCGGGAAACGGAGTGACGGTCCAGATGATAACATTAGTAGTCCTCACTATTCTGTTAAATAGTGTGATAATAAATGTAACGAGGACTCCATTGAATGTGGATATTGTCTAGATGATAATATTTGTATTAAAACTCATAGCATATGTTTTGTCGTATATTACATGACGTTTGTATAATTCAGTTTGTATTTGTTTTTTGTACCATGTATTTGGCGACTTAAGATAGGTGATGTATACCTGTTTTGGGAGCGTCACAGTTGGTATCAGAGCTTAAGGATATGGTCGCTGGCGGAGATATGAGTCTAGAACTAGGAGGGGAGAGACGAGTAATATACTTCGCTAGTGTGTGACTTACCTAAGCTTAAATTGTTTACTTGATAAGTTAACAAATTGTGATATGTCAATTAACCTTTGTTTTGAAGATATATTCCAGAATGATATTTGAAATACAGGAGATGAGCAATGGGAAAATCATGATACAGAGAAAATTACCAGGAAGGTACAATCCGAAAAGAAAGCAAGGTATTCTCATCTCTTCGAATACAACGTACGTACGTAAATTTCGAGGGCGAAATTTCTTAAGTAGGGGATATTGTGAGATCCCGAATTTAATGAAATGAAAGTATTCAATTTTCTTATAATTATTCTATTTGGTAAATAGTTATATTGATAAAAGTTTAAAGTTAAGGGTGATATTTGAAAATTTTGCAAAGTAAGCAAGTTGTTATAAAATATTCGTTGTGTCGGGAAATATTCGATTGGTCGGGGAATATTCGTTTTAACAAAGAATATTTGTACAACGACACAATCATTGGTGAACCCCACAACGGAAGTATTGTCGTAGTTAGAAAATGACAGAAATATCATTTTATAAAAATAACGGCGAAAGTGTTATCGTTAAAAACAGTTGAACTACTTGGTAGTAAAAGTACGGTAATATGCGTAGTTGCATAGTAGCACACGGTATTGATTATTGATGCTTATGTGAGAAGTCACTCATATATACTCAATTATTGCTACAATAATTGCTGCATCATATCTCTCATATTATTGATTCAATTATTGTCACAATATCATCTGCATAATATTTTAAATAATATTAAATTAATATTTGAGACGACAAAGTTATTCACATGATTATTTCCAATATTGACAATGTTTAGAAGTTCTGTCAAGGAGAGGTTTGATCACCTAATTGCATGTCAATAAGGAGAAATCCTTATCGGAAAGCCCCCTCTTTCTTGGGAACGACCTAGTTGTTAAATATTGTGAGTTATAATATTAATGATGAATGTTATTAAAAATCGAATTTGAGTTCGGAGTTGAATTTGGAGACGCGGACGTGATATTTGAGTCCGGAACGATGAAATTAGTAGTAATAAACTATAAACACAAAATTTGTCGGGGTTGACTTTTTTGTCAAAAAAGTTAATAGTTGACTTTTTCGAAAAAAAGTCAAACTTCAAAATTTCAAAAATGAAATTTTTGAGAAAATATTTCCATTGTGTTGGGATTGTTATTGTTAGTGGAAATCGACATTTATTTCGATAATAATTGGTGTCTGCAAGTTATATTGACCAATCGGGTAATTAATCGGATAAATGAATAATTAATTGCTATTAATTCACATGATTATAACTATTTGTTCACATGTGTGTACTATTGATTCACATTCATTTACTATTAGGGGAGTTGGTGTTAGATTGATAATACTTGCATGACTAAGTTAAAAATGGAGGTATAAATGGAGGTACTATACTGTAATTCGTATTTTCACATGTCTAGAATTATTGAGTCACATGATTTACTATTGATTCACATGATTTACTATTAGGGGAGGTGGTGCAAGTTTGATAATACTTGCAGGACTAAATTAAAAATGAAGGAAAAGAGGAAGATATTGTACTGTAATATTTCGAGCCCCAAAACGTGCAATTATCAAAACTATATTTTTCTATAAATAGAAGCTCATTCTTCCTTCATTTCTCACCAATTCACTAAAGCTATAAAGCCGTCATTATAGAGAGAAATTATAGAGAGAAAGAAGAAGAGAAGTTTGCTACCTCACTATTCCAGTATCCAGTTTTCTTCTAAGGTAAGGGGTATTATTATTTCTTTCCTATTCATGAAGAGAGCTATTGTTATTCCATTCCTTATATTATGTTGGAATAACCTGTCTATGCGAAGTACCACATATATGGTGAAATTCTTCTCTTATTCCATTTTTTATTATTCTATTGGAATAACCTGTCTGTGCGGTTTATCGCATGTATTGTGAATTTTGTTGTTATTCCATTCTTTATTATTCTGTTAAAATATCATGTCTGTCCGATTTACGCATGACTTGGTTCCATTCTTTATTATTCTGTTGTAATATTTTGTCTGTGCGGTTTACGCATGTCCTAGTTCCATTTTTTTATTATTCTGTTGAGAATAACCTGTCTGTGCTTTCTATCGCATGCATGATGAATTCTTCTGTTATTCCATTCTTTATTATTCTGTTGGAATAACATGTCTATGTAGATTACCGCATGCATGGTGAATGATCCTTTGTATTCATATGAATAGTATTTTCATTCAAAAGGGATTTCTGCCAGGGGCAGTTTCATAATTTTTCTGACCCTCAAAAATTCTGGAAAAATTTGAAATGATATTTTGATGAGTTTTCTAGATTGTGTCCAAAAATTGCGATTTTAGGATGTATAAATTAAGAGTTATGGATTTAATGGGAAAAGACTATTTTAAAAGTAAACCCATATAACTCTTTGTGGTTAACTCCAAAATTGGTAAAATTTTTAATGGAAGTACATGTATATAACAGGAGTATACCCTGTAAATTTCAGAATTTTTGGAAAAAAGTACAATTTATGATAAATGTCTAAATATTCGGCAATTTTGACCATATGAAAAATAGTAAATGAATTTTAAAAATTCCGAGAAAAATATATGTTTAATATGAAACTATATTTTGCTAAATCCTAGAAAAAAAATATTTTTGGGACTGATTTTGTATTTTTCATGAAAATGAACTAGTTATGAGTAAATGAATTAAATATATTATGTGAAGTAATAAAATTGGAAAAATAGGATTTTAGGGCTTGGGAATCCTATATAGGGTATATGCAGGTTTTTGATGAGGGATTTAATCATTGGTGATGAAATCTTATTAGTATGGCATTTTTGAATGATAAAATGCATTATTTGGTAAAGTGTAAACAATTGAAATAAATGGTTTATAAGTTTAAAAAGTGATTAAAATATTACTATAATATTAATAATGTTAGATGATGAGTTTACTAACTGTTTGATAATATTTGGATAAATTTAAAATCTTTAATATTTATCCTTGTTTTTGTTTGAGTAATGTTTATATCATTGTCATCATCCTCGTGCTTATATTGTGATGAAAGTCATCTTTGGCATACGTGCATAGATGGACTTGGTATGATTATGACCAGGGATCATTCGGTATAATCATGATCTTTAATGTTGTAAATGATGTGGTAAAAGTCCTCAGTGGCCTGTAGTGCATTGATGGACAATTTTTGGTATGATTATGACCAGGGATTATTCGGTATAGTCATGACCATTGATGATTTAATGAATATCCTTGGCCCATAGTGCAGGGATGCTTCGATGATGTAGTTTATTTATTAAGATGAGTCTTAGTATTAAAAAGTGATGAAAACATTTCAAATCATAGAAGATAGTAGATATCATGCTCTACTTGACTCTTCTAATGGATTCCTTATTCCACTGCAGTTAAACTTGATGTCTATTGTATTTTATCAGTTTAACATTGTTGAAGACTAATGATAATTTATTCTGCATTATCTTTGTCATAATATTTCTTACTAGGCTAGTTGAGCTCACCCTTTCTTTCACTATTCTCTTTAGGAAATGAGAATATAGCTGGGACGAGTCGGGAAACGGAGTAACGGTCCAGATGATAGCATTAGTAGTCCTCACTATTCTGTTAAATAGTGTGATAATAAATTTAATGAGGACTCCATTGAGTGTGGATATTGTCTAGATGACAATATATGTATTAAAACTTATAGCATATGTTTTGTCGTATATTACACGACGTTTGTATGATTAATTTTTTATTTGTATTTTGTACCATGTATTTGGCGACTCAAGATGGGTGACGTATACCTGTTTTGGGGGCGTCACAGTTAGTATCAGAGCTTAGGGATATGGTCGCTAGCGGAGATATGAGTCTAGAACTAGGAGGGGAGAGATGAGTAATATACTTCGCTAGTGTGTGACTTACCTAAGATGAAATTGTTTACTTGATAAGTTGACAAATTGTGATATGTCAATTAACCTTTGTTTTGAAGATTTATTCCAGAATGATATCTGAAATACAGGAGATGAGCAATGGGAAAATCATGATACAGAGGAAATAACCAGGAAGGTACAATTCGAAAATAAAGCAAGGTATTCTCATCTCTTCGAATACTAGGTACGTACGTAAATTTCGAGGGTGAAATTTCATAAGGAGGGGAGATTGTGAGATCCCGAATTTTATGAAATGAAAGTATTCAATTTTCTTATAATTATTCTATTTGGTATATAGTTATATTGATAAAAGTTTAAAGTTAAGGGTGATATTTGAAAATTTTGCAAAGTAAGCAAATTGTTATAAAATATCCGTTATGTCAAGAAATATTCGATTGGTCGGGGAATATTCGTTTTAACAGGGAATATTCGTATGACGACACAATCATTTGTGAACCCCACAACGGAAGTATTGTCGTAGTTAGAAAACGACAAAAATATCTTTTTATAAAAATAACGGTGAAAGTGTTACCGTTAAACACTGTTGAACTACTTGGTAGTAAAAGTACAGTAATACGCGTGGTTGCATACTAGCACATGGTATTGATTATTGATGCTTATTTGAGAAGTCACTCAGATATACCTAATTATTGCTACAATAATTGCTGCATCATATCTCTCATATTATTGATTCAATTATTAGCACAGTATCATCTGCATAATATTTTATATAATATTAAATTAATATTTGAGACGATAAAGTTATTCACATTATTATTTGCAATATTGACAATGTTTAGAAGTTCTGTCAAGGAGAGGTTTGGTCACCTAATTGCGCGCCAAGAAGGAGAAATCCTTATCGAAAAGCCCCCCTCTTTCCTGAGAACGACCTAGTTGTTAAATATTGTGAGTTATAATATTAATGATTAATGTTATTAAAAATCAAATTTGAGTTCGGAGTTGAATTTGGAGACGCGGACGTGATATTTGAGTCCGGAACGATGAAATTAGTAGAAATAAACTATAAACATAAAATTTGTCGGGGTTGACTTTTTTGTCAAAAAAGTCAACAGTTGACTTTTTTGAAAAAAGTCAAACTTCGAAATTTCAAAATGAATTTTTTTTGAAAAATATTTCCATTGCGTTGGGATTGTTATTGTTAGTGAAAATCGACATTTATTTCGATAATAATTGGTGTCTGCAAGTTATATTAACCAATCGGGTAATTAATCGGATAAATGAATAATTAATTGCTATTAATTCACATGATTATAACTATTTGTTCACATGTGTGTACTATTGATTCACATTCATTTACAATTAGGAGAGTTGGTGCAAGATTGATAATACTTGCATGACTAAGTTAAAAATGGAGGTATAGATAGAGGTAATATACTATAATTCGTATTTTCACATGTCTAGATATTGAGTCACATGATTTACTATTGATTCACATGATTTACTATTTGGGGAGGTGGTGCAAATTAAAAATAAAGGAAAAGAGGAAGGTGTTGTACTGTAATATTTCGAGCCCCAAAACGTGCAATTATCAAAACTATATTTTCCTGTAAATAGAAGCTCATTCTTCCTTCATTTCTCACCAATTCACTAAAGCTATAGAGCAATTATTATATAGAGAAATTATAGAGAGAAAGAAGAAGAGAAGTCTGCTACCTCACTATTCCAGTATCCAGTTTTCTTCTAAGGTAAGGGGTATTATTTCTTTCGTATTCATGAAGAGAGCTATTGTTATTCCATTCCTTATTATTATGTTGAAATAACCTGTCTATGCGAAGTACCACATACATGGTGAAATTCTTCTGTTATTCCATTCTTTATTATTATGTTGGAATAACCTGTCTGTGCGGTCTATCGTATGCATGGTGAATTATGTTGTTATCCCATTCTTTATTATTCTGTTTGAATATCCTGTATATGCGGTTTATGCATGACCTGGTTCCATTCTTTATTATTATGTTGGAATATTCTGTCTGTGCGATTTATGCATAACCTGGTTCCATTTTTTATTATTCTGTTGAGAATAACCTATCTGTGCGGTCTATATGGATTACCGCATGCATGGTGAATGATCCTTTGTATTCATATGAATAGTATTTTTATTCAAAAGGGGTTAATGCCAGGGGAAGTTTTGTAATTTTTCTAACCCTCAAAAATTTTGGAAAAATTTGAAATGATAATTTGATGAGTTTTCCAGATTGTGTCCAAAAATGGCGATTTTTAGATGTATAGATTAAGAGTTATGGATTTTATAGGAAAAAATTATTTTAAAAGTAAACCATTATAACTCTTTGTGGTTAACTCCAAAATTGGTAAAATTTTTATTGGGAGTACATGTATATAACAGGAGTATACTCTGTAAATTTTGGAATTTTTGGGCAAAAATACCATTTATGATAAATGTCTAAATATTCGGCAGTTTTGGCCATATGAAAAATAGTAAATGAATTTTAAAAATTCAGAGAAAAATATATGTTCAATATGGGACAATATTCGCTAAATCCTTAAAAGAAATATTTTTGGGACCTGATTTGGTATTTTTATGAAAATGAACTAGTTATGAGTAAATGAATTAAATATGTTATGTGAAGTAACAAAATTGGAAAATTGGATTTTAGGGCTTGGGAATCCTATATAGGGTATATGAAGGTTTTTGATGAGGGATTTGATCATTGGTGATGAAACCTTATTAGTATGGCATTTTTGAATGATAAAATGCATTATTTGGTAAAGTGTAAATAATTGAAATAAATTGTTTATAAGTTTAAAAAGTGATTAAAATATTACTATAATATTAATAATGTTAGATGATGAGTTTACTAAGTGTTTGATAATATTTGGATAAATTTAAAGTCTTTAATATTTATCCTTGTTTTCGTTTGATTAATGCTTATATCATTGTCATCATCCTCATGCTTTTATTGTGATGAAAGTCATCTTTGGCTTACATGCATAGATGAACTTGGTATGATTATGACCAGGGATCATTCGGTATAATCATGACCTGTAATGTTGTAAACGATGTGGTAAAAATCCTCAGTGGCCTGTAGTGCATTGATGGACAATTTTTGGTATGATTATGACTAGGGATTATTCGGTATAGTCATGACCATTGATGATTTAATGAATATCCTTGGCCCGTAGTGCAAGGATGATTCGATGATGTGGTTTATTTATTGTCGAGTCTCAAATGATAAAAATTGATGAAAACATTTTAAATCATAGAAGATAGTAGATATCATGCTTTACTTGACTCTTCTAATGGATTGCTTATTCCATTGCAGATTAAACTTGATGTCTATTGTATTTTATCGGTTTAACATTGTTGAAGACTAATGATAATTTATTTCGCATTATCTTAGTCATAATATTTCTTCTTGAGCTAGTTGAGCTCACCCTTTCTTTCACTGTTCTCTTCAGGAAATGAGAATATAGTTGGGGACGAGTCGTGGAACCTAAGTGATGGTCCAGATGATAGCATTAGTAGTCCTCACTATTCTGTTAAATAGTGTGATAATAAATGTAATGAAGAGTCCATTGAGTGTGGATATTGTCTAAATGATAATATTTGTATTAAAACTCATACCATATGTTTTGTCGTATATTACACGACGTTTGTATAATTATGTTTGTGTTTGTATTTTTTACCATGTATTTAGCGACTCGAGATGGGTGATGTATACATGTTTTGAGGGCGTCACAGACTAGTTCAAGTTTAAAGTGATTTCAACGGCAACCTTGAACATATTTTTAAAATCTAGTTGCATCACATGAATATCTAGATTCTAAAAGGTTAAGATGTCATGTTATGTCTATAATATCCCCAGACATGATTCATATGTATTGAACACGATGATAATAAACCAAACATAAGTTTAAAGCATGATTCGAAGTGTTAAACAGTGATAGTTGTGAATAAACAAGATGAATACTATAAGCATGTGTATTAACAGATTGTGTAAACACTCTTTGTGGACATATAGCCAAGTTATAAAACATGGTAACTACATGATCTTTTTATGCTTTAATACCATTTAAGTTCTAAGTTAAAACTTCTAAAACTAAACTCAAGAATGGTCATATGCTTATGTGAGAACCTCTAATATGTATGTATGTTAAAGTATAAGTGAATAGGTGTGTTAGAGTTAAACAAAAATAGGAAGTGCAAGCTCAACCACGGTCAGCGGGGGGGTATGTATTAATGCCATCCTTAAGCTTTAACTGTATGCTAAATTGCATACATGGCAAAGATGCCTGATTATTTTAACCTTGATCTAAACCTTAAAGAATATGTGTAATGAATGTCTAAAGCTAGAATAGTTTACATAGATGATGTTTTAAGCATAAGAGCTTGTAATGGTTATATAAAACACAGAGTTATTAAAGTTTATTAAGGTTTGCAAAATGCAAGAACTATGTGAATCATGCATCTATAAGTTAAGAAATCAATAAAAGATTTTTCAAAGGAGATTGAAAAAGTTTAAATTATTCCGCATATATTTTTTATAACTTCGAATATGATGTAAGACAAGAATGGTAAATGACCAAGATTTCAATCTTATAAAAGTTTGGGCTCATTACACATATCCTGAAAATGGAAAGAATTTATATTCTAAATTGTAATAAGCAAAGTTATATTCATTAAGTTATGAATAAAAGATATAAATAGTGGAACGATAGTAGTATCGTGGCGGACCGAATCTGAGGTTCAAAGGGACCCGAATTTGGGGGCGTCACAATATTACATCCAAAAGAGTTAGAAAACTGATTTGGGATAATGAACTTAAATAGTTTATGCTTTGAATAGTAAGAAATAAAAGTTAGGAACTTGCTCAATAAATGTTTTAAGATAGGAAACTTGGATAACGATATCGAGTTAGGAATGTAAAAGAATTAGAATACAAGAGCTTGCATAATCGTAAATAATATAGAACCAAGAAACTTGCTCAACATAAAAAATAGGGTTTAGGAACTTGCCTCGCGCATAAGCTATATAATTATAACAAACATTCTCCAAGTACCCTGCATGTACCATTAGAATCGCAATATTGAATAGTTATACAATTATTAACCTTATAGGTTAAATTTTCATTCAAGTTCATCTCGTTAGTCTATATCATATTCCATTCACCAACACCATTTATAGGTCTGAAACTATAAATTTGGTAAAGCATCACATGCTCAAATAACATCTCAAAGCTTAATAAACTATAATTCAACGTTTTCTAAATCATTATCTTTTCCATCTAAAAATCTCCAAATACATTATCACAGTTTGTTATGGAACTTCATTACATGTTTAATACCTTATCATGCATCTTAGACTAGGTTAAGCCAATACGTTATGGACTGAACTTTAAAAAAAAAACAAATTACCTCGCTCGGAGGATGAGGCGGATAATGACGCCCAAGCCTCAGCATATCGCAATTTGCTTCGTGTTTCGATCCCGTAAACTCTTCAGTCAGTGTAAATTGCGCTATTTCTAGCTTAGGGTACCGCATAATTTGCACCGATCAAAGACGCAAGTAGAAACTATAGCAGCTTCAGCAATGTTACAAGCCAAAACTCCAATTTCCCAATTCTACATTAACATACACAAGCCCTTACATTATATGTGACACTCTCAAATCCATGTACTTCATTACCATAGGATTTGGTGCTCACTATCCAAAACTATTACATCTAACTACCCATAATAAAGGATAAAGACATAATTTAAATAACTTAAACAATAATCTTCCCCCTTAAAGGGTTACATCAACTTTAAATAGTCCCAGGTAATCTAACCTTAAATTATTATATAAGTCTGCGAAATACATCACAAAATAAATTAAGTTTTATAACATAATTCATTCAAATAAATTCTCATAGATTGACACTTGGACATCTTGCCCTTTCCTTTGTTGGAAGATGGCTCATCGACTTTTTTGACTTTAGCTGCAGTGTTAATTGTAAGAGTGAGCTAACAATTGCTCACAGATATAAAGAATTAAAATAATAATAACATGAGTTTGAACAACAAATGTTGAATAATGGTGAACTTGTTCTACGAACAAAAAATAGAAATCAAGCATGAGTTTTATATCTGAGGGTCTTCTGACCACGAACTATGTCTCCGGTAATCAGGTATTATTACCTCAACCTTAATAGTCATTTAAACTATACAGACCCTTCTTTACGTACTTAGGGGGATCAACCCTATGTACCATGTATTGGGCACAACCATCTAAACGTTACCACGTACTTTATCCCCTATATTAGGGTTGTTCATCTAAGTTTGAATTTAGGATTTTCGCACTAAAGAAAGTTTAGTTTGGAACTAGCTTATCAGTGGTTCTAGAATTTTAGAACACTTAATCAACTACAAACGAGTCCAATCAATAAAAGTTTACTTGCTATTTGAAGGTTCAACTCGATAATATAGAATTGAATAATTTTATTTAAGTCATAGATCGAATAACAACAATATACAATTAAGTAGACATGGTATATATACAAAGTACTACATTCAAAAGAGTTAGAATAATCTCATTTGAATCAATGTATTAAAACAGTATATGCTTTGAATAGCAATAACAAGAATTAAGAAAGTGAAACTCTCTCGATGTAACGTATTAGATTACAAGAGCTTGTACAATCATGCACAAGATAAAATGAATAGGCTTGTTCAACTTTAATATAAGATTAAGGAGATTGCACAATTATAAATTAGAAATAGAAAGCTTGCTTGACAATCATTGTTGGCTAAAATCTAATTACGCACACCACGCAAGTATACGTGGTCAACAAGTAATAAAGTGATAAGTTGAGTATCGTTCCCATAGAGAATTATTTAATAAGAATTGCCAATTACTAACCTATGACCAATTTAATCTTATTTAAACAAATAATTTAATAATTTAATTTAAAATAATTAAATAAACTATTACTAACTATCCCTAGAATGAAACAAGATATTGAAGACTTGAGATTATAATTTCACTTATTGTTTCATTTAAATCAACACACTTCCTGTTAAAGCTAAATTATTTATACTGGATTGTTAATTAAGAACACGAAAGTAAAACATGGTCATCTCTCAATGTACCATACTCATATCAAATCAAATCCACAAATGATAGAATCAATTTGAACACCATAATTAACTAACCCACTATATCTCTATATGAATTACAATTAAAAAGGCTTTAAGTTCAAGTTCTTATTAGACTACATATGGCATAAAGGTATATCTCTATCCTAAACACGAATCATGAATTCCATCTATGTAGAAATCACAAACACATGCTATCATGATCAGATCTAAATCTATACTTCATCTCTCGAGTTCATATAGATTATCAAGGTAATTGTTAGCTAGGCAATTAAGTAGTTAAAAACAAATCATAATAGACAATCCAAATATAGCTAATAAGGCTAAAAAAGAAGCATATCAAAGTAAACTACACAATAAGATCCATAGTAATCTCAAAATAGAGTTTAATTCATAATTTAACTAGAATCCATCATCCATAATTGATTAAGAATTAAAAAGAAACAAATAGACAAGAAAAGAAATTAGAATTGAGATAAACAAATATGCATTCTATTGCTTCTAATTTGATTCTCCAATGATAATCAATACCTTCAATCTTCAATTCTAATCTAATCTAGGGTTTCTAATCTAAGAAAGAAAGTAAAGAATAAGTTAATAGAAATCTATCCCAAGAGGGATTTTATGGATTCTTAGAACTAGCCTATATATCCTCTTTTATGCCTCTCATCATGTATTTATAGTTCTAATGGATACCCTAGTAAGTTAGGCAACTAAGAATCCTATTCTAGCTCAAATTGGACATCAAATAACCCAAGAAAGCTATCCCCTCGCCCGACCAACACGCTACTATAGCAGAGTTTCTGGTGGCCTAGCCCGCCCCTAGCGCGGTCCGCGCTACTCTGTTTCTGTTACGACGTCTTTTGGTAAAACAGGCATAACCTTTGATCCGCTAGGAGTTACGAGGCCTGCCACCTATTAAATCAAAGATATCGACGAGATCTACAACTTTTATTCTTTGATAATTGATAGATTCGGATTGGATCAAGGAGGAAATCAGGCTTGAAGTAGATGTTATGTAAATGGCAAACATGACAACTCTTAGCTTTGATCTTCGTTGATAAAAAGGCCATAACTCTCACATCCGAACTCCAATTGGGATGATTCAAGATGTTTCAGAAAGCTAAGAAGAAGCTCTACCATATAATCCAAGTTCCAAGCCAAGAACATGCATCCAACTTGGTGTTAAAAGTCCTTCAATATTCCCTTCTTGCATTTGCTTGCGTATTTTAGTCCAAAAACATGTCCAAATTACTTTCCCTTGCTTCTTCATGCCAATGTCATGTCATAGCCTACAAAATAACATAAAATGTATGAAAAGTAACTAAGAAACATGAATATAAGCCAATAATTCAAGTAATAAATACAGGATAAGTAGGTATAAAACCTACTTATCAGTCATAAGATAATGAAATTATGAATTGCATTCATTATAAAGAGAATGAAGTTAGGGAACTTGCCTCATGTGTAAGATACACAAGTATAATAATGTTCGTAAATTACCCTACACATACCATTGAAATTTCAATACTAATTAGTTGTATCAACATTAGCTTTATAGGTTCAACCCACCATTTAAGTCAATCCTTAACTTAATGTCTAACCATGTTGGTTAACCATTCTTACGGATATAAAATCTCACTATCGCCTAATATAAGCTTTATCATTCACCTCCAACCCGTGTAAACATCAATTTTTATTCATTTCATAACTTGTTTAAATAACAATTTAAAATCTTCACATTTAGTATTACATTACATTACATTATGTTATTATATGCCATGTTATGATTTAACATCTTTATCATACATGCCAAACTAGATTAGGTCCTTGTATTATAGTTTACAAATAATCAGAACTCACTACCTCGGCTCAGGGCATGGCAATGGCGCAATCACACTGTCCCAAGCTCTCGGTACAATGCAATTATTTGGTGGTGAGTAATCTCAAAGGCCATTCGGTAATTTGTGCCATTTCTATCTCGTGGGTATATGACGCCCCAAATCCGGGTCCTTGAACCTCGAATCCGGTCCTCCACGTTACTACTATCGTAAAACTATTTATATCAATTATTCATAACTTAATGAATATAACTTTACTTATTACAATTTAGAATATAAATTCTTTCCATTTCCAGGATATGTGTAATGACCCCAAACTTTTATAAGTTTCTAATCTTGGTCATTTACTATTCCTATTTTACATCACATTAGATGTTATACAAATATGCGGAATAATTTAAACTTTTTCAATCTCATTTGAAAAATAAATCTTTTGTTGATATCTTAACTTGAATCAATTACAAATCCCTGAATCAAATTATTCTATGATTCACTTTATTCAATATTCATATAAATCTTTACATCTCGATTCGAATTTCTCTATGTATCACATAGTACAACTTAATAGGTATTACACATTATAAACTACTATCATGTATATCTACTAGAACCTAAATATGGTTCAACAGCATCTAGTTAAATAATAAATCAATATCCTTCGATACTATTGGACTTTATCAATCAAGTAGCACGTAACCTTTACCGTGTATCCTTAACCTACAAAAGTGGTTATTTGCAAGGGTGAGCTCGACAGCCCAGCAATTCTAACAGTTTTCATGAAGCACATAACATATAATAGCATATTCAGTCCATGCATTCATAATCAATTAATATTTACTACGTATGCTACTTCTCACATAACAGGCATATAGATTTACTTCACAAGCATATCATCAAAGATCAACTTTCAACTTTCATCCATATCTCATATGCATTTCATATATATACATCAACATTTGCATAGCATAATATAGTTCAACTAACAGTTATAGAATTCTTATATCAAATAGGAACTGAAAGACTTGCCTGATTCGTACTTTATCAACTACGACTTAACTTCTTAAAGCTTATCTGCACTTCGTGTATTCCTACACAGTTATATAATCATGGATTCATATCCATTAGTCATAAATTCATACATTCTTAATGTAATAATAATGTTACATTGTTCTCTATCTTGGTTTTTAAGACCTTCCCTTTGCTTTCTTAATAAACTCTTAGAATAGCTATGTATATATATAGTACATATTAGCTATACATGCTTCATATCAACATTCAAAAATCTTTATCACACACTTGATTCGCTATGTGTTTGACACATATTTAAAGTGTATAGATACACGATCTACATCGTTCTTACATTTTGTAAATTTTAACAAATTTAACAAATTTGGGTTTTATATAACCATTACATGTTCTTATGCTTAAAACATCACCTATGTCAAGTATTATAGCTTTAGACATTCATTACACATATGCTTTAAAGTTCGGATGACTACTAAAACAATTTGGCAACATTGCCTCAGAATAAAATTCATGGTAGAATTAGGCCTAGGATGGGCGCAATTGCTTGCCGCCCCGAAGCTGCACTAAAGTTTAGTATTTTCTGGTTTCATCTTGGTTCTTAGCATATATAACTATTAACACATATCTAACCCAAATGTTATGAGGTCTTAGCCCAAGTTTGGTGCCTCTTGCATTTACCTAAAGTTGTTATAGACTTTATAGCTTTATTGCCATTTATTTCATGGCTAAGTAAGTTCATACAACAAGGGTCTAACTATATGACCACCAATGAGGTTAAACAACTTTTAATACCCATGCTTACATGTAATCATATGTCTAGTATGGTTTATCACTTAAAATCCAATTTTAAGACATGCATAGTTTATATTATGTCTATCTAGTAGGGTGCACGTACCCATCATGCCTAGAGGCATAAAAGTCCTATCATGCTTGCACATATAGACCATGTTTAAAGACCCAAAAGTTACTAGTATGCCATCCTACAAGTTCAGAAGTTTAGACAACACAATGCTCATGAATAATGTTTTCAAAATGTCTAAGTTTCTTTTCTTCAAATCCATGTCATGAAAACCTAATCATGCAAGGCAACTTCAAATCATATGTCATATTTGTACATGTTTCTCTCTACGTCAAAATATAACCACTTCATGTTTTAATACTTAGTTTAAAAAAGATAATGGAGTTTTCCTTTGAAATCATTTAATCATGAATGATGTAGTATAGCACATATAAGACAACTTTTAAAACTCTTATCATAAGTAAGTAAGTCATGATAACATCTCCTCAAGTTTATAACCTACCTCATGTAGCATTCATGCACCTTAGTTCTATTATATCAAGTTTTTCTTGAAAACTTAGCTAACACAAGGTCTAATAAGTTTGATCATGAACAAAGACACTATAAACACAATATCATGCTTATTTATATTTGAACTCAATCATGTATATAAACCACTAAGTTCAGAACTAATAGAACATAAGTTTCCATAGGGTTTGTTTTCAAAATCTTTAAGTTTATTTTCAAAACACATACTAAGTCATGTTAATGCTTTCTATTATGAGCAAGGAAATCTTATGTGACATGTATAATATAATGCATTTTCATGTTACATCACTTAGAATAACATATTCCATCGTCAGGAGCACTATACTTGCGTATGTGCTCGCGTGACGCCCTCTGATCGCCTCTGAATATGTAACAGTAACAAAGATGTCTATTTTGACCCTTCTTAAAGACTTCCAATTGAAAAACGTAGAGAACAAAAGTTTTAGGTCTATTCGTCCTCGTTTCGGATCATCTTGAATCACCACACTCGGAGTTCGTATGAAACAGTTATGCTTAATTTACTATAGCAGATCATAGCAGTGCACCATACACTGATGTCCAACGCAGCTGCGCCCTAAATAACCTCGGGGCCAGCGCAGCTGCGCCCCAGGTCGTAAAACAGACCCTCGAGCTCTGCTCCTCGTGATTTCACAGACCAAAACTCCTTCCAATAATCATAACATGAGTTATACTCATCCAAATTAACTCATTTTTGATTCTATGGGTTTGTAACTCATAAAACTACAAAATACCAAGTACCCATCAACTAACATAAACATTAGCTAACCCAAATATGATTTTACAACTCATGTTTATACAAATTGTTCATATTTTGACAATTTAACGAATTCGATTCTAAACAGTCGTATATCAGTTTAAACATACTTATATGTTCATATAACAACTATATAACCATTACCCAACCTCATCATTATCTAATTCCACATAATCAATTATTTGAATTTCAAGAACTCAAAACTCTTTTTGACAAAGACTGAAAATGGAAAACAATGAATGGGGTTATACCTCTGCAATATGAACGAACTTGTTGCTAATTGAACTTCCAAGTCCTATAACACTTATATACTCTCAATTCCACACTAGAAATTCTCAGCAATGAAATTAGAGAAGGAGAGTTCATACTTATAGGAAAATCAATATTCAGACAATGCCATCTCTCACTAAATAAAACTCATGGATGAAAGGATTGCGTGAAGGTTAAGAAGGAGTTATTGGATGTTAGTTGGAATTCATCATGACCACCACTCCCCCATAATCATCAGCTAGGAAGCTTGGAAGAAGAAAAAAGGAATAGGCCATAGCCTTTTTTTCCACACACGTGACTGAGAAATGAGGGCAATTGGACACAAATTTTGGGACAATTTCCAAATACTCAACATTCTTACAACATTAGACCATACACTTATACACATTCCTACTCTTATGTTATATCTTATACACTTATCAACCATACTTTAGCTATAACTTAATTGCACAATATGATTTACATATTTAATAATTCAAGGTAGTTGATATTAATCATACATATAATTTATGTACATTAAATACACGCAATAAAATAACGTAGTCAGGTATTATTATCCCGGTAGTTCCATAATTATTTCTACTACTCACATAACCACATTATAACCTTATTTAATATTAATGTTTATTTAAATATTTAATTCTTACCTCAGTTTCTAAAATACCCAGATATTTAATCATTTATGTATTAAAATTACATATGATTTCACTGTACCACTTGGTACCTTATATCATTTGTGACCCCCCCAAATCCAGATACTCCAATCCCACAGGATTTGGTGTTCATTATCCAAAACATTACATCTAACTACCCATAATCAAAGGATAAAGACGTAATTTAAATAACTTAAACAATCATCTTTCCCATTAAAGGGTTACATCATAATCTCAAAATATATCCCAGGTAATCTAACCTTAAAATTATTATATAAGTTTGCGGAATACATCACATACTAAACCAAGTTTTTAACATAATTCATTAAGATAAAATTCTCATAATCTTCAACATTTGGACATCTTGTCGTTTCCTTTGCTAGTAGACGGCTCATTGACTTTCTCAACTTTAGCTGCAGTGTTAAATGCAAGAGTGAGCAAACAATTGCTAACTGATATAGGAAGTAGCAATGATAACAACATGAGAATAAACAACAAGTGTTGAACAATAATGAACTTGTTCTACGAATTAAAATAGAAATAAAGTTCGGAGTCAATATATGAGGGTCTTAAGACCACGAACTATGTCTCTGGTATTTAGGTGTTATTACCTCAACCTTAACAGTCTATTAGACTATACAGACCCTTCTTAACGTACTTAAGGGGATCAGCCCTTTGTACCACGTATTGTGCACAAACATCTAAACGTTACACGTACAAAATCCCCTATGCTAGGGTTGTTCGTCTCAGCCTGAATTTAGAATTTTCACACTAAAGAAAGTTTAGCTCGGAACTAACTTATTAGTGTTTTTAGAATTTTAGAACACTATTCGATTATAACTTAATTCAATCAATAAATATTTGCTTACTACTTGAAGGTTTTAATACAACAATAAAGCTTTGAATAAGGTTAACAAAGTCAAAGATTGAATAACAACGATATATAATTGAGAAAACATGATATACAAGCAAAGCGCTATATTTAGAAGAGTTAGAACAATCTCCTTTGAGTCAATGTGTTAGAACAATCATATGCTTCAAATGATAATAAGGAAAGTAAAGCTCGCTCGACGTAATGAATTAGGTTATAAGAGTTTGTACAATCATACATGAGATAGAATCAATAGGCTTGCTTAACTTCAATGTAAAATTTAGGAATAAAGAGATTGCTTGACTTAAAGATAGCATAGCTATAAAACAGGCGTAATTGAAATTAAGATAGGGTAAATAAACTTGTTCAATAATCACAAGTTAGAGTTAGGAAACTTGCCTCAAGTGTAAGCTATAATATTACAACTCACATTCACCTACACATTTTAGTGGAATCACAATATCTATTAGATATGCTAACATACCACAACATGTACAATTCTAGCTAATCTTATCATTTTAGCACAAGTCTTTCATTGCCATACATATTTCAGAACCACAAGTGTACATTTCTCAACACTTATTCATTGCTCACTCAGTTCCTTAAATCATACATATCATTTTCACCACTTACTAACTTTTCATTTTAGAATTACTAACCACATGATACATTTCTGCGTTAACCTTGTTTTTAAACATTTTCCACGTTAACATAATCATTAAGCCATGTTATAACGAATGACCAAAGTCTGCAGAAGTAGCAAACTTCATTGTCTCATGATGACTCTTTGGCGCGCCGCCGCCAATAATACACTAGGTTATCGCATGCGGCGGTATACGCACACCTAGATCTAGGTGGCGCATGCTGACAACACGCTAGCCAGATGTTAATTCGCGCGATGCACCAGATTTAGTTTTTGAATAAACTCGAAATTAGACTCTACTTTGGCCAAAAATCTCAATTCTACTGAAAATCACCCAACTTCAACATCTAAAACTTTGTAATTTCCTAGTTAAGCATGCTATACACCATTTTGAGGAATCAAAACCATAGTTTTTTTCCAAATTTCTTCCATTTTACACTTTTAACGAATTTGATCGCCACGAACTCGTTTCTTAATCAATTGACATGATTTAAACTACGTTGTTTTCATTTCTTAACATATTATCACAATCCGATAATAAAATATATATTACAACACCTATAGAGCATGGATTTTTGTACTTTCTAAAGCCATTTTTTTCAAATATGAACACTGTTAATTATTTAATTTTCTTTCCACAAACCAAATTCATGAATTTGATCATTAAAGATTACTTATGTATGATAATTATCAGATTATATATCCATATAATCAACAATTCAAACCCTAATCCAACAAAATTCCAAGTCACAGAGAATAGATATTACAAAACTAAGAGTTAGAATTAGGAATAGATTATACCTTTAATCCTTGATTTAGCAAAGATGATATTTCCACAGCTTGTTCCCTTGATTCTCAATTCACAGAGAGCTCTCAATTTCCTCTCTAGCTCCCTCAATTTCTTTCCCACACTCTGTGTTTTCTTCCTCTCTAAACTCTCTGTTCTTTAGCCTTAGGAAAATAATACGCATAGCAAATAAACAGAAGTATATCGCCTTCCCCACGTTCATTAGTTAAAAAAACCAATAGGCTAAATTAGTTAAATTATGTCAAATGCCACAAGGCCATGTTTGGCTATACCTTATGTGACGCCCCCAAAATAGGTCCACACGACCCATTCTGAGTCGCCAGATATCATACTATAAAAATCAAATACAAACTTCATTTATACAACTGTTGAACTGTCGTGCAGAGTACGATAACATATAAGCTGTGAGTTTTAATATAATATTATCTCATAGACAGTATCCAAACTCAAATTGTTACAATGCCATATAAAAATATAGCAGCAATTATTTTAAGATCCCAAAGAAGAACGAGAAGATTACTTTCATATTCATTCTAATGAGGTGCACTTTTAACGCTTTCAAAGTTGGGTTCTCATCACCATATTGTTGTTCGCCAAAATCAATTATTAAGTGACGTATAAAATACGACACACGCATCTTAGGTCCTCAATACAATTATCTGTTGCATGTCATGCCATTTTTTAATGTATTGAGAAACTTTGACAGTCTCGGACCATCACACTATTTCTCTGTTATCCCCGCTCGACCCAGCTACACTCGTATTACCTAAAAGGAATTGTGAAGCAAAGGGTGAGGACAAATAGCCCAGTAAAGAATATCATGACTAAAGATAATCAAATTATCAATAGCCTTCGTCAATAATAAATCAGAGATTTAGAACATATGGTAGATGATAAAAATTTTCAAACATAGTTGCAGTGGAACGAGCAATCCATTAAAAGAGTCAAATAGACCATCAAGTCTATTATCTTCTCCATGTTAAAAGTCCACCAATAATGTTTTATCCCTGTAACATCAATCAACAATTCCTGTCCACAATCATATGAATAACTCATAATCATAATTGTGATTCTAAATTCCTCTTCGCACCCAGGACGAAGATAATTTTCATCGCTTATCTTCACCTGAAACATCAAAAATCATGGTTATACCAAATCACAATTCTTGTTCATAATCATACTAATAAATTTATTTGCACTACGGGCCAAAGATATTCATCAATAATTCATCTTTGTTCTACAAGCCAAAGACATATTTCAGATATAGAAGAGTCAAGTAGAGCATGATATCTACTATCTTCTATGAATTAAAAGTGTATTATCAATATGTTATCGCTGAGACTCAGCTTAATAATTAATCCACATCATCGAATCATCCCTATACTACGGCCAAGGATATTCATTAGTATTACGACCACGAATTATCCATGCACTACGGGCCAAGGATATTCGTATTTTCAACAATGGTCATGATTATACCGAATAATCCCTGGTTATAATCATACCAACAACTGCCCATCAATGCACGTAAGCCAAATATATACAACCAATAATCAACAGTCCATCTTTGCACTTAAGCTAAAGATATAAAACTATAAAACCAATAATCAACAGTCCATCTTTGCACGTAAGCCAAAGATATGCAACTATAAAACTAATAATTAACAGTCCATCTTTGCACGTAAGCCAAAGATATACAACCAATAATCAACGGTTCATCTTTGCACGTAAGCCAAAGATATACAACTATAAAACCAATAATCAACAGTCCATCTTTGCATGTAAGCCAAAGATATACAACTATAAAACTAATAATTAACAGTCCATCTTTTCACGTAAGCCAAAGATGACTTTCATCACAATATAAGCACGAGGATGATGACCATGATAGAAGCGAAAACAAGGATAAATATTAAATACTTTAAATTTATCCAAATTTTATCAATCACTTAATAAACTCATAATCTAATATTATTAATATTATAATAATATTTTAATCACTTCTTAAACTTATAAATAATTTATTTCAATTGTTTACACTTTACCAAATAATGCATTTTAATCATTCAAAAATGTTATACTCATAAGATTTCATCACCAATGATCAAATCCCTCATCAAAAATATGCATATACCCTATATAGGATTCCCAAGCCATAAAATCCTATTTTCCAATTTTGTTACTTCACATAACATATTTAATTCATTTACTCATAACTAGTTTATTTTCATGAAAAATACCAAATCAGTCCCAAAAATATTTCTTTTCTGGGATTTAACAGAATATAGTCCCATATTGAACATATATATTTCTCAGAATTTTTAAAATTCATTTACTATTTTTCATATGGCCAAAACTGCCGAATATTTAGACATTCATCATAAATTGTACTTTTTGTCCAAAAATTCCAAAATTTACAGGGTATACTCCTGTTATATACATGTACTCCCAATAAAAATTTCACCAATTTTGGAGTTAACCACAAAGAGTTATAAGGGTTTACTTTTAAAATAGTTTTTTCCCATAAAATCCATAACTCATAATCTATGCATCATAAAATCGCCATTTTTGGACACAATCTAGAAAACTCATCAAAGTATAATTTCAAATTTAGAATTTTTGAGGGTCAGAAAAATTATAAAACTGCCCCTAGCATAAACCCCTTTTGAATGAAAATACTATTCATGTGAATACAAAGGATCATTCACCATGCATGCGGTAATCCACATAGACAAGTTATTCCAACAGAATAATAAAGAATGGAATTATAGAAGAATTCACCATACATGGGATAATCAAATGCAGAAAAGTTATTCTCAATAGAATAATAAAGAATGGAACCGTGTCACGCGAAACCGCATGCACAGGATATTCCAACGCGAATAATAAAGATTGGGACCGGTCGTCACGTAAACTACATGCACGGATATTCTAATGAGAATAGTAAAGAATGTCACCAACTTACTATTATAAAATAATTTCACATAAATTATTTAATATCAATAGATAAATTTTTATCCATCTTCTTACTAATTCATTTCTACAATTTATAACAAATATATAATAATGATATATATTCATTAAACACAACATCACTTATTACATAACTCATATTACCCTATGTAACACAATATCACATACTTCGTAAAACATTTATATTCTTGTTCGATCTCATCTCATGCTTTACGAATTTTATCTACTAAATTCTTATTTTAATATTTTTTGAAAATTCGGGTTCTTACATACCTGCCAATAGAAATTGCACAGACATGTATGTAAATTGCGATTATAAATTGCTATTACAAGACACTCCAAATTTTCCCAATTTCCACAAAAATTCACCATACCTAACAACTAAAACTTGTAATAACATCAATAAGCATGCAATTCATATTTCTAACAACATAAACATTATATATAATTAACTTTTAAGGATCAAACCCACATTTTTTTCTAATTTCTTCACTTTTAACACTTTTAGCGAATTTTATTGCCACAACGTCGTTTCTTAACCAATTGACAGTTTGACACCATTCAAACTACGTTGTTTTTGTTTCTTGACATATTAACATAATATACAAATAATTTACAGATTATATCAAGTATTAGACATGAAATTTTGGACTTAAACAAGCAATTTTACATAAACACAACACTGTTATTCTAACGTCCTTCTTGCAAAGCCAATTTTCACGAATTTGATAACCAAATATCACTTATATGTGATAATTAACATATTCTACAAACCATATGCACATGTATATACAACAATCCAACGTAACTTCCAATTTACAAAGAATAATCACTGAAAACCCAAAACATGGAAATTAAGAGTAAAGTATACCTTTAATCCTTGATTGTATGTTGCAAAAGATGGTGACACTCTCCTTCCTCTTGAGAATCTCAGAAAATTCTCTCAAAACCACTGTGTTTCTCTCACGCTCTGTTTTCTGTCTTAGCTTTAGGATATCACGCATAAAACAAATTGATATTGTGACAACCCGAAAATTTAGAAGATCTTGAATAATTAAATTAAGGGTTAAAGTTTAAAGCCTAGAGTGAAAATAGAGGGTTTATTTAAAATCTTTAAGAAAAATCTAAGGAAATGGTATGTTGAAATAATTCAACGTTAAGTTTACGAGAAAGAATAAGATCTAAACCGATTAAGAATGATTCGGTATTGTGATTCCGAGGACAGAATCCTTATAAGGGGGACATAATGTGATAACCCAAATTTTTGAGTAATATTAAAATAAGAATTAAATAAATAAAATTCTTATTAGATAATATGTTGTATGATATTATATTGCATAAGTGGGTATGAACTATGCAATATGTGATGCTTATGTTTAATAAATATATTGGTATTATATATTTATTATATGTAAATAAATTGTAGGGCAATTTATTAAAGGAAATGAGATAGGTTGAATTAAAATAAATTATAATATTAAATTATTTTAATATGGTAGATTGGTGGTATTAAATATACTTTATGTATAACCACTATTTTATTGAAGAAATTATATATTACACTATTAAGTGTAATGTATGCATGTATCTATTGTAGTGAATATATTAATATATTTACTACAGTTAAATAAATTGTTAAGGCAATTTATAGAAAGAAAAGAAAATAATTAGATATATGATATTATGTTACATGGATAATGGTATAATATTTAATATTATACTAAATGATGTAAAGTAAAAATATGATATGAGATCCAATATATAAAATATGTATATTGGTATCAACTAGTTAGTAAATTAAATTCATATTTGAATAAATGAAATATAGTAAATTATATATTTAATATATGAATAAATTGTTTGAAAACAATTTATGGAAATGAGGAAATTAAATTTAATTATACAATATAGATTGTATAATTTAAATAAGTTATTTAAATTAGGTAATGGGGAGCTAATAAATATATATTATGCATGGAAATAAAATTGTGGGAACAATTTGCGTAATGAGGCAAAAAGAGGCGGGTTAAGCATATAATACTTATATATACTTTACCCAAGAGTATTAGAATAAATTCTTATATAAAATTAATTTAGTAAAGAAAAGATATTATATTTATCGTAATATCTTAAGAAAGTAAATAAATTCTTAATTGAATTTATGATAATGCAGTAAGGATATTATATTATAATATCTTGGGTATGTAAATAATTGTATTTATATAAGAAATTATGTGTACAATATTTATTTTATAATTATAAAATAAATATGTAATTTGAGTATGTTACATTATATTTTATATAATTTATATATCAAAGATGACTTATGTAAATTATGTATTAATTCCAAGAGGGTAAAATAAATTAAGGAGATTTATGTAGTAACTTATTTGATTAAATTAAGTTACTAAGACTGGATAATTAAATAACTTAACAAAGTATAGAAGTGAATTATGAAAGTTAAGGGAGAATTGTGCGAGTTAAGAAAACCTTAGGGTTAAAAACCTAATATTTGAAACTTAAAAAAATATCTTAAGGAATATGCTAAGGAATAAAGAATATTCTGAGAATATGCTAAGAATATGCCAGGGAGTAATTTGCAAGCTTTTAAAGACGAGGGGAAGACTAGAGAAGACTTAAGTTGGGTTTACAAGAAATTAAAAGTAGCTTTTATATAAACAAAATCAAAATTTATCTATATTCATTTTTAGCCAAATTGGCTAAGTTTAGAGAGAGAAAAGAGAAACAATTTATAATGAAAAGAATATAATCTATTGTGTATTAAAATAATTTATGGAAAAGATTTTTGGGTATTTTAATTTAATTTTTAAAGTGTGTTATGTACATATGGTATAATATATGTTTAAATGGGAATGTAGAAGAATAATAATTCAAAATTAATTAGAATTCAAAAGTTGACCAAGTATGTGGGCAATTAATAAAAAAATATTCATGTTCTTTGAATCGGTGAGTGAAGTAAGAGGTGTCATGTTATCACATTAACATTAGGACACTAATCCTTTACCTGATGAATAAGATAGGCTAAGAAACATATCATCCAAAAAAAAGTATCAACTCACATGCGCCTTCTCCATTCCCTGTCATTTAATCAAACCCAAAAAGAAAGAAGAAAAAAAAACTTCATCGACCCTTCTATCCGTTCCAAATTTTCTTCTCTCTCTATTACTAAGCAATTATATTCCCAAGTCTTCAAGCTCTCTTGAGTTTGATTGCAACCATTAAATTTATGAAGATGATGAAGCCATAAACTTGAGATGGGAAGAATTGAAAACAACAAGGAGATGATATAACAGTTTATTGCAAGCTAAAGCATAATCAAATTCAAGAGGCTATAAGGAATTGTGGAGAAACTCTAGGTTAACTTTTGTGGTAATCTCCAATCAAGGCAAGTTTTTCAGTTCTATTATGTTTGTGGATTAAATGTGATTATGTGGTGAGTTAATTGGGTTATGGAACTCAATTTATATGTGATATGTGATAGCACATGTTGTATGATGTAACTCGATAAATTAGAAATGTATAATGCATGAATGTTTGCTTTGTAAGGAATTATTGATGCATGTAGGATATGCATAGTAAAGGAAATATAGTGCATATGGAATTGTGTGCTATGTGAAACATGATAGACTTTTAAATTTGCTGGGCTGTCGAGCTCAATCTTGAAAACACAAACTTTTTGCAGGTTAATGATGTTAAGCAATATTACTTGCTATACGGATAATGAAGATTGAACGATGTGCAAAATGAATACATTTTCTTGAATTAGAAATGGTATAAATCTATGATTGATAGTTTTGTTAAATGTAATTGGCAGTTATGTATAGTTTGAAATATTGAATGGATAAAGAATTTTTATTCTAAAATGAGAATAAATATGATTCTAAAATAAGTGAATCATTGATAGAAAAGATATTAAGTATTAAGACTTAAGTTTTTAATACGTTTACACAGATTATACAATCATATAATAAATATGATTCTAGTATAAAGAAGAATTGTAAAGGTTGCAATTCAGGGAATGAATGAATGAAAAGAAAGAAAAAAAAATATTTTCGCATTTTTAGTTATTTTAACATTAAATAATGTTTTAAAGATAGAACAGGATAATATTAACGCACAAGATCGGGGAGAGAAATTGTCCTGATTTTGGGGGCATTATAGTTGGTATCAAAGATGTAGGTTATAAACCTTAGGTAGGTGTACCTTAAGCTATAACCGCAGAGATGAGGATAAGGAATAAACTCAAATAGAGTTTAATTTGTTAAGAGATGAATTTGGAAAATTAATTATTTAGTAAATAAGATTCAATGAAGAATCTTGAAAAGTTATAAAGATCTAGAGTTACCTAACTCTGATGTTAAAGACTAAAAAGTAATAATGAATAGAGTCTGTGAGACTAACAGTATAAAGGGAAAGGAGATCGTAAAACAAAACGATTATAAGATAGAAGAGAATCGTAATATAACACGATTATAAGATAAGATCAAGACGTGATCAGATTGAATAGCAGAAAATCTATGAAATGATTGGAATGATATAGCCTGACGCTTTAAAGAGAATGTACTACCAAATGGTACTATGCAAACTCAGAAAAGAGTTGTAGATGATGAGATACAGATTAAATGAAATTCGTATTGAGTAAAGAGAAAGCTAGAATTATGTGGGATTTCAATTGAAAACTCATGTCAGCAGCTAAGTTGTATGATTCTTTGTATGGGCGGGGAATTGTACTTGGTATAACAACCACTTAGCTTCTGGTAGTGATAATCATTGAAATGTTTGTGTCGCGCTATTTGTTATATATCTGTTGAGAAGGTGATTCTTTTCTCATATGTATAACAGATAGGTAGAGAATATAAGATTAGGTTAGATGATATTAAGATTAGGTACGGTTCTTAAAACTAATGCATATGGTAAGTTCGTGACTCGTAATCATATGGTATGTTTTGAACCCCTCGGCGAATGGACGCCTATGGTCTGACTAGGATAAGTTTCTAAACTCATATGATTATGGCAAGTTCATGGATTTCCAAAGTGTGGTATGTTTGATGAACTGGGGTATAACTAAGTGTGAATGAAGTATTGAGGATGATAGAAATAGATAGACTTATTAAGCAATGGATCATTATAGAAAGTGGAGTTGATGGTGGAAGCATAGGTATTCCAAATCTTCTAGCTATGCTAGACTTCGAAATTTTTGACATCATGCTAAATTCGCACTATGTACCTTTTTGAAAATGAATTTTTATTCTCAACGCATGGTGACAAATGTGTATGTGTGGACTTCGGGACACTAACACATCATTACTTGTTGAGATATTATAACACTAAAACTGATTGTCAAAGATTTTTGAACTGTTTAAAGAATAGTCTATGCTAATTGTTCGGCTAGACGAAAATAATTTGAAAATATCAAAATGTATTTTATATCAGTAATGCATCATGTAACCTAGTGCAAAGATGATAAAAATGATGGAGTTATCGATGCGGAATTACTTAGTGTTGGATGTGATCTAAGGATCGTCAGCCCACTATGGTATGATGTAGTATCGAGAAATTTATAATTTAATTTAAATATTTATTGAATTAAATAAATATTTTTAATAATTTATTTATTGAGGAAAATAAATAATTGATGAATTGTGGTGAATTAATTTAGTAACTAAATTGATTAATGTTAATTAAATTTAGTACTGATAATTTTATTTGAATGATTTAATTTAAGGAAATAATTAAATTAAATCAATTGCTTAATATTTAAGAAAATAATTAAGCTAAATAAATTGTTTAATTTTATGGAAATAAATAAATTAAATAAAGTGATGTGTTTAATTTATTAATTAAATTAGATATATAATTATTTATTAATTATAAGGTATAATGATTTTATTACTATTATAAGTTATTTAAATTAGCTAAACTAAAGTAATTTAAATTAACTAAATTAAAAGTTTAACAATTAGAAACTATATAATATAAATATTATTTAAATAATCTAGTATGGGAATTAGTGTGTAACCAAACGTAGCCTTATGGCTTTTGGTTTATTTTAACTGACGTGAGCCTTTACCGGATGAACGTGGAAGCCAGTTATATGTTGTGCATTTCATTTTATGTATTATTTCTCTAAGGCTTACTAGATAGCAGAGAGTGAGAAAGAGAGAGCTTGGTGAGAATTGCAGAGAATTGAGAGCGGGATCAAGAAGGAGAAGGATTGAGAGGGAGTTTGCTATAAATTTTGTCGTCACAAAATAAAAGGTTCAAGGTATAAACTATTCATATTGTTATTTTTAGTTTTGGTAGTATATGTATATATCTTCTTGGTATGATTTGGAAATCACGTGAATTGTGATGTATACATGTTCATATAGATTTGCAAAACTCTGTTAATCATCATGTAAACTTTTTATTTGTTATCAAATTCATAAAAATTGGGTGTAGGAAGAAAAAGGAAAATCACAGTGTTAGTATTCTTATAATATGGCCTTAGAAAGTACCAAATTTCTTATCTAATATCTGATGTAATCTGTAATTTGTTGGTGGATTATGATAATATATTAAGAAATGAAAACAACGTAGTTTAAATCATGTCAATTGATTAAGAAACGAGTTTGTGGCGATCAAATTCGTTAAAAGTATAAAAATAAGGAAATTTGGGAAAAATATAGTTTTGATTCTTCAAAATGATGTTTATATAATGTTTTTGTGTATAGAATGGTGTTTAGCATGTATAACTATAATATGATAAAGTGTTAGATGTTGAAGTTAGAAGATTTTATGTAGAATTGGGATTTTTTTGGCCAACGCAGAGTCTGATTTTGAGCTTATGCAAAAATTGGGCCGAGGCATCACGCTTGTGGCCTTGATCGATCTCTCATGATTTTCGCCATGGCGAAAGAAATATTCATGTTGCATACACAGATCGATCGAGCACGCGGTTACTTAGTGCATTATTGGTAGCATTGTGCGAAAGTAAACGAGCCTCGATGCGGTGAAGTGCTTAATTGCAGGTTAAATGAATGCGGACTTGGGTTAGTTTAGCATGCATATTAAGGATATTAAACATAAAGTGGTCTACAATAACAGATTGTAAGGTGTTGTAATACAAAGTGTAAAAGAGTTTTAGGAGATTGTAAATTGAGTTATATAATGAAATTAAAAGTGATGTTTTCAAAAGTTAGAAATGAACGAGTAAGTTATGTTGGCTCGTAATACGATTTTAGATTCGTTAAGTATGTTAACCTAAATGGTTAGGTGCTAGGTTAGGGTTATAACTTAAATGATGGTTTAACACCCATAGTGTTAATATTCATACAACTAATTGTTGTTGCGATTGTAATGATATGTGTAGGGTAATTGGAGATTATTTTACACTTGTGTAGCTTACAAACAAGGCAAGTTCCTAAACCTTAACTCTTTACATTGAGCAAGTTTGCTAACTTCATTCTTTTCATATTGAATGCATGTTCCCATTGCTAAATCGTTATTGTACAAGTTCCTAAAATTCTTGTAAGGTTGAGTAAGCCTAGTTTACCTTGAGTATGTTTGTGCAAGCTCTTGTAACCTAATTCGTTACATCGAGCGAGCTTTACTTTCCTTATTATCATTCGAAGCGTATATTGTTCTAATACATTGATTCATAGAAGATTGTTCTAAACTCCTTTGAATATAGCACTTTGCATGTATATCATTGTTATTCAGTTATATATATTGTTAATATCCGATCTTTAACCTTAATAGCCTTGTTCAGATATACATTCTCGTATTAAACCTTTATTGATGGAAGTTGAATAGTGTTCTAAAATTCTAGAGACACTGATAAGCTAGTTCCAAACTAAATTTTCTTTAGTACAAAAATTCTAAATTCAAACTGAGACGAACAACCCTAATATAGGGGATTTTGTACGTGTAACGTTTAGATGTTTGTGCACAATACATTGTACAAAAGGGCTGATCCCCCTAAATACGCTAAGAAGGGTCTGTACAGTCTAATGACTGTTAAGGTTAAGGTAATAATACCTATATACCGGAGACATAGTTTATGGTTTTAAGACCCTCGGACATTGATTTCGAACTTGTTTTCTATTCTTAATTCACAGAACAAGTTCATTATTGCTAGCATTCGTTGTTCATTCTCATGTTGTTATTACTACTACTTCCTATATCAGTGAGCTACTGTTTGCTCACTCTTGCAATTAACACTGCAGCTAAAGTGGAGAAAGTTGATGAGTCATCCACTAGCAAAGGAAAGGGCAAATTGTCCAAGTGCTGAAGACTTATGAAAATTTTATCTTAATAAATTATGTTAAAGACTTGGGTTAATTTGTGATGTATTCCGCAAACTTATGTAATAATTTTAAGGTTAGATTACCTAGGATATACTTTGAGATTCTGATGTAACCCTTTAATGGGAAAGAAGATTGTTTAAGTTATTTAAATTACGTCTTTATCCTTTGATTATGGGTAGTTAGATGTGATATTTTGGATAGTGAACACCAAATCCTGTGGGAATGGAGTACTTAGATTTGGGGGTGTCACACGCACTATGAGCCTTTTTAAAAATGAATTTTTATTCTCAACCCATGGTGACAAATGTGTATGTGTGGACTTCGGGACACTAACACATTGTTACCTGTTGAGATATGATAACACTAAAACTAATTGTCAAAGATTTTTGAACTGTTTAAAGAATAGTCTGTGCTAATTGTTCGGCTAGACAAAAATGATTTGAAAATATCAAAATGTATTTTATATTAGTAATGCATCATGTAACCTGGTGCAAAGATGATAAAAATGATAGAGTTATCAATGTAGAATTACTTAGTGTTGGATGTGATCTAAGGATCGTCAGCCCACTATGGTATGATGTAGTATGACAAAGTCACAAAATGACGGAATCCTCAAATGGACTGTAAATACAGTGCGCTATCATGACGTCATAAAATGATTTTCAGAATTTTAAACTAGTTAAAGAAAAGTCAATGCCAATTATATTGGCTAGACAAATGTTTCGATTAATGTTCGAATTATTGATATGCGTCTAAGCTATTTGATTCAGCTAGGCAAATGTTTATGAAAATTCAAGTATTTCTTTGAGAATTTATCCCGAACCAAATTGTTTTGGTGTGGAATCTTATTCTAAGTCTGAGGTGAACAACCCGGATTGGATATAATAATCCAATCTAGTAGCACAAATAGTCGCCAAACAAGATTGATACGTTGTGCAGGCGTAGACGTAGGTACAAAGATAGGTCGATCACCTAACGTCTTTCAGATCTGCAGCATACTAAGTCGATCACCTAGTATAACATGTTTACAGAATTGGTTGTGGTGAATACCGTTAAACCAGAGAGTTCATGGTCTATATGACCCCTCATCATAATATGAAAAGTTTTCAACTTCTTAAAAGGGGTAGCAATGGTTGAATGAGATGATAGAAGAGAAATCCTCAAGGGAGGATAAATGTAAAGGTTAAATTGAAAACCTATTTTCGGTGAATAGAAGAAGCAAAGGTTAGTATAATGTAATTTTGGGGACGAAATTCTTAGAAGAAGGGGTGAATGTGACAACCCGAAAATTTAGAAGATCTTGAATAATTAAATTAAGGGTTAAAATTTAAAGCCTAGAGTGGAAATAGAGGGTTTATTTAAAATCTTTAAGAAAAATCTAAGGAAATGGTATGTTGAAATAATTCAACGATAAGGTTACGAGAAAGAATAAGATCTAAACCGATTAAGAATGATTTGGTATTGTGATTTCGGGGATGGAATCCTTATAAGGGGGACAGAATGTGATAACCTAAATAATTTGTTAATATTAAAATAAGAGTTAAATAAATAAAATTCTTATTAGATAATATGTTGTATGATATTATATTGCATAAGTGGGTACGAACTATGCAATATGTGATGCTCATGCTTAATAAATATATTGGTATTATATATTTATTATATGTAAATAAATTGTAGGGCAATTTATTAAAGGAAATGAGATGGGTAGAATTAAAATAAAATATAATATTAAATTATTTTAATATGGTAGATTGGTGGTATTAAATATACTTTATGTATAACCACTATTTTATTGAAGAAATTATATATTACACTATTGAGTGTAATGTATGCACGTATCTAATATAGTGAATATATTAATATAATTACTACAGTTAAATAAATTGTAAATGTAACGTCCCCAAATTCAGGTACTTGAAACCCGAACTAGGTGTTTTACGATACCATTTTTATAAGCAAAAATAATACTAATAATAATAACAATAATATAAATATCAAACTTAACTTACATTTATCAGAATCTAATCCCAAGTACACAACCTTTACTACATTCTTTACATGATATATAATACATATCATTATCTTAATACAGTTTAAATGCTACAAAAGATACCATTAAACATATTTTGTTTGCTTTCCTTTTCACTTGTTCTTGTCTGAACCTTCAGGTTGATCATGTCTAGCTGAAAACATTTAAATTTAATGCAAGAATGAGCATTTGGGTGCCCATCAAGTAATAACAATTATAAATATAATTAGCTGAAAGAATTAAATATTTTCTTTGTACATCACTTCTACAACAAATCAATAGTTGTGAAGTAAACTGAACCGATAATAATAACATAACAATTCTATCTCAAATTATTGAAACTACGTATTGACTATAAATGGGGTTTAGTTGACATATTATGAACATTGTTTTTAATTTTTGAATAGGTGTAGCAGAACTTCATCCGCAAATCGTCATAACTTACGGGCGCGAGGGTGATCATCCCAATGTGCCCTGTATTGAACAATAGTACATACAAGAACAATATTATCGTTCACTCTGTCCGCCTTGGGCGCATAAAAATTTTCCCATGTTCGGGATGTTCATACTTAGTCTGGAATCCGAACTAAAATAATTTGATTGGATACAATAAGGTTTTATCATATTTAACAATATTTTTAAATCTGTGTCTAGCTGGTCAAATACCTTAGACGGCTTTTACTTAATGTATACATACGGGGGATCAGTATATATATATATATATATATATATATATATATATATATATCAACATGTGTTTAAATACAACGATTTTCCAAGTGAGGTCACTTGTATAACCATATTTAGAAATTAACAAACAGAATATATATCTGAATTATATAATATAATATCATGTTGATAAACAATGATCGGGTATAATATATATAACAATAGGATTAATAATCTAGTACAATCATAATATAATTCTAAAACTTTCTTACTCATATCCACTGCATAAAGAAAATGCAAAGTTGGGAAACTTGCCTGGTTTGCTCCTTACAATATGCAACTTAGTTTTATCTTTTATATCAAGACATATCATTAATAAGATCATTCATTTGATTAGAATAACATACTATAACACATAGCACCGCTTATTACAGTTAGCACATAACCTAATCACCTTGTCACACACATTCATCAGTCATTGAATCACAAACAAACATTAATACATTAAAATTATCTAAGTCCAGATCAATTTCTGAAACATGTCGGTGTACTGATGACTTTATCAGATAATTATCGAGTCTAAGACTCTAATCTGAAGTTCAATATCTGTAAGTATCAGTCATATTATTTTTAAATGACTTATAATAATTTTTAAATATTTATTATAAATTATCATAAATTTTTGAACACCGAAATCATTATTAAATGATTTAAATATTAAAAAATTCTATTATCATTAACAATTAATTAATAGTAAACTATTAATGAAACCATTGCCAACATATTAAAGTTATTTATAATAACTCAAAATATTTTTAAAGTACTAATATTATCCTTAAATGATTTTTAAAACATTTAAAATCATTTTTAAGTAATTACCATTAATATTTAAATATTAATGTTTTATCTATCAAAATATTAAAAGTCATTAATTATAACTTCAAATATTTTTAATTCATTTATATCCTTTTAAATTATTTTAAATTAATAAAACCATTTTAAAACTATTTATTTAATATAATTATTATATAAATTTAATATCATTAATATTAAATTATTAATGAAATTATCCTTTAAATATTAAAAGTTATATTTTATAACTTAAAATATCTTTAAACACTTTATTTCATTTAAAATGATTTTTATAATATTAAAATCATTTTAAACTAATTTATTTGATATAATTAATAAATTACTTTCATATCATTAATAGTAAGTAATTAATGAAATTACCTTTAAATATTGAAAGTTATATTTTATAAATTAAAATATTATTAAACTATTTATTTTCATTTAAAATGATTTTCTTAATATAAAATCATTTTTAAATGAATTTATTTAATATAACTATTAAATAAATCTAATATCATTAATATTAAAATATTAATATTTTCATGACAAAATATCAAAAGTAATATTTTATAACTTAAAATATTTTATAACCTTTAAATCATTTTTATTTGATTTTTAAATCATTAATTACTTTTTTCATAATTTATTTAATACATTTATTAAATAACTTAAATATCATAAATATTAATTAATTAATGAAATTCAATTTAAAAATATTCATACTTATAGAAAATAACTTCAAATATTTTCTTATAATTTTAAATGATTTTTTAAGTATTAAAATAATTTTAAAATAATTTATTTAATATAATAATTAAATAAATTAAATACCTTTAATATTCTAAAAATATTAAATATTTATGAAATATATTAAAATTATTAAAACTAATTTTAGGACTTTAAAATATTTTTAGGAATTTATTTTGTATTTTCATAATTAAAAACTATTTAATACTACTTATTTAATAAAAAAAATAATTATTTTATAAAGTAAGCTGTATTTAAAAAGGCATTTATAGCTTCTGAGCGAAATCGCTATAGGTGTTCTTCGTGTTCTTGAGCGAAGCCCAAAAACTAATGTCAGAGTTCGAGGTGCTCACTTTGACCATTTATGATTCTTAGCCTGAGCATGATTTGAACTAACTAGAACATGGGTATTGAAGAAGGAATGTAACACTACAATTATCGACCCTTATCTTGATAATACATCAACTTAGATGCAAGATCCAGGGTTTCAAAGTCATTATCAGATGGTTCCTGGGTTTTCCAGAAACCCAGTCAGTCCGAGTGGACATTTTCAAGTTCAAATTAATCTGAGTTCTAATCCTTATTTTGGTGGTTTTATGGTTCATACATGTAGTATAAATTACAAGGAATAATGAAATATCAAGATCTCAGTCCAAAAACAATAGATTCGCAAGCTATGATTCGGTCAAAGATTGTCAGAAAATTTGTTTAACCAGTTTCTTGGTTTTTCCGAGAAACGCAAAACAGTGTGAGCGGCCTACTCTGACCACCTTCTACGTTCGATATGTTGATGTTATAAGGGATTTAAAGGCATGTAGCTATAATCCAGACAACAGGCTACACATAGATTACAACAACAAACACAAATCAACAACAACGTTCAAGATCCATTCCCATAAACTTCTTGTTAGAGCTTTCTGGGTAACATCTGGGTTACCCAGATTTCATATGGTCATGGTCGGTCAAGGGTCTTTGACCATTAATAACATAAAATATGTACATCATATGACCGTGATTTCACTTGCGGAGCAAAGAACACATATCAGGTTATGGATCTAACACATAAAACAACAAAAATCATGATCAAAGAAGAATCTCTAGGGTCTAACATTCGTTGTCAGACAACATAAATAAAAATTTCCAGATTCTTGAAAAGTCCTATTTCGAGTATCTAGATGTTATGAATCACCTATGTCCCAACCCAGATCATGGATTAACACACCATATAACATATTTAAACATAAAAAACAACAAATCCATCATAGCATACTAGATCAAGTTTTATTGGCTTAGGGTTTAGCTCTCTTGCACTATTTTGAATCTGGCCTTGCTAATATATTTGTGAAGGTGGTGGGGACTTGATAGGGAACTGGTCCACTAATACATTTTGTAGGTTTGGGATGGAGAGAGTTTAGGTTGTGTGTTTGTGCATGAATGAGGCTTGAATGCCACTTTTCTCTCTCTTAAATCTTATATATGACTTGTATATAATGTATATGGCTGGTGGGTTGGCTGGTATGGGTAGATTTTGGCACATGGGGTTAGTAAGAGTTGGTCACCAACTCCAATTTTTCCTAGATCTTCAAGTAAGCTCAAATAATACAAAAAGGGGTATAATAGTCATTTAAATTTTAATTTTAATGGCAAAATGGTAACTAGGCAAACCCTTAGGGTTTAACCCTAAGGGTTTCCAACAAATGAATTTCTATGTTTTCATTTAGGGTTTAAAATATAAATAAAAATTAGTTTCTAAAAATGCAAATTATGGTTTCTTAATTGATTTAAGTTTTTAATTACTTTAGCACTTTGCTAATTAGGTTTAAGATACACTAATTAGCATTAAACTTCCCAATTTAGCAATTAGGGTTTACCATAAGTAAATTAGGGTTTATAATTTAGAAAAATAATAAGGGTTTATACTTAAAAAAAATTAGGGTTTTGAATAATTAAGATTCTCCCTAATTAGGGTTAATATCTCTAATACCGGTCATTAAACACATTAACATGATTACATAACAGCCTTAAGCTTCACTACAAAAGAATGGGCCTTTAACAATGATTTTTCAATGATAAGGTTACGATAAAGAATAAGATCTAAACCGGTTAAGAATGATTTGGTATTGTGATTCCGGGAACGGAATCCTTATAAGGGGGACAGAATGTGATAACCCAAATTTTTGGGTAATATTAAAATAAGAATTAAATAAGTAAAATTCTTATTAGATAATATGTTGTATGATATTATATTACATAAGTGGGTATGAACTACGCAATATGTGATGCTTATGCTTAATAAATATATTGGTATTATATATTTATTATATGTAAATAAATTGTAGTGGCAATTTATTAAAGGAAATGAGATGGGTAGAATTAAAATAAAATATAATATTAAATTATTTTAATATGGTAGATTGGTGGTATTAAATATACTTTATGTATAACCACTATTTTATTGATGAAATTATATATTACACTATTGAGTGTAATGTATGAATGTATCTAATATAGTGAATATATTAATATAATTACTACAGTTAAATAAATTGTAAATGTAACGTCCCCAAATTCAGGTACTTGAAACCCGAACTAGGTACTTTACGATACCATTTTTATAAGAAAAAATAATACTAATAATAATAACAATAATATAAATATCAAACTTAACATACATTTATCAGAGTCTAATCCCAAGTACACAACCTTTACTACATTCTTTACATGATATATAATACATATCATTATCTTAATACAGTTTAAATGCTACAAAATATACCATTAAACATATTTTGTTTGCTTTCCTTTTCACTTGTTCTTGTCTGAACCTTCAGGTTGATCATGTCTAGCTGAAAACATTTAAATTTAAAGCAAGAATGAGCATTTGGGTGCCCATCAAGTAATAACAATTATTAATATAATTAGCTGAAAGAATTAAATATTTTCTTTGCACATCACTTCTACAACAAATCAATAGTTGTGAAGTAAACTGAACCGATAATAATAACATAACAATTCTATCTCAAATTTTTGAAACTACGTATTGACTATAAATGGGGTTTAGTTGACATATTATGAACATTGTTTTAAATTTTTGAATAAGTGTAGCAGAACTTCATCCGCAAACCGTCATAACTTACGGGCGCGAGGGTGATCATCCCAATGTGCCCTGTATTGATCAATAGTACATACAAGAACAATATTATCGTTCACTCTGTCCGCCTTGGGCGCATAAAAATTTTCCCATGTTCGGGATCTTCATACTTAGTCTGGAATCCGAACTAAAACAATTTGATTGGATACAATAAGGTTTTATCATATTCAACAATATTTTTAAATCTGTGTCTAGCTGGTCAAATAGCTTAGACGGCTTTTACTTAATGTATACATACGGGGGATCTATATATATATATATATACACACACATGTGTTTAAATACAATGATTATCCAAGTGAGGTCACTTGTATAACCATATTTAGAAATTAACAAACAGATTATATATCTGAATTATATAATATAATAGCATGTTGATAAACAATGATCGGGTATAATATATATAACAATAGGTTTCATAATCTAGTACAATCATAATATAATTCTAAAACTTTCTTACTCATATCCATTGCAAAAAGGAAATGCAAAGGTGGGATACTTGCCTGGTCTGCTGCTTACAATACACAACTTAGTTTTATCTTTTATATCAAGACCTATCATTAATAAGATCATTCGTTCGATTAGAATAACATACTATAACACATAGCACTGCTTATTACAGTTAGCACAAAACCTAATCACCTTGTCACACACATTCATCAGTCATTGAATCACAAACAAACATTAATACATTAAAATTATCTAAGTCCAGATCAATTTATGAAACATACGATTTAAAATCAAGCGACTTTCTACAAAGGTAATTATCGAAGTCTAAGACTCTAATCGAAGTTCAATATCTGTAAGTATCAGTCATATTATTTTTAAATGACTTATAATAATTTTTAAATTTTTATTATAATTTATCATGAATTTTCAAACACCCGAATCATTATTTTAATGATTTAAATATTAAACAATTCTATTATCATGAACATTTAATTAATAGTAAAAGCATTAATGAAACCATTGCCAAAATATTAAAGTTATTTATAATAACTCAAAATATTTTAAAGTACTAATATTATCCTTAAATGATTTTTAAAATATTTAAAATTATTTTAAGTAATTACCATTAATATTTAAATATTAATGCTTTATCTATCAAAATTTTAAAAGTCATTAATTATAACTTAAAATATTTTTAATTCATTTATATCCTTTTAAATGATTTTTAAATTAATAAAACCATTTTAAAACTATTTATTTAATATAATTATTAAATAAATTTAATATCATTAATATTAAATTTAATATCATTAATATTAAATTATTAATGAAATTATCCTTAAAATATTAAAAGTTATATTTTATAACTTAAAATATCTTTAAACACTTTATTTTCATTTAAAATAATTTTATAATTTTAAAATCATTTTTAAACTAATTTATTTAATATAATTAATAAAGAACTTTCATATCATTAATAGTAAGTAATTAATGAAATTACCTTTAAATATTGAAAGTTATATTTTATAAATTAAAATATTATTAAACTCTTTATTTTCATTTAAAATGATTTTCTTAATATAAAATCATTTTTAAATAATTTATTTAATATAAATATTAAATAAATATAATATCATTAATATTAAAATATTAATATTTTCATGAGAAAATATCAAAAGTTATATTTTATAACGTAAAATATTTTTATAACCTTTAAATCATTTTTATATAATTTTAAATTATTAATTCCTTTTTTCATAATTTATTTAATACATTTATTAAATAACTTAAATATCATAAATATTAATTATTTAATGAAATTCATCACAAAATATTAAAACTTATGGAAAATAACTTAATATATTTTCTTATAATTTTAAATGATTTTTCAAGTATTAAAATTATTTTTAAATAATTTATTTAATATAATAATTAAATAAATTAAATACCTTTAATATTCCAAAAATATTAAATATTTATGAAATATATTAAAAATTATTATAAACTAATTTTTGGAATTTAAAATATTTTTTAGGAATTTATTTTATATTTTTCATAATTAAAAACTATTTAATACTTCTTATTTAATAAAAATAATTATTTTATAAATTAACTTTCGCTAAAGACTGCCTATAGCGACAGAACCGTCGCTATAGGTGTTCTTCGTGTTCTTGAGCGAAGCCCAGAAACTCATATCAGAGTTCGAGGTGCTCACTTTGACCATTTATGATTCTTAGCTTGAGCATGATTTGAACTAACTAGAACATAGGTATTGAAGAAGGAATGTAACACTACAATAATCGACCCTTATCTTGATAATACAACAACTTAGATGCAAGATCTAGAGTTTCAAAGTTGTTGTCAGATGGTTCCTGGGTTTTCCAGAAACCTAGTCAGTCCGAGTGGACATTTTCAAGTTCAAATTATTCTGAGTTCTGATCCTTATTTTGGTGGTTTTATGGTTCATACATGTAGTATAAATTATAAGGAATAACAATATATCAAGATCTCAGTCCAAAAACAACAGATTCACAAGCTATGATTCGGTCAAACAATGTCAGAAATTTGTTTCACTAGTTTTTGGGTTTTTCCCAGAAACGCAAAACAGTGTGAGCGACCTACTTTGACCACCTTCTACGTTCGATCTGTTGATGTTATAAGGGATTTAAAGGCATGTACCTATAATCCAGACAACAGGCTACACATAGATTACAACAACAAACACAAATCAACAACAACGTTCATGATCCATGCCCATAAACTTCTTGTTAGAGCTTTCTGGGTAACATCTGAGTTACCCGGATTTCATATGGTCATGGCCGGTCGAAGGTCTTTGTCCATTAATAACATGAAATATGTGCATCATATGACCGTGATTTCACTTGCGGAGCAAAGAACACATATCAGGTTATGGATCTAACACATAAAACAACAAAAATCATGATCAAAGAAGAATCTCTGGGGTCTGACATTCGTTGTCAGACAACATAAATAAAAATTTCCAGATTCTTGAAAACTCCTATTTCGAGTATCTAGATGTTATGAATCACCTATGTCCCAACCTAGATCATGGATTAACACATCATATAACATGTTTAAACATAAAAAATAACAAATCCATCATAGCATACTAGATCAAATTTTATTGTCTTAGGGTTTACCTCTCTTGCACTATTTTGAATCTGGCCTTGCTAATTTATTTGTGAAGGTGGTGGGCACTTGATAGGGAACTGGTCAACTAAATCATTTTGTAGGTTCAGGATGGAGTGAGTTTGGGTTGTGTGTTAGTGTATGAATGAGGCTTGAATGCCACTTTTCTCTCTCTTAGATCTTATATATGACTTGTATATAATGTATATGGCTGGTGGGTTGGCTGATATGGGTAGATTTTGGCACACGGGGTTAGTAAGAGTTGGTCACCAACTCCAATTTTGCCTAGACCTTCAAGTAAGCTCAAATAATACAAAAAGGGGTATAATAGTCATTTAAATTTTAATTTTAATGGCAAAATGGTAACTTGGCAAACCCTTAGGGTTTGACCCTTAGGGCTTAACACTAAGGTTTTCTAACAAATGAATTTCTAAGTTTTCATTTAGGGTTTAAAATATAAAAAAAAAATTAGTTTCTAAAAATACAAATTATTGTTTCTTAATTGATTTAGGTTTTTAATTACGTAGCACTTTGCTAATTAGGTTTAAGATACACTAATTAGCATTAAACTTCCCAATTTAGCGATTAGGGTTTACCATAAGCAAATTAGGGTTTATAATTTAGAAAAATAATAAGGGTTTATACTTAAAAAAAATTAGGGTTTTGAATAATTAAGATTCTCCCTAGTTAGGGTTAATATCTCTAATACCAGTCATTACACACATTAACATGATTACATAACAACCTTAAGCTTCACTAAAAAAAATGGGCCTTTAGCAATGATTTCCCGTCATCGTGGGCAACGAAAGTTTTTTTGTTACTCAAAATGGGGCTTTAACAACGAATTTTTAGGCAACGACTTTATAAGTCGTTGCTAAAAGTGTGTGTTTAGCAATGAAATTTGTCCTTTGTTGCAGATTGATCAATAGTACATATAACAACGATATTATCGTTCACTCTGTCCGTCTTGGGCGCATAAAAAATTTTCCCATGTTCGGGATGTTCATACTTAGACTGGAATCCGAACTAAAATAATTTGATTAGATACAAAAAGGTTTTATCATATTCAACAATATTTTTAAATCTTTGTCTAGCTGATCAAATAGCTTAGATGGCTTTTACTTAATGTATACATACATACGGGATCAATATATATATATATATATATATATATATATATATATATATATATATATCAACATGTGTTTAAATCTAATGATTATCCAAGTGAGGTCACTTGTATAACCATCTTTAGAAATTAATGAACTGAATATATATCTGATTTATATAATATAAAATCATGTTGATAAACAATGATCGGGTATAATATATATAACAATAGGGTTAATAATCTGGTACAATCATAATATAATTATGAAACATTCTTACTCATATCCATTGCATAAAGGAAATGCAAAGGTGGGATACTTGCCTGGTCTATTGCTTACAATACACAACTTAGTTTTATCTTTTATATCAAGACCTATCATTAATAAGATCATTCGTTCGATTAGAATAACATACTATAACACATAACACCGCTTATTGCAGTTAACACATAACCTAATCACCTTGTCACACGCATTCATCAGTCATTGAATCACAAACAAACATTAATACATTAAAATTATCTAAGTCCAAATCAATTTTTGAAATATGTCGGTGTACCGACGACTTTACCGAGTAATTATCGAGTCTAAGACTCTAATCTGAAGTTCAATATCTGTAAGTATCAGTCATATTATTTTTAAATGACTTATAATAATTTTTAAACATTTATTATAATTTATCATAAATTTTCAAGCACCTGAATCATTATTAAATGATTTAAATATTAAACAATTTTATTATCATTATCATTTAATTAATAGTAAACTATTAATGAAACTATTGCCAAAATATTAAATTTATTTATAATAACTCAAAATATTTTTAAAGTACTAATATTATCCTTAAATAATTTTTAAAACATTTAAAATTATTTTTAAGTAATTGCCATTAATATTTAAATATTAATGCTTTATCTATCAAAATATTTAAAGTCATTAATTATAACTTAAAATATTTTTAATTCGTTTATATCCTTTTTAAATGATTTTAAAACTATTTATTTAATATAATTATTAAATAAATTTAATATCATTAATATTAAATTTAATATCATTAATATTAAATTATGAATGAAATTATCCTTTAAATATTAAAAGTTATATTTTATAACTTAAAATATCTTTAAACACTTTATGTTCATTTAAAATGATTTTATAATATTAAAATTATTTTTAAACTAATTTATTTAATATAATCAATAAATATATTTCATAACATTAATAGTAAGTAATTAATGAAATTACCTTTAAATATTGAAAGTTATATTTTATGACTTAAAATATTTTTAAACTCTTTATTTACATTTAAAATGATTTTCTTAATATTAAAATCATTTTAAATTAATTTATTTAATATAAATATAAAATAAATCTAATATAGTTAATATTAAAATATTAATATTTTTTATGACAAAATATCAAAAGTTATATTTTATAACTTAAAATATTTTTATAACCTTTAAATCATTTTTATATGATTTTTAAATCATTAATTACTTTTTTCATAATTTATTTAATACATTTATTAAATAACTTAAATATCATTAATATTAATTAATTAATGAAATTCATCACAAAATATTAATAGTTATAGAAAATAACTTAAAATATTTTCTTATAATTTTAAATTATTTTTCAAGTATTAAAATCATTTTTAAATAATTTATTTAATATAATAATTAAATAAATTAAATACATTTAATATTCCAAAAATATATAATATTTATGAAATATATTAAAACTTATTAAAAACTAATTTTTGGACTTTAAAATATTTTTTAGGAATTTATTTTGTATTTTTCAAAATTAAAAACTATTTAATACTAATTATTTAATAAAAATAATTATTTTATAAAGTAACTGTCGCTAAAGACTACCTATAGCGACAGAACCGTCGCTATAGGTGTTCTTCGAGGTGCTCACTTTGACCATCTATGATTCTTAGCCTGAGCATGATTTGAACTAACTAGAACATGGGTATTGAAGAAGGAATGTAACACTACAATTATCGACCGTTATCTTGATACTACAACAACTTAGATGCAAGATCTAGAGTTTCAAAGTCGTTATCAGATGGTTCCTGGGTTATCCAGAAACCCAGTCTGTAAGACCCCAAATTATTAATAAATGAAATTTATTTTCCTCTATTTATTATTTTGAAATAGTAAGGGTCGATTTGATTAATGTGGATAGTTATGGGTAAAATACATAAATATTTGAATAAGCAAGTGGTTATAAAATATTCATTATTGTTCGGGAATATTCGTTTGGTCGTGGAATATTAAATGCTGTCGAGGGAATATTGCGATTATATGGTAGTCTTTTTGTGGGCCCCATAACTGAAAGCAATTGGATGAAGAAAACGACAAATATAAGTTGTTTATAAATAACTGGCGTAGTTATTACCTGAATTATCTTGTTGGAATACCCGTTGGTTTAAACACACTATAATACGCGTTGTTGAACAATAGCACGCGCAGTATTGCACCAATTATTGATTCTTACGTAAGAAGGCACTACTCAATAATTGTTACGATAATTTATTCAGTATTTTATTTTATTGATTCAATAATTCACTGCATTGATATTTTATATTACCGTTGTTTCAATAAATTGTCATTACATAGTATTTTTTATTATCGGCAATAATTCATATTATCTTAATAATATTATTAGATAACATTATTGGCAATGTCTAGAAAGTTACATACTAAGGAGAGGTTTGGTCACCTAATTGCTTGCCTTGAAGAAGAAATTCTTATTCGAAAGCCCCCACTTTCTTGGGAAGCGCTGGTTGTCAATATTGTGATTACGTAATATTATTTGTGAATAATTAATTATTGATTCATATGATGAGGAAAATATTGATTTTATGTGGATATAGATGGAGAAAAATTTTAAAATGACAATTGTTGAAAATTAATATTTTATCTTTTTCTGATAAAATAATTCATTTAAATATATTATTTTAATAATATATTAACGGTGATATTTTTACAATGAATGTGGGATATATGAGTATATGAGGAGAAGAGTATTTTTGTTGCATTAAATGATTAACACATGTTTTGTGTGTCGGTGGACCCCATTTCTTGACTGAAATTTGATTATAGCCTGTAAAATTGTCCGTATGTGGATTTCGGTCAATTTATGTTTGGAATTTGGAAAAACTTTCTTCTGCAAAGTTGTAGAGAATTGAATTTCCTATAAAAATTCGCGAGATTTGAATTTTCGACAAAAGGGCTATTTATTATGAATTATTGAAGTTTTGAGTTCAAATAATTGATTTTTGGGAGTTTTAATTAATTATTTTGAGAAAAACGTTTTTGGTGAGTTTGTGAACCTCATTTAACATGTGCTATGGCTGAAATCAGATTTCAAAGGTGGGCTAAGGAATTTTGTTTATAAATAATATTATTATATTCAATTTTCTACTTTGGTGTTCTAAAGATTTTCCTATAAATAGGAGCTTAGGTTAGAATTGAAAATCACACCGTAAACTGAAGTTTTCTCTCTATATTATCGGCGTATTCTTGTGAGTATTTTGAGTATACTTTGAGTATTGCTATACTGGTGCAAGTTCAAGTCATAGCCTATATGTCGGTCAACTAGAAATCTTGTCTTTCGAGGTAAGGGATGTTATTTTCTTCTCGGATGATATTATTTCTTCAATATCATTATCTTTGAAATATTGGTTGGAACTTTTTATCAAATTTGGAACTTTTCCATGCTCTGGGTTCTTATTCATGAGTTACTATTCACGAGTTACTATTCATGAAGTTACTATTCACGAGTTACTATTCACGAGTACTATTCATGAAGCGTGAAGATATTTTTTTGTGGAATTTCTATCTTTTGGTGTTTGAGTTACTATTCACGATATCAAGACTATTCACGATATCTGACTATTATTCACGAATACGGCACTATTCAATTAAAAATGAAAATTTTTCTTTTCGCCTAAAATATCTATTCGGATACTAGCTTTGATTGTATCCATGTTTTGATCATTCTTGAATTTTACACCCCCTATGATTATTTTGAGGTATTTTTGACGTGGATAAAACAAAGTACGAATCCTTAATCCTTAATCCTTGTCATTTTGTTTCAATCGGATTCGTTTCTTTTAAAATATTTTTCATCATCTTGATCTTAAATGATGATATTATGGAATATCTTTGGCCCTGAAAGTGCAAAGATGAATGATTTTCGAAGAATATCTTTGGCCGTAGTGCAAAGATGAGCAGTGTTTAGATGAACATGATTAATCGGTGATGAATATCTTTGGCGATGAGTGCAAAGATGAATATTTGATTCCGGATATATATTGATTGATGTTACAGGGGATAAAATATCGACGATAAACTTTTAAATTCATATATAGAAGATAGTAGTTTGCATTCTCTACTTAACTCTTCTAATGAATTGTTGTTTCCGCTGCAGTTGTTGATTTAAAAACTGGTTGTCTATTGTATTCTATTAGATTTTTCCCTGTTGAAGACTAACGATAATTTGTTGTATATTATCTTAGTCATAATATTCCTTACTGGGCTAGTTGAGCTCACCCTTTTCCTTGTTGTTCCACTTTTCTTCTCAGGAGGCGAGAATGTAGCGAGTACTAGTTGGGGTATGGAATGAAGGTTCTAGAGAGAGTTGTTTAGTAGTCCTCACCATTTTTGTAAAATAATGTATCAATAATTATGATGGGGATTTATTTGTGTGTGGATATTGTCTAGATGGCAATATCTGTATTTAAACTCACAGTTTATATGTTGTAATAATAAAGTTGTAGTTATTTCTGTACCATGTATTTGGCGACTCAGAATGGGTTGGATGGAATGGACCTATTTTGGGGGAGTCACACAGTCAGTCCGAGTGGACATTTTCAAGTTCAAATTAATATGAGTTCTGATCCTTACTTTGGTGGTTTTATGGTTCATACATGTAGTATAAATGACAAGGAATAACGACATATCAATATCTCAGTCCAAAAACAATAGATTCACAAGCTATGATTCGGTCAAAGATTGTCAGAAAATTTGTTTAACTAGTTTTTGGGTTTTTCCTAGAAATGCAAAACAGTGTGAGTGGCCTACTTTGACCACCATCTACGTTCGATATGTTGATGTTATAAGGGATTTAAAGGCATGTAACTATAATCTAGACAACAGGCTACACATAGATTACAACAACAAACACAAATCAACAACAACGTTCAAGATCCATGCCCCGAAACTTCTTGTCAGAGCTTTCTGGGTAACATCTGGGTTACCCAGATTTCATAAGGTCATGGTCGGTCAAAGGTCTTTGACCATTAATAACATGAAATATGTGCATCATATGACCGTGATTTCACTTGCAGGGCAAAGAACACATATCAAGCTATGGATCTAACACATAAAATAACAAAAATCATTATCAATGAAGAATCTCAGGGGTCTGACATTCGTTGTCAAACAACATAAATAAAAATTTTTAGATTCTTGAAAACACCTATTTCGAGTATCTAGATGTTATAAATCACCTATGTACCAACCCATATAATGGATTAACACAACATATAATATGTTTAAACATAAAAAACAACAAATCCATCATAGCATACTAGATCAAATTTTATTGGCTTAGGGTTTACCTCTTTTCCACTATTTTGAATCTGGCCTTGCTAATATGTTTGTGAAGGTGGTGGGGACTTGATAGGGAACTGGTCCACTAATACATTTTGTAGGTTTGGGATGGAGAGAGTTTAGGTTGTGTGTTTGTGTATGAATGAGGCTTGAATGCCACTTTTCTCTCTCTTAGATCTTATATATGACTTGTATATAATGTATATGGCTGGTGGGTTGGCTGATATGAGTAGATTTTGGCACATGGGTTAATAAGAGTTGGTCACCAACTCCAATTTTGCCTAGATCTTCAAGTAAGCTCAAATAATACAAAAAAGGGTATAATAGTCATTTAAATTTTAATTTTAATGGTAAAATGGTAACTTGGCAAGCCCTTAGGGTTTGACCCTTAGGGTTTAACCCTAAGGTTTTCCAACAAATGAATTTCTAAGTTTTCATTTATGGTTTAAAATTAAAATAAAAATTACTTTCTAAAAATACAAATTCTGGTTTCTTAATTGATTTAGGTTTTTAATTACTTAGCACTTTGCTAATTAGGTTTAAGATGCACTAATTAGCATTAAACTTCCCAATTTAGTCATTAGGGTTTATCATAAGCAAATTAGGGTTTATAAGTTAAAAAAATAATAAGGGGTTAAACTTAAAAAAAAATTAGGGTTGTGAATAATTAAGATTCTCCCTAATTAGGGTTAATATCTCTAATACCGGTCATTACACACATTAACATGATTACATAACAGCCTTAAGCTTCACTACAAAAAAATGGGCCTTTAGCAACGATTTTTCGGGCAAAGACTTTTTAAGTCGTTGCTAAAAGTATATGTTTAGCAACGAAATTTGTCCTTCATTGCAGATTGTGTCAGGCTTTCACTTTTTGCAACGAAGTTCATAAGTCGTTACGAAATTTCATTGCTAATTCATTAGCGAAAAAAAATTCGTGAGAAATTCGTTGCAAAATTTTCGGCCACTTGATTTCCCGTCATCGTGGGCAACGAAAGTTTTTTTGTTACTAAAAATGGGGCTTGAACAACGATTTTTCAGGCAACGACTTTATAAGTCGTTGCTAAAAGTGTGTGTTTAGCAACGAAACTTGTCCTTCGTTGCAGATTGTGTCAGGCTTTCACTTTTTGCAACGAAATTTATAAGTAGTTGCAAAATTTGGAAACAAAATTCGTTAGAAATTCGTTGCAAAATTTCTAACCAATTGATTTCTCCTCATCGTGGGCAACGAAAGTTTTTTTGCTGCTATATTTCGTTGCCTAATATAGACCACATTTATTTGCAATAATTTTTATTTTCGTTGCCTATTTTATACAACTTTTTGCAATGACTATTAAAATGTTGCCTTAAATTAAGATAATAATAATAATAATAATAATAATAATAATTATAATAATAATAATAATAATAATAATAATAATATTACTAATAATAATAATAATAATAATAATAATAATAAAGATAATAATAGTAATATATATGATAATAATATAAAATAAATTTTCAGATTAAAGAAAAGTTATACTCCATTCATTTCAAAGTATAACATTAATATTAATTTTAAAAAGTTAATTAAACACATTTTCAAATTCAAATTTTAAATAATTTAATCTATGTTTTATACTTTTATCAATACAATTTTAAATATTATAAAATTAAATTATTTTTATATATTCCAAAATTAGAGATAAATTTACCAAAAATAGAAAGTACTCTGTGTTTATCGAGACATTGAGGAAACAAAATAAAATAGAAATACCAACAAATTAACGCTCTATTTTTGAGTTTTAAGATGGACAGAAAAGAAAAAAAATGAACGGAAAATTTATGTTTTCTTTCCAATTCTTACGTTTCAGAGTTTATTAATAAACGGAAAAGAAAAGAAATGGATAGAAAACTTTACTTACTTTTCTCTGCAAGAAAGTTTTCCGTCCAAAATTGGCCGATTTGGACGGGAAAAGAAATTGGAATAAGTAATATTTTTATAATTCTCATATTATCCTCAACTTTTAATATAATAAATTTTGAATTACAACTCATGTCCTCAATTTTAAATTTTCTATTCTTTTCTATTAAAAATTCAGAAACAACCCAAAGGAAAACTTCAAGTTTTCTATTATTTTCTTTTCTGTTCTAATTTAAATTTTTTATTCTTTTCTTTTCTGCTCAAAACTCAGAAACATAGTGTAAAACTTATAGAATGAAATAAGTTTTTTTTAATTATTTTTTATTTGGGGGGTTAGGGAAAAGAGAGAGGGAAAGCAAAAAAAAAAGAGGTTATTATTTTACTTAGAGATTGTAAAATTAATGGTTGACCTACTAACCCGTCCAACAACTCATTATTAAGTAAGTTGGTTATCCACTTATCTTAGACAATCTGAATTGGGTTGGGTAAAATTAAACCAACTCATTCAATTATGATAATATAACTGAAGACTTCCACACTGATTTGAAAATGCTATTCTCTAGTTTACAAACTAATAGTAACAACCTACTCCAAATCAACTACACTCAGATACAACACCACCAGGATGAATGAACTAATGTGGAAGCTAAAGAAGTCCAAAAGAAAGATAAATCTCCCTCCCTATTCCTCATCAACTACCAACTTATTTAAGTATCAAAAAAATTTGAACCAGCCTTCGTGATAAGTTCTTGGGCAGCATCCTTCCCCATTGCAATCATGTCATCATATGAATATGGGCCTTCCCTAGAAGTTTCGAGTACTGAAAACATGACGGAAAAGAAACAATATTAACAAAGTGGCAAATATAAGTTCTACCGAAAGCTAAATGTAATTCATGAATATATCATTAGAAAGTCATTAGTGTTATACTGCGAGTTTCATCTAGAGAGAAAACCAACCTTTTAAAACGGAGTTTTCGACTTCGTCTCTAGCGGCGTATGTAAAGATCGAGAAATTTATAATTTAATTTAAATATTTATTGAATTAAATAAATATTTTAAATAATTTATTTATTGAGGAAAATAAATAATTGGTGAATTATGGTGAATTAAATTGATTAGTGTAAATTAAATTGCGTAATGCTAATTTTATTTAAAGGATTTAATTTTAAAAAATAATTAAATTAAATCAATTGCTTAATATTTAAGAAATTAGTTAAATTAAATGAATTGTGTAATTTAAAGGAAATAAATAAATTAAACAAAGTGACGTTTCTAATTTATTAATTAAATTAGATATATAATTATTTAATAATTTATTATAAGCATAATTATAATAAGAATATAATTATTATAATTATAAATTATAAGCTATTAAAATGGTTATATGTGTTACAAGTAGTAACTATATAATATAATAATATAAAAATACGTAGTTTGGGGGAGTTTTTGGTTAGCCTAACAGGGCCTTGTGGCCTTTGGCTTATTCCAACTGACGTCTTTTTACTTTTTTAACTGAAAGACTACGTGGGGGAGTGGCCATTTTATTACTTCGCGTCTTTTTCTTCTAAGGCCAAATATTAGAGTTTAGAGAGGGAGCTTGGGAGAGAAGAGAGAATCACAGCGATTTTAGAGAAGGAAGATCACAGTGGTTTTGAGAGAGAATCACCATTTCTTGCTAGCATACAACTAGGGTTTGCTAAATCAATGTATGAACTATCCCCATTCTAACTTTTAGTTTCGGTATATATATATATATATATATATATATATATATATATATATATATATATATATATTCTATGTGATTGGAAATCACGTGAATTGTGGTATGTATATATGTTCATATAGTTTGGCATAACTCTGTTAATCATCATGTATACTTGATATTAGTTATCAAATTCGTGTAAATTGGATGTAGGAAGAAAAAGGAAAAAAAAACCACAGTTTTATGTTCATATAGTATGGCTTAGGAAATACAAAATTTCATACCTTATATGTGTTGTAATCTGCAAATTGAAGTTGGATTGTGATAATATGTTAATAAATGAAAACAGCGTAGTTTGAATCACGTCTATTGATTAAGAAACGAATTCGTGGCAATCGAATTCGTTAAAAGTGTAAAAATGAAGAAATTTGGAAAAACTATGGTTTTGATTCCTCAAAATGATGTATATGTGATGGTTTTGTATATAGAATGGGGTATAGCATGCTTAACTAGGATATTACAAAGTTTTAGATGTTGAAGTGTGGTGAAATTCTATGGAATTGGGATTTTTGGCCTATAACAGAGTCTAAGTTCGCGTTCGTAAAACCGTCTTGGTGTATCATACGGTGGTCTTATTGCTTTGGCGTTGTTCTTCTTTGCCGTCTTGGTATGTGTGATAACTAAGTTTATCTTGTGTGGCCACGCCAAAGATGTGATCATGACATGTGAAGTTTGCTATACGTAGACTTTGGTCATTCGTTATAACATGGCTTAATAATTATGTTAACGTGTTAAATGTGTAAAATCAAGGTTAAAGCAGAAGTTTATCACGTGGTTAGTAATTCTAAAATGCAAAGTTAGTAAGTGGTGGAAATGATATGTATGATTTAAGGAACTTAGTGAGCAATGAATAAGTGTTGAGAAATGTACACTTGTGGTTTTGAAATATGTATTGTAATGAAAGACTTGTGCTAAAGTGATAAGATTAGCTAGAATTGTACATGTTATGGTATGTTAGCATATCTAATAGATATTGTGATTCCACTAAAATGTGTAGGTGAACGTGAGTTATAATATTATAGCTTACGCTTGAGGCAAGTTTCCTAACTTTACCTTGTGATTATTGAGCAAGTTTATTTACCCTATCTCAATTACAATTACGCATGTTTTATAGCTATGCTATCTTTAAGTCAAGCAATCTCTTTATTCCTAAATTTTACATTGAAGTTAAGCAAGCCTATTGGTTCTATCTCGTGTATGATTGTACAAGCTCTTGTAACCTAATTCGTTACATCGAGCGAGTTTTACTTTCCTTATTATTGCTCAAAGCATATATTGTTCTAATACATCGCTTCAAATGAGATTGTTCTAACTCTTTTGGTTATAACACTTTGCATGTTTATCATGTCTATTCAATTATATATTGTTGATATCCGATCTTTGACTTTGATAACCTTGTTCAAAGCTTTATTTTTGTATTAAACCTTCAAGTAGTAAGCAAACAGTTATTGATTGAATTAATCTATAACCGAATAGTGTTCTAAAATTCTAGAAACACTAATAAGTTAGTTCCGAGCTAAACTTTTTTTAGTGCAGAAATTCTAAATTCAAGCTGAGACGAACAAACCTAGCATAGGGGATTTCGTACGTGTAATATTTAGATGTTTGTGCAAAATACATGGTACAAAGGGCTGATCCCCCTAAGTACGTTAAGAAGGTCTGTATAGTCTAAATGACTGTTAAGGTTGAGGTATTAATACCTAAATACCGGAGACATAGTTCGTGGTCTTAAGACCCTCAGATATTGATTTCAAACTTGTTTTCTATTTTGATTCATAGAACAAGTTCATCATAGTTCAGCATTCGTTGTTCATTCTCATGTTGTTATCATTGCTACCTCCTATATCAGTGAGCAATTGTTTGCTCACTCTTGCATTTAACACTGCAGCTAAAGTAGAGAAAGTTGATGAGCCATCTACTAAAAAAGGAAAGGGCAAGATGTCCAAGTGTTGCAGACTTATGGGAATTTTTTTTTAATAAATTATGTTAAAGACGTGTTTTAATATATGATGTATTCTGCAAACTGATGTAATAAATTTAAATTTAGATTACCTGGGATTTTTTTTGAGTTGATGATGTAACCCTTTAATGGGAAAGATTAATGTTTAAGTTATTTAAATTATGTCTTTATCCTTTATGATGGGTAGTTAGATGTAATGGTTTTGGTAAGTGAACGCCAAATCTTGTGGGAATGGAGTACCTGGATTTGGGGGTGTCATAGGTTGGTATCAGAGCTTTAGGTTATGAACCTTAGGTGGGGAAACCTTAGGAAGTAACCTTTAAGGAGACAGAAAATATAGAGGTGTCTAACTCTTATCGAGTTTTAAGGGATGGATTAAGGTATCCATTGAAACTAAATAATAAAAGACATTATGTGCTATGTGTTAGTAACTTATGTGCTCGCGGGTATCGAAAATGTTAAATAAAACTTAAAATATTTTGTTGTCAGGATGTCTAATGAAGGAGGATCCAGTCCAGCTAGGGAAGTGATACCTCAGGTACCTAGAGACGACGAACCCCGGGATATTCATGTTGTGTGGGAACAGTTGATCCAGGAGGATGAGCCTGTGACCGATCCCGAGGAGGATAGTTCTGAGGAGATAGAGGAGGATGACGAGGAAGGGGATCCTGAGGAGTTTCCACCAAACTCCATATCAGCTGAGATGTATGACGCTCTGTACGATCGTAACATAGAATTATAGGACAAAGTTGAGGAGCTGAAGGAGATGGTTGAGATGCATTATGCTTCGATGGAGCAGACGGATGCGGAGATTCAAGAACTCGACTCACGCCTTGAAAACACGGAGTGGGACCTAGTTCATACCAAGGGTCAGCATGAAGACCTGTTGGCAGTAAACAAGAAGATGAAGACTGACATAGAGAAATTGAAAGATGATTTCAAGGAGAAATCACCCAAGCATGCAAGAGCAGAGGATGCTTGGATGAAGGCGACTCAACATGCAGACCGTGCTGAGGCTAAGGTCCAAGTGAAGGAAGCAAAGATGAAGGAGATGGATTATGCTTTTAATTCTGCGATTGATAGGGCCCATGATCGAGTCTTTTATTACCCACCTCAGTTTGAAGACTCGTCGTGGTTCGTGATGGATCATAGAATAACGTATCGTATCATGGAGGAAGAGCATCGGGAAACCTTATGACATCTTAATATACATAGATAGAATAAGATTGATAATAATATGTGGTTAATTATGTGAATAAATAAACTGTGAATCCCTTATTTTGAGATGAATAAAGGGATAGTATGAGTATGTAATCCTGAAACATGTTTAGTTCAGGAAAGTGGATGTTTATAGCGGTTATGCTATCTTTAACGTATTTTAAAATGTTATGAATGAATAAAATATCGAAGTTTATTTTAAATGTTATGTGTTAAAGCTTTAATCTTAGAATGTTTAAGTTAAACTTCAAATACCCAAGAAGTTGAATAATGAACTAATAAGCGCATATTTTAACAGAAAATGCCTCCTAGAAGAAGACAACCACGCTAGCAAGCACCTCCTGAGGGGTCTACTAATAATAACAATGAGACTAACGCTAATCCGGTTCAACAGTTGGTAGCTCTATTGACGGGCGCACTTGCGAATCAACCGCAAGCTCAAGTCACGACTTTTAAGTAATTCAAAGCAGTTGGACCGTCAGAGTTTCAAGGGTCTATGAATCCAGGGAAAGCCCAAACCTGGATCATGGAAATGGAGAAGGTGTTCGATGTTGCTAGAGTTAACGAGGATCAGAAGACTGCATTCGCAACGTTCATGCTGAAGTCTGAAGCTAGCTACTGGTGGCATGCAAATAAGGTTCGAGGAGGACAAGGAGTGATAACGTGGGATATATTTAAGGATATGTTCTTTGAAATATACTTTCCAGTGAGTTCTCGGATCAGTTGGAAGTTCAATTTCTGGAGTTGAAGCAAGGAATGATGACGGTGCCAGGATATGCTGCGAAATTTAACGAGTTGGCAAGGTTTGCCACTTATCAAGTCAATACCGACGAGCGTAAAGCGAGAAGGTTCGAACAAGGATTAAAGCCCTGGCTGTATAGCAAGGTTTCAATGTTCCAGCTGAATACATTTGCGGCTGTACTGGAGAAGGCAATTATCGCAGAAGGTGGAAGCGATGCCTTGACCAAGTACAATCAAGAACAAAAGAAGAGGAAGAATGAGAATGAAAATAAAGCTGGTGGAAGTAATGTTGGAAGTAATAGTCAAAAGAGAAAGTGGAGTGAGAATTCAACTACGGGAGGACAGCAAGGAAATCAGCAGAAGAAAAAGTTTGAAGCTTGTGCGACGTGAGGAAAGAACCATACTGGGGTATGTTTGAAGGGAAAGCGGGTGTGTTTCAACTATGGTCAGGAGAGACACATCGCACTGAACTGTTTTAGTCCGAAGAAAGGATCACGCTTTACCTGTGGTTCAAAAGATCATATGGCTCGTGATTGCCCCCTAAGAAGCCAGCGGGAAGCGCAAGTGGTGGAAAAGGAAACAACAATGGTGGTGGTGCATTGACTATCACTGGACCAGCACAGTCAAGCACACTTACTACGAGAACTTTCAATATGACCGTGCAGGATGCTGTGCAGTCTAACGATGTGGTATCAGGTATCATTCTGATTAATGGTATTAATGCTTATGTACTATTTGATTCGGGTGCTACTTCTTCATTTATATCCGATGAATTTGCTCAAAATTTAGATTTGCTATGAGACCCCAAATTTTATGAAATGAAAGTATTCAATTTTCTTAAAATTATTATGTTATTTAGTAAATGGTTAAATTGATAAAGGGTTAAAGTTAAGGGTGATATTTGAAAATTTTACAATGTAAGCAAGTTGTTATTCGTTGTGTCGGAGAATATTCGATTGATCGGGGAATATTCATTTTCACAAAGAATATTTGTTCGACGGCATAATCATTGGTGGACCCCCCAACGAAAGTATTGTCGTATTTAGAAAACGACAGATTTATCTTTCATTAAAAATAACGGCGAAAGTGTTACCGTTAAAACTGTTGAACTACTCGGTAGTAAAAATACGATAATACTGCATTGGTTGCATAGTAGCATTACGGTATTGATTATTGATGCTTATGTAAGAAGTCACCAATTATACTTAATTATTACTCTGAATTGTGTTGATCATATCTCTCATATTATTGATTCAATTATTGTCATAAGTATCATCCGCATAATATGTTATATTATTAAATTAATTATTGAGACGACAAAGTTATTCATATTATTATTTGCAATATTGACAATGCAGTAAGTTACATCAATGAGAGGTTTGGTCAACTAATTGCGGCATGATAAGGAGAAATCCTTATCGGAAAGCCCCCTCTTTCCTGGGAATGACTTGGTTGTTAAATATTGTGAATTATAATATTAATGATAAATACGTTCCTGTTGATTAAAGATGAAATTGATAGTTCCATTGTGTTGGAATTATTAGTGTTAGTGAAAATCAACATTTATTTCGATAATAATTGATGTCTAGAGGTTATATTAACCAATCAAGTAATTAATCGGATAAATGAGCAAATGAATTGCTATTAATTCACATGCTTATAACTATGTGTTCATATGTGTGTATTATTGATTCACATGATTTAGTATTATGGGAGTTGGTGCAAGTTTGATAATACTTGCATGACTAAGTTAAAAATGGAGGTATAGTTGAAGGTACTATACTATAAATAATTTTTTCACATGTTTAGAACTATTGAGTCACATTATTTACTATTGATTCAAATGATTTACTATTAGGGGAGGTGGTGCAAGTTTGATAATACTTGCATACCTAAATTAAAAATGAAGGAAAGGATGAGGGTATTATACTCTAATATTTCAAGCCCCAAAATGTGCAATTATAAAAACTATATTTTCCTATATATAGAAGCTCATTCCTTCATTATTTTTCACCAATTCACTAAGTCTCAAAAGAGCAATAATTATAGAGAAATTATAGAGAGAGAAGCTATAGAGGGAAAGAAGAAACGAAGTCTGCTACTTCACTATTCCAGTATCCAGTCTTCTTCTGAGGTAAGGGATATTGTTATTATAGTAAGGGATATTATTATTATAGTAATGGGTATTATTCTTTCGTATTCATGACAAGAGTTATTTTCTTTCAATACTCGTAAGGGTTGTTATTCCATTCTTTATTATTATGTTGGAATAAACTTTTATACATCAAATACCGCATACATGGTGAAATTCTTTCGTTATTCCATTCTTTATTATTCGTTGGAATAACCTATACATGCAGATCCCTTGTGAATTATGTTGTTATTCCATTCTTTATTATTCTATTGGAATATCCTGTCTGTGCGGATTACGTATGACCTGGTTCCATTCTTTATTATTCTGTTGGAATATCCTGTCTTTGCGGATTACGCATGACCTGGTTCTATTCTTTATTATTTTGTTAGGAATAACTGCTCATGCATGCGATTACATCACATGCATGGTGAATTCTTACGTTATTCCATTCTTTATTATTACATTGGAATAACTTTGCCTATATGGATTACCGTATGCATGGTGAATGATCCTTTGTATTCATTCCTTATTAAATTGTGGAAATGATCTGTCTACGTGGATTACCGCATGGCGGGTGAAAATCCATTTGCAGTTTCGTATAATCTATTATACTCGTAGGAGATATCATTTCTTTTATAATCGTCATGGAATATCATTTTCTTTGGTATTTTTTTTACGAGTTACTATTCACAGGTTACTATTCACTCTAGTATTATTTACTCGGGTATTCGGGAAACTTTTTGTGTCGGAGTACTATTCACGAGATACTATTCATGGGTTACTATTCACCCAAATTACTATTCACCTGAATATTATTCACTCAGATATTTGGGGTACTTTTCATGCCAGGGTACTATTCATGAGGTACTATTCCCGAAGTACTATTCATAGGGTACTATTGCGGGGTACTATTTACCCAAAAAATATATTTCTTTTCTATCCAAATTATTTTTGATACATGAATATAATTCTTGAATTTTACTCCACAAAGTAGTATCATGTTGACAATTTGGATATTTTTAAACACTAGATAAATTTAAAGTCTTTAATATTTATCCTTGATTTCGCTTTGATTAATGCTTATATCATTGTCATCATCCTCATGTTTATATTATGATGAAAGTCATCTTCGCTTACGTGTGAAGATGGGTATTGATTATTGGTTTACTGAGTTGTATATCTTTGGATTACGTGCAAAGATGGATCTGTTGATTATTGGTTTCTGAGTTGTATATCTTTGGCTTACGTGCAAAGATGAACTATTGATTGATGAGTCTCGTTGGCTTATGTGCATAGATGAACCATTTATTGGTATGATTATGACGAGGATCATTCGGTATAATCATGACCCGTAATGTTATAGATGATGTGGTAAAAGTCCTCATTGGCCCGTAATGCATTGATGGATGATTATTGGTATGATTATAACCGAGGATTATTTGGTATAATCATGACCATTCTTGATTACATGAATATCTTGGTCAGTAAAGCGGGGATGATTCGATGATGTGGATTATTTGTTGTCGAGTCTCAAATGATAAAATATTGATTATACACTTTTAATTCGTAAAAGATTGTAGATATCATGCTCTACTTGACTCTTCTAAAATACAGTGTTATGTCTTTGGCCGTAGTGCAAAGATGAATTTATTAGTATGATTATGAGTAGGAATTGTGATTTGGTATAACCATGATTTTTGATGTTTCGGGTGAAGATAGGTGATGACCATTATCTTCATCCTAGGTGCGAAGAGGAATTTAGAATCACAAATATGATTATGAGTTATTCATATGATTGTGGACAAGAATTGTTGATTGATGTTACAGGGATAAAAAATTATTGGTGGACTATTAACATGGAGAAGATAATAGATCTGATGGTCTATTTGACTCTTCTAATGGATCGCTTCGTTCCACCGTTAACTATGGTTGAAAAGTTTTATCATCTACCATATGTTCTAAATCTTTGATTTATTACTGATGAAGGCTATTGATGATGTAAATTATCTTTAGTCATGATATTCTTTACTTGGCTAGTTGTGCTCACCCTTTTTGCTTCACAATTCCTTTCAGGTAATAAGAGTGTAGATGGGTCGAGCGGGGGTAACAGGAGAATAGAACGGTGGTCAATTGCTGTTGAGATTCTCCTTTGTGACACCCCCAAATTCGGGTATCTTCCAACCCGATAGATGGTGCTACACGGTACTCATAACTGTACATTCATTCTATTGAAACGATATAAAAATGTTTGTATCAACAACATTCTTATTACATTAATAATATTACATCCCGTTCCCAGGTTCTAAAACCATTACATTCTTTGTTTATCATACTATAATATATACAACTTACTAGTTTATTACAAGGTAAACTAATCGTTCATCTTCATCTTGCCTTTATCGCTATCGGATCCCTCGGTTCATTCGGTCCTAGCTGCATTCATATGGTTCAAGCAAGAGTGAGCATAACAAGCTCAGCAAGTACAACAATTTCTTTTAAACGACATGCTTGAAACATAGGAATCGTATATCTTCAATAACTGGATGATAGTTATGAAGTACTATCAATAATTTAAAATAGCACTTCTTTTCCTTCAAAACATTTTACAATAACAATATTCAAGAAACATCAATTTCGCTCAAGACCATGAAGCGGTTCATAATTTCTTTGAAAAGGACAACGGACACTAAGTCAAGTAAGTCAAGCATATCTTACGAGCACTTTTGGGTGATCAGCCCATAGTACTCTATGTTGATGAACACTACATCCTGTTAAACGTATGTACCTTTAAGTTTTGGTAACCTCGTGTGCCCATCGAATAATCGATGAAAAATACATTTGTTTATTCATACTCAGGCTTACCTTGAATCCGTACCAAACAATTGGCGTAGGATAGTGTTAACAATTCTATATTAAAAGACTTGTAAATAAATCAATCAAATCTTCAAGATTAGTCTAGCTGAGGTAAAAGCTGGCATCGACCCTTTAATAAAACAGTTCATGCATCTCATAACATGAATCACAGAAAACTTGGCTAACACGAAGGTTAGACAAGCGTTTAAGAAAAACTTGCCTTCAGCGTCTGCTACAATATAATAACTTTTCCTTTCAGTCTTTACTGTCTCTACAACACATAACCACATAACATACCAGATTAGGTCATGAATGAACATACATGGTTCCTAATGAATCTTACCCTTCTTCTCAATCTAATCCGGTATTAGATTTGTTATTTATTGGTTCTGGCTTATCGTTATAAATTACATCATTCTTACCGAATTCTTTCTCTTCTATAACTTAACTGAAATTATTTCATTAATACAACTCGTTTTGAGTTAATCATCCTTAGTCACGGCTTAATACCGTCCTTATGTTATTAATCGAAACTCAATCGTTAAGTACACATATTGCACCGTTCATGTTCACATTCAATTGAATTATCTCCAACCTTTAGTATTATACTTAAGGTTTATAACATTTTTTAATGATGTTACATGAGGTTTAGCATTGATATGATTCCTTATCATTAACTTATTTTTAATTCCTTTATATTCATAACATTTCCTCTCTGGGCTTTCCCCTAATCTTTGGTGACTGTGATAAGGCAGATTGCTTCTCCGTGTCACGCCGTGGTGTGACTTAGCAATAATGGTATGGTCGGACTTCATTGGCCATGAGTCTCCTTTACTATGGCTATATTTGTGGCACCGATTAGCGATGTACCTGTCTCGTCCTCATCTTTGCGGCATGGGCCTTTTGTGTTCTGAGTCGTATTGCATGTACGGACTCTGTGGCCTCGAAAATTTTGTGATTTTCAACTTTGCGAAATTCCCGGACACATAACTTCTTCGTTATAAGTCCAAATTGGCTCGTTCAAAAGCCTACGGTTCACAAATTACATACTCTACGCATTCATGCAAGAATTTTATCTATTTGACTTCATTTACTAAAATTTCACCTATTAGTCCATTTTTAACGAAAATTGTAAACGTTCGTGAACGTTCAACACTCGTTTCTTCGTTCTAAGTTGGAATCCAGTCATTTTCGAGTCCACAACTCTATAATGCCAAATATGACTTGTCTCCATTGAAAACTAATGTTTCCAAGCTCAATATAAAAATTCGACCTCCATTCCGAGAATTTCACGAATTCGACGATTATCGTCCAAACTCGTAAATTTTGCCTTAACTTCATTTCTTATGATTTGTTCATCGTTTCAAATGGATTCAATCCATCATACTAACATCTTGACATACATACTTCATTAACTTATAAACATGATAAGTTATTACTTGTTCTTTGTGAGTTTATAACTTATAAAAGTATAAACTACTTATGACTTCCTTTCTCGTGACTTATTATTGATTAAGTCTTTTAACCACCATTCTTGCTTCTTATTATCATACAATCTTATTAAAGTAAACATATGAGTAGTTCATATAAGCTCTTCATAAGTTCATAACTTAATTAAGTTTGAATTACTTATTCATGACTTATACATCTTAAGTCCATTGATTAATCATTCTTATCATTCCTTAGCATACATGTTCTACCACTACCCACTTCTCCAACAATGGAAGAGAAAGAAATTCATGGTTTAAGTTCTTACCCTTGATAATCACTTGGTTAATCTTTAATCTCCTTCTTACTTCTTGAATTCTCAAAGGCTAACTTGTTCTAGCTTTTGTAGCTTTTTCTCTCTAACCAATAAGCTATAAGTTATTGGATGAAAATCTAACAACTAACAAATGAGCTAGCAAGCTTCCTATTTATAGGAAATCCTAATTGAGGGCTTAATGGTCAATAAGCCATTCCACCTCCTTAATAAACCTCCATACTATTCATTACTTAAACCCTAAGTTTACTTGCTCACCAAATAAGTTACTTGGCAATCACAACACTTAGCTATTAAGTTAACTTGGTTACCACACATAAGCACTTTACTTGCTCATCACACATAAGCACTTTACTTAGTCATTAAGTTACTTAACTTATCCTTTGCTTAACACTTAAGTCTACTTGCTCAACACACTTAATTCTTGGTCACCAATTCACCCATATGATCATGGGTTGCCCCATGGATCCTACTAATCCATTGGATTCTTACTTTGCCTTAAGGTTTAATTAATCATAACTTATACATTGGGCTTGCAATTAAACAAACACTTGGGCTTGTTCAATAATTTACATTGGACTTAACATTACAAATATTTGGGCTTTAACATTAATTCATATTGGGCTTTATTATCATCCCAATTGGACATTACAATCTCCTACACATTTCTACAAATTCAATACCTTTGGATTAAAGTCTTATAATGTATAATCTACGTATTCATCTCGTATTCTCACTCGTATACTTATTTAATATACGACATTCCATCATTCATACATACTTGTATGATACTTCGTATCACACTCGTATCCATTACATCGTACAATACCTACGTTTTATACGATCATTGCTTTAATTCATTATATGCATTTAAATTCCTTCTCGGAAATCACTTTTCCTAGCCGTTAGGTTTTAAGTCCGCAGGCGAAAAATTGTGTTTGCCATAACTTAAATATTATTGGATATTCCATCTCACCTCGATTTTCAATCATTACATATTTCTCGGAAGTTCAAAAATAATTCCCGAGCAGAAATGCGTAAATAGTGTTTTTCAGAAAATTTCTTGGAAAGTTTTTATTTTCGTCCTGGAAATTCAAACACTTTTATTCTACCACGTAGCCAAAATACTACGACGTTCCGATATGTCTAGGTCATAGAACGACCTTCAATTATCTTACTCCCATATATAATTAATTAAATTCATTTTAATTCACATAATTAAATAAAAATTTAATTCTCAAAAATCCAAATTTTCTGGGGCGTTACATCCTTAAATAGTATGCAAATAATTATATTGAGATCTTTAGATAAGTGTGTCGTATTGTATACGTCATTTGATATTTAATTTTTGTGAACCAAATAGGGTGAGATGATGTAACGACTCGGAATTCGGATCGTCCAGAATTTAAGTTTAAAGAATTAGTTATTAATAAAATGAATTTTTTTATTAATAATATTATGTGCTATGTGTTTAATAATCGTTCTAGAACCTAGGATGATTATAAGTCAGGAGGATTCTGGCTACGAGCTAGAGTAAGCGATTAAGAATTTTCAAGACAAAAATGAAAATTTTTCGGGAACAAAAATATTTCTGGGGAAAAAGACGAAATATGCACTATTCACCCGACGAAACCTAAGGGTTAGGGTTTAAATAACCTAAGCCTTTTCGAGAGTTCGGTATGTCAAAATGATATTCCGTCAAAAGATTTGATGATAATATATCATGAAATGTTAAGTAAGCCGATAAAAGTTTTTCTCAAAAAACGTGCAGAAATCGGACGAAATAAAAATGACGAAAATTACGGTTATGTACTTTTCATTCATTTAGCTATGTTGGGGTAAAACGTGAAGGAAAATGCTTAACGCCAAAAAGTGTTTTTCAGTTTTTCAGAAATCCGAATAATACGTAAAAGTTAATAGGTAAAGGAAAGACGAAATATCCAAAAATATTTAGATTCTGAGAATCGCATTTTTTTAAAACTGTCAGACGAAACTCGAAAGATGGAACCACAAAACTTGCAGGCTAAGTTTCGTGAATAGTAAGGAGGTTAACTAAGAAGGTGGAAATAGTAAACTTAAAGGTTAAGTTAACTTAAGTGTTAAGTACACTTAAGTGTTAAGTAAACTTAAGAGTTAAGCAAATTTAAAGGCTAAGTAGACTTAAGTGTTAAGTAAACTAAAGAAGTAAGTTAACTTAGTCCTTAAGCCATGAATAGTAAGGAGGTTAAGGGGGGCGAAATGACTATTTTGTCCTAGCTTTAGATTTTCTATAAATAGGAAGCTAACTTTCTTTTAATTGAGATTTTGAGAATCCTACACTTTGAAAGAGAGAGAGAGGGAGTTCGAATTGGAGGATGGGAAGGAGAAGGAAGCATAAAAGTTTGATCGGGAGCAACCTTTGTGTGACCGAAAGAGATTAAATGAGAACGGTAATCCGAAACCTACTCTTTTATAAATTTTCTTTAAGTTTTTATGTTTAAAAATATAACTTAATGAGAATAAGAAGTAGATGATGTTAGGGATGATTTCATATGGTTGAAATCGTAAGAAAATGAAGAAATAAGAATTAAAAGTTTAGTTTATAAATTTCTTAAGGAAGTATAAGATTCGTAATGAATTAGAGCGATCCGAGTGGATTATATCAATAAGTAGGTGTAATAAGTAAGGAAGGATGTTCTATAACATCAAATTCTAATAAAAAGTGAAATCCTAATCCAAAATATCGATTAAAATGAAGAACGAACGAAGGACACGAAGAACATACGAAGAACACAAAGAACATTGTTGATGGACAAATTTAAAACCATCGTAGGATAATTGTTGTTGATGGATAAGTTTAAAACCATCACATATAAGTTAGATGCATATTGCTTGGTTAGGAACGGTAGAAACGTTCATGAAGAATGGATTAAAACTTAGCTATAATGAAGTTATGGCGAAAATTTTGTAAAAGACAAACGAGAATTTGAAAGTTAGTAAATGAACCCGAGCGTGTAGGGTTTCATAAGAATGTAAGAGAATGTAGAAAACGTGAGTCGTGGATTCAAGAACGAACGAATTCCGAGTTCGGATGACCGAATTACGGATGAACAAACAAAGAGCATTAAAAACGTAAAATAAACAAAGGGTGAAGATTAAGCTAATTGAATGGCATGCTAATGGATTCAGAATGAAGTTCTGTCTATGGGATATTGAAGTACGTAAGATAAGGAAGAGAATGGCTTTGGAACGACCTCGTTCTGAGTTATAACGAATAAGTTATGGAAGCAGAAAGTAAGCGTCTCAGAACGATCCAAGACTTAAAGAAATTTTCTAGGGTTAGGGCTTGGCGCCGCGGCGCCAACCATGCTGAGGTGAGGTATACATTGCAGACCGCACCGAAGCCGCATCTAGCAAACTGCGTCTTCATGGAGCGAGAGATAATGAAAAGAGTGGCGCCGTAGCACTAGTGTAGGGAAAAAGCCAGAGAAGAGCTTTTAACGGCTCAACTCTTGGGGGAAACGTACGGGAAGATAAAGAACATAATGTTCAACTAATACAACACTTAAACAAGTGAATTAAACCTTTAGTACAGGTTGAAAGAAATGGTCGAAAGAGATTAAAAGAATAAGTGAATAAACATAAACGTAACACAATTGCAAGTAGTCTTTGTATACAACGAACAATATGGCTTTGACATTAAGAAAGAATAATGAACATGGGGTTCATGGGATGAATAACGATCGAAAGCGATTAAAACCTTGAGTAAAGGTTGAATGAGAGATTAAAAGACGAGCAACGTGAACGTTGAATACGTAAATGATCCTCATGAATCGTATTCGCGTCGGACGAACATTCGAAGTATACCTTGGTTGTATGACCTAGACGTTGACAAAGGTAGTAAGTAAGAGATGAATTATCAAGAAAACCGTAATAAACGATAATACGAGTAATGAAAGCTGAAGATGAGTCGTATAAGAATGAATCCTGAGGGGTAGCATTTAGTTGCCAGGAAGCCATAAGGAATGAGAAATTATCTTAACGAAGATTATAGTTTAATAAGTGAAGATAAGTTAAGTTGTAGTACAATCGTAACCTTTGATGGTTGACATATGGGAGCTGGGCTAAACAATTCCTTCAGAGAGCGAAGGTATATACAAAACTGGCAACCGATCTAACTCATTGTTATGGGCAGTGTAGACGAGACGGGAACTTGTTTGTTGGTTGTTTGTGGGAAACCACTAAGAGTACCATATGGACTACTAGCAGAGAAGCGATGTGTGTTGGGTCCTAGAGAAGTTATAAGAAGAATATAAGATGTAAAACATCAAAAATGATGAACGTAAAAGTAAGACATCTCCGTATATCATGAAGCCGTAGAACGGTAATGAAAGTGGTCGCGTAAACTTAGGTTACAAGAACGCGAACCCTGAGAAGTAAAGTTAAGTAAACTAATGCATAAGTCAAAGATGTATAACTAATTGGTGTATGTGGTGTTTTCTTATGTGTTATATAGGAATTGAAATGAAGCGATTCAAGCGTAACTTTATTCTTTGCGTGTAAGGTAAAGTTTCCTAACTTCATTCATATTTCAAATGAATGCTAGTTTCTTAAACTTCTCAGATGTTGAACTTGAGAAGTTCCGTCTATGTGTTAATGTGCGATATTTGTGCAAGGTGGTAGAACGTATGAGGCCTTATGTAAGACCCCAACTTATTATTAAATGAAATTGAATTTCCTCTATTTATTATCTTGAAATAGTAAGGGTTGATTTGATTAATGTGGTTAGTTATGGGTAAAATACGCAAATATTTCAAATAAGCAAGTGGTTATAAAATATTCATTTTTATCGGAGAATATTCGTTTGGTCGTGGAATATTCTTCTTGTCGAGAATATTTTATGCAACAGTATGACCTTTGTGGGACCCAAACGGAAAGCGATTGGATGAAGGAAAATGACAAATATAAGTTGTTTATAAATAACGGCGATAGTTATTCTTTATTATCTTGTTGGAATACCCAGTGGTTAAAAACACAGTAGAACACGGTATTGCACCAATTATTGATTCTTATGTAAGAAGGCACTACTCAATAATTGTTACAGTAATTACTGTTCAATATTTTATTTTATTGATTCAATAATTGCTACGTTGATATTTTATATTGTTGTTGTTTCAATAATTGTCACTACACAGTATTTTCATTATTAGATCAATAATTTATATTATTTGAATAATATTATTAGATAGCATTATTGGCAATGTCTAGAAAGTTACATCTAAGGAGAGGTTTGGTCACCTAATTGCGGCGCCGATGAAGGAGAAATCCTTATTGGAAAGCCCCCCTCTTTCTTAGAAGCGACCACAGTTCTTTAGTATTGTGATTCTGTAATATTATTTGTGAATAATTAATTATTGATTTATATGATAAGAAAAATACTCATTTTATGTGGATATAGATGGAGAAAATTTTAAAGTGACAATTGTTGAAAAACTGATATTTTATCTTTTCTGATAAATAATTCATTTAAATATATTATTATATTTTAATAATATAATAATGATGATATTTTTACAATGAATGTGGGATATATGAGAAGGAGGAGTATTTTTGTTACTAAAATTGTTTAAAACATGTTAAACATGTTCGTGGACCCCATTTCTTGACTGAAATTTGATTATAGCCTGTAAAATCGTCCGTTTGTGGATTTCGGTCAATTTCTCTTTGGAATTTGGAAAACCTTTCTTCTGCAAAGTTGTAGAGAATGGAATTTCCTATGGAAAGGACATAAGGTTTGAATTTTTCTGATAAAATGGCTATTTATTGTGAATTATTGAAGTTTCGGTATTTTGGGTCTGAATTGATTTTTGGAGTTTTAAATTATTTTATTAAAAAAAATGTTTTTGTGACATTTGGTGAGTTGGTGGTTGATTTTTTTGACCAAAGAAGGCTGCTACAGAAATTAAGAAAAATATATTAATATTTTATTAAATTTTCTGCTTTGGTGTTCTAAGCATTTTTCTATAAATAGGGTGCTTAGGTTAGAATTAAAAATCACACCAAAAACTGAAGTTTTTTCTCTCTTTCTCTCTCTATATTATTGAGCGTATTCTTGTGAGTATTTTGATACTTTGAGTGTTGCTATACGGTGCAAGTTCCATTCAGCACTATATTCAGTATTCCAGTCAGAAGTACTGTCTTTTCGAGGTAAGGAATGTTATATTTTTTTTAAAATGATATTATTTCTTCTAATATCATTATGCCAGAATATTGGTAAGATTATTCTTGTCTTTTAGTGTTTGGGTTACTATTCACGTATACGGCACTATTCACGATATCGACCTTATTCACGAATCACTAACTTATTCACGTAAAAATTAAATTTTTATTTTTGTCCAAGATTTCTATTATGGATACTAGCTTTGATTGTATCCATGTTTTGATCATTCTTAAATTTTACTTCACTATGATTATTAATGATTTATTTTTGAACTCGGATTGTTTAAAGTACGAATCCTTAATATTTGTTCTTTTCTTTCACTAGATTCATTTTCTTTAAAGTATTTTTCATCATCCTTAGTCCTAAATTATGGTATTACTGAATATCTTTGGCCTGTAGTGCAAAGATGGTTAATTTTCCTATGAATATCTTTGGCTCGTAGTGCAAAGATGTACAAGTGTTGAGATGAACATGACCAACTGATGAATATCTTTGGCCTGTAGTGCAAAGATGAATATTTGATTCAAGATGAATATTTATTGATGTTACAGGGATAAAATATTGATGATGGACTTTTAAATTCATAGATTATAGTAGATTTCATTCTCTACGTAACTCATCTATGAATTATTATTTCCGCTGCGAATATTGATCTGAAACTTGTGGTCTATTGTATTTTATCAGATTTTTCCTTGTTGAAGACTAACGATAATTTGTTCTATATTATCTTAGTCATAATATTATTTACTGGTCTAGTTGAGCTCACACTTTTCCTTTTTATTCCATTTTTCTTCTCAGGAGGCGAGAATGTAGCGAGTTCTAGTCGGGGTGTGGAATGATGGTTCTAGAAAGTTGTCTTAGTAGTCCTTACCATTTTTATAAAATAATGTATCAATAATTGTAATGAGGACTTATTTGGGTGTGAATATTGTCTATATGGCTATATTTGTATTTAAACTCACAGTTTTTATGTTGTATTAATAAAGTTGTAGTTGTTTCTGTACCATGTTATTGATGACTCAAAGTGGGTGATGTATACCTATTTTAGGGGCGTCACACCTTGAGCCACAATGTGAACACTTCGGTGTTTCTATGAGATGAATTGTTCTGTAATTTAACTGTTCAATAAAAGAATGCTCTGTTTATACATGATCCGTTATTGTTAAGTTCGTGCTAATGATTCTAGCCAGATAGAATGTGTATGAAAAAGGTAGAAGAATGAAAGTATTTTAAAATAAAAGTGAATATTATTTTAAAATGATAGGAATCGAGATTATTCATATTATTCAAGCTGCTTCATAACCTTTGTTCGGTTATTAGAGTCTTAAAAGAATGTTTGAATTATTGAAGATATCTGTTCAACTGTTATGACTTGCTGGGAAATTGAATGCTCACACTTGCTTTAAATGAAAAACATTTTCAGCGAACAATGTTAGAAGAACTTAAGGATCTCGTAAAGATCAAGCTGACGGTATCCAGATGAAGTGCCATTCAGAATGTGGATGAGCGAAAAGATCAAGTGAAGACTTGTAATATAAAATAAGTTAAATGAACTTTAGATTAGTTTAATGAACTGTTATGTATCTTTAGTGGCGGATGAAAGTCACTCTTGCAAGATGGAATGAATAATGCATTTATCATTATTTATAATGAAAAAGGTTATATGGTTTTTAGAACCTGGGATTTGAGAGTGTATGTTGTTATATTTTAGTATATAATGATGTATGTTTGGAAGAAGATGGGATCGTGACGTATGAAATCCAGGTGTGAAGATAGACCGAATTTTGGGGCATTACAGATTGGTATCGGAGCTGATAGGTTATAAATCTTAGGTAAGAGTATCTAAGACTATAATCGTAGAGAGAGGGATAAGAAGATCACCACGTGATCATAATGAATCGTAGTAATAGATGAGCTGTTAAACGATGAATGATTTATAGTACTACGAAGTAGTACGGGAAGAAGAACTCAGATGGAGTTGTAAAGGATATCATACGAATTAAAGAAAATTTGTATTTAGTAAAGAGAGATTTAGAAGTTGTAAAAAAAAATTCAATTGAGGACTCATGTGATAGCTGGGTTGTATGAACCTTTGTTATGGGCAGAGGTTTGTGCTTGGTGTAAAAACTTCTTAGCTTATTACAGTGATAATCATTGGAATCGGTTGCACTATCAAGATGTATATGACGAGAAGGTGAATCTTTTCACATGTATATACTTGATAGGTAGAGAACGATAAGGTAGGTGCGAGTTCTTGAAACTCATACTTATGGTACGTTCGTGACTCATAATGATATGGTAGGTTTTTGAACTTCTCCACGAATGGACGCTTATGGTCTGTTTGGGATGGTTCTTAAACTCGTATTATTGCGGAAAGTTCCTGAACTTATAATGTGTGGTAAGTTGATGGACTATACTAAGGTATAAGAATTTTTAGACTGAAAATAAGTTATTTTCAGTAGGCTTAGTATTGAAGGTGCTAGAGAAGATTAAGTATTATCGCAGTAAGACAATGAAGAAAGATGGAGAATAGGATATTCTAAGTCATCTAGCTATGCTAGATTTCGAAGTTTATTGAAATCGTGCTTATGTGTTCGCATTTTGGAAATGAAAGAATTGGTTTAACTTTTGGAACCAATAGATTTTTAAAAGAACTATTATTGGTATGTCTATGCTAATTCTTTCAGCTAGACAGAAATTGATTTAAAATATCAAAATGAATTTTATATCATCAGTGCATTTGATGCAAGGATTCTAAAAAGATGGAGTTATTAATGCAATTGAACCCGGTGTTGGATGTGATCTTAGGATCAACAACCCGCTATGCTATGATGTATAATGACGAAGTCACAAACTAACGAAGTCCTCAACATATTGTGAAAAGTACGGTATCATAACGTCATAAAACACTTTGATGTATTGCGAAAAGAATTTACAGAAGTAGTCAATGTCAATTGAGTTGACTAGATGAATGTTTCACATTGATATCCAATTCATTGGTATGGTCTAAGCTACTTGATTCGGCTAGACAAATGGTATGTCATGTTTAAAAGAAAATCGAGCTTTCTTTGAAGATGTTGTGCTAAACCAAATTATTTTGGTGCGGAATCTAATGATTAAGTCTGAGTTGAACATATCCCGAAATGGGGTATACGATGTGTAAGAGGTAGTTTGCTTTCTTTGTGATTGTAAACTGACCGTAGAAGAAAGGTTACGACGTCATGCTGTTAAACCTAGTAAGAGTTCATGGTCGATTTGACCCATCAGCAAAAGTATGAAATATTTCAAAGGAATTCTTATATTCCTCGTTGTTCATTCTACTTCTTTGAAGAGAAGTTGAGAAGAGGGGTAGGCTAAAATTTCGAGGACGAAATTCTGTGAAGTGTGGTTTTAAGAAATTCCGAGGACGGAATTTTTATAAGAGGGGAAGAGTGTAACGACCTGGAATTCGGATCATCCAGAATTTAAGTTTAAAGAATTAGTTATTAATAAAATGAATTTTTTTTATTAATAATATTATGTGCTATAATTTTAATAATCGTTCTAGAACCTAGGATGATTATAAGTCGGGAGGATTCTGGCTACGAGCTAGACTAAGCGATTAAGAATTTTCAAGACAAAAATGAAAATTTTCTGGGAACAAAAATATTTCCGGGAAAAAAGACAAAATATGCACTATTCACCCGACGAAACCTAAGGGTTAGGGTTTGAATAACCTAAGCCTTTCCGAGAGTTCGGTATGTAGAAATGACATTCCGTCGAAAGATTTGACGATAATATATCATGAAAAGTTAAGTAAGCCGATAAAAGTTTTTCTCGAAAAACGTGCAAAAATCAGACGAAATAAAAATGACGAAAAGTACTGTTATGTACTTTTCATTCATTTAGCTATGTTAGGGTAAAATGTGAAGGAAAACGCTTAACGCCAAAAAGTGTTTTTCAGTTTTTCGGAAATCCGAAGAATATGTAAAAGTTAATCGGTAAAGGAAATACGAAATATCCAAAAATATTTAGATTCCGAGAATCGCAGTTTTTTAAAACTGTCGGACGAAACCTGAAAGACGGAACCACGAAACTTGCAAGCTAAGTTTCGTGAATAGTAAGGAGGTTAACTATGGAAGTGGAAATAGTAAACTTAAAGGTTAAGTAAACTTAAGTGTTAAGTAAACTTAAGAGTTAAGCAAACTTAAAGGCTAAGTAGACTTAAGTGTTAAGTAAACTTAAGAAGTAAGTTAACTTAGTCCTTAAGCCATGAATAGTAAGGAGGTTAAGGGGGGCGAAATGACTATTATGCCCTAGCTTTAGATTTTCTATAAATAGGTAGCTAACTTTCTTTTAATTGAGATTTTTAGAATCCTACACTTTGAAAGAGAGAGAGAGGGAGTTCGGATGGGAGGATGGGAAGGAGAAGAAAGCAGAAAAGTTTTCTCGGGAGCAACCTTTGTCTGATAAAAAGAGATTAAATGAGAATGGTAATCCGAAACCTAGTCTTTTATAAATTTTCTTTAAGTTTTTATGTTTAAAAACATAACTTAATGAGAATAAGAAGTAGATGATGTTAGGGATGATTTCATATGGTTGAAATCGTAAGAAAATGAAGAAATAAGAATTAAAAGTTTAGTTTATAAATTTCTTAAGGAAGTATAAGATTCGTAATGAATAAGAACGATCCAAGTGGATTATATCAATAAGTAGTTGCAATAAGTAAGGAAGGATGTTCTATAACATCAAATTCTAATAAAAAGTAAAATCGTAATCCAAAATATCGATTAAAATGAAGAACGAACGAAGAACACGAAGAACATACGAAGAACACGAAGAACGTTGTTAATGGACAAATTTAAAACCATCGTAGGATAATTGTTGTTGATGGATAAGTTTAAAACCATCGCGTATAAGTTAGATGCATATTACTTGGTTAGGAACGGTAGAAATGTTCATGAAGAACGGATTAAAACTTAGCTATAACGAAGTTATGGCGAAAATTTCATAAAAGACAAACGAGAATTAAAAAGTTAGTAAATGAACCCGAGCATGTAGGGTTTCATAAGAATGTAAGAGAATGTATAAAATGTGAGTCATGGATTTAAGAAAGAACGAATTCTGAGTTCAGATGACCGAATTACGGACGAACAAACAAAGAGCGTTAAAAACGTAAAATAAACAAAGGGTGAAGATTAAGCCAATCGAATGGCACACTAACGGATTCAGAATGAGTTCTATCTGGGTTGTATTGAAGTATGTAAGATAAGGAAGAGAATGGCTTTGGAATGACCTCATTCTGAGTTATAACGAATAAGTTATGGAAGCGGGAAGTAAGCGTCTCAGAACGATCCAAGAGTTAAAGAAATTTTCTAGGGTTAGGGCTTGGCGGCATGGCCAACCATGCTATAAGGTGGCGGCTGCACGCACTCAGACCGAGGAAGGTAATGCTCGCAAACTCGTCTTAGTGATGCGACAGATAAAGAAGAGAGTGGCGTCGCAGCGCCAGTGTAGGGAAAAAGCTAGAGAAGAGCTTTTAACTGCTCAACTCTTGGGGGAAACGTACGGGAAGATAAAGAACATAATGTTCAACTAATATAACACTTAAACAAGTGAATTAAACCTTTAGTACAGGTTGAATGAAATGGTCGAAAGATATTAAAAGATCAATAAGAGAATAAACATAAACGTAAACATAACGTAGTTGCAAGCAGTCTTAGCATACAACGAGCAATATGGCTTTGACATTAAGAAAGAATAATGAACATGGGGTTCATGGAATGAATAATGATTGAAAGCGATTAAAACCTTGAGTAAAGGTTGAATGAGAGATTAAAAGACGATCAACGTGAACGTTGAATACGTAAACGATCCTCGTGAATCGTATTCGCGTTGGACGAACGTTCTAAGTATACCCTGGTTGTATGACCTAGACATTGAGAAAGGTAGTAAGTAAGACATGAATTATTGAGAAAGCCGTAATGAATAATAATACGAGTAATGAAAGCTGAAGATGAGCCGTATAAGAATGAATCATGAGGGGTGGCATTTAGTTGCCAGGAAGCCATAAGGAATGAGAAATTAACTTAACGAATATTATAATTTAATAAGTGAATATAAGTTAAGTTGTAGTACAATCGTAACCTTTGATGGTTGAAATATGGGAGCTGGGCTAAACAATTCCTTCAGAGAGAGAAGGTATATACAAAACTGGCAACCGATCTAACTCACTGTATGGGCAGTGTAGATGAGACAGGAACTATTTTGTAGGTTGTTTGTTGGAAACCACTCAGAGTACCATATGGGCTACTAGCAGAGAAGCGATGTGTGCTGGGTCCTAGAGAATTTATAAGAAGAAGATAAGATGTAGAACATCAAAAATGATGAACGTAAAAGTAAGACATCTCCGTATGTCATGAAGCCATAGAACGGTAATGAAAGTGGTCGCATAAACTTAGGTTACAAGAACGCGAACCCTAAGAAGTAAAGTTAGGTAAACTAATGCATAAGTCAAAGATGTATAACTAATTGGTGTATGTGGTGTTTTCTTATGTGTTATATAGGAATTAAAATGAAAGCGATTAAAGGCGTGAAGTCAAGTAATGCGTAAAGCAAGTTTCTAACTTCATTCATATTTCAAATGAATGCTAGTTTCTTAAACTTCTCGGATGTTGAACTTGAGAAGTTAAAATACTATGTGCTAATGTGCGATATTTGTGCAAGGTGGTAGAAGCGTATGAGGCCTTGAGCCATAATGTGAACACTTGGTGTTTACATGAGATGAAGCATTACGTAATTTAAGCATTGATAAGAGAATGCTCTGTTTATACATGATCCGTTATTGTTAAGTATGTCTTTAATGATTCTAGCAGACATGAATGTGTATGAAAAAGGTAGAAGAATGAAAGTATTCTAAAATAAAAGTGAATATTATTTTAAAATGATAGGAATCGAGATTATTCATATTATTCAAGCTGCTTCATAACCTTTGTTTGGTTATTGAAGTCTTAAAAGAATGTTTGAATTCTTGAAGATGTTTGTTCAACTGTTATGACTTGCTGGGCAATTGAATGCTCACACTTGCTTTAAATGAAAAACATTTTCAGCGAACGATCTTAGAGTTTGGTTGAAATATAATTTTCAATTGTAGACAGTGGAGATAGTTATATGTCAAGGGAAGACTCACCATTGGAAAGAACATGATAGTAATCTTTTCTTTTTTCTTTGGGTTCTATTGGATCAACTAAGGATAATTCTATGGACATATGATATCTATCATAACCTTGACGAATGTCCTCCCATGTACGAAGGTTTCCTTGAGCACTTCCCAAAGATTTTAATTTCTAAAACAGTTTTTGACTGTACTTTTATGTAAAGTATCATTGTAAGGTTGTGGTCGAGGAACCATGAAAGTTACATACATTTGTATTAAAACTCACAGTTTAAGCGTGGTCGATTACGCATGTGATTCAATAGTTGTATAAATGAAGTTTGTAAATGATTTTTATAGTGTGATATCTGGCAACTCAGAATGGGTCATGTGGACCTATTTTGGGGGCGTCCCAAATGGTATCAAAGCTTAGGGATATGGTCGCTGGCGGAGATAAGAGTCTAGAATTAGGAGGGGAGAGACTAGTTATATACTTCACTAGTGTGTGACTTATCTGAGCTAAAAATTTTTACTTGATAAGTTGAAAAATTGTGATATGTCAATCAACCTTTGTTTCGAAGATATATTCTAGAATGATATCTGAAATATAGGAGATGAGCAATGGGAAAATCATGATCTGAGAGGAAATACCAAAGGTAGTACAACCCAAAAAGAAAGCAAGGTATTCTCATCTCTTCGAACTACCAGGTACGTAAATTTCAAGGGCGAAATTTCATAAGGAGGGGAGATTGTGAGACCCCGAATTTTATGAAATGAAAGTATTCAATTTTCTGATAATTATTATGGTATTTAGTAAATGGTTAAATTGAGAAAGGGTTAAAGTTAAGGGTGATATTTGAAAATTTTACAAAGTAAGCAAGTTGTTATTCGTTGTGTCGGGGAATATTCGATTGATCGGGGAATATTCATTTTCACAGAGAATATTCGTTCAACGGCATAATCATTGGTGGAACCCCTAACAGAAGTATTGTCGTATTTAGAAAACGACAAATTTATCTTTTATTAAAAATAACGACGAAAGTGTTACCGTTAAAACTGTTGAACTACCCGAGTAAAGTAAAAGAAATACGATGTCTGGCGTGCATAAGTAGTAGCACGGTATTGATTATTGATGCTTACGTAAGAAGTCACTCAGTTATACTCAATTATTACTACATTAATTACTACATCATATCTCTCATATTATTGATTCAATTATTGTCACAATATCATCTGCATAATATGTTATATTATTAAATCAATAATTGAGACGACAAAGTTATTCATATTATTATTTGCAATATTTGACAATGTCAGAAGTTCTATCGAGGAGATGTTTGGTCACCTAATTGCGCGTCAATAAGGAGAAATCCTTATCAGAAAGCCCCCTCTTTCCTGGGAACGACCTGGTTGTTAAATATTGTGAATTATAATATTAATGATGAATAAGTTTGTGTTGATTAAAGATGAAATTGATAGTTCCATTGTGTTGGAATTATTAGTGTTAGTGAAAATCGATATTTATTTTGATAATAATTGATGTCTGGAGGTTATATTGACCAATCGGGTAATTAATCGGATAACTGAGTAAATTAATTGCTATTAATTCGCATGCTTATAACTATGTGTTCACATGTGTGTACTATTGATTCACATGATTTACTATTAGGGGAGTTGGTGCATGTTTGATAATACTTGCATGACTAAGTTTAAAATGGAGGTATAGTTGAATGTACTATACTAAATTAATTTTTTCACATGTTTAGAACTATTGAATCACATGATTTAATATTGATTCACATGATTTACTATTAGGGGAGGTGTTGCAAGTTTGAAAATACTTGCATGACTAAATTAAAAATGAAGGAAAAGATGAGGGTATTATATTGTAACATTTCAAGCCCCAAAATGTGCAATTATAGAAACTATATTTTTCTATAAATAGAAGCTCATTTCTTCATTATTTTTCACCAATTCACTAAGTCTCACAAGAGCAATTATTATAGAGAAATTATAGAGAGAGAAGCTATAGAGAGAAAGAAGAAGCGAAGTCTGCTGCTTCACTATTCTAGTATTCAGTCTTCTTCTGAGGTAAGGGATATTATTATTATAGTAAGGGATATTATTATTATAGTAAAGGATATTATTATTATAGTAAGGTATATCATTATTATAGTAAGGGGTATTGTTCTTTCGTATTCATGAAGAGAGTTATTTTCTTTCAATACTCGTAAGGGTTGTTATTCCATTCTTTATGTTGGAATAACTTTGTCATACGTGAAGTACCACATACATGGTGAAATTCTTACATTATTCCATTCTTTATTATTACGTTGGAATAACTTTATCATGTATTGTCCATCACATGCACGGTGAATTTTGTTGTTATTCCATTCTTTATTATTCTTTTGGAATATCACATGCATGCTGATTACGCGTAACACTGGTTCCATTCTTTATTATTACATTGGGAATAACATGTACGTGCGGTTTATCTCATGCGTGGTGAATTCTTACATTATTCCATTCTTTATTATTACATTGGAATAAACTCGCCTATGTGGATTCTGCATGGCGGTGAAAATCCATTTGCGATTTCAGTATAATCTATTATACTCGTATGAGATATCATTTCTTTTGTACTCGTCATGGAATATCATTTTTTTAGTATTTTTTTACGAGTTACTATTCACAGGTTACTATTCACCCGGTTACTACTCACTCTAGTATTATTTACTCGGGTATTCGGGGCACTTTTCATGTCAAAGTACTATTCATGAGTTACTATTCATGGGTTACTATTCACCCAAATTACTATTCACCCGGATATTATTCACTCGGGTATTTGGGGTACTTTTCATGTCGGGGTATTATTCACGAGGTACTATTCTCCAAGTACTATTCATAGGGTACTATTGCGGGGTACTATTTACCCAAAAAATATATTTCTTTTCTATCCAAATTATTTTTGGTACATGAATATTATTCTTGAATTTTACTCCACAAAGCAGTATCATGTTGACAATTTAGATATTTTTAAACACTGGATAAATTAAAATTCTTTAATATTTATCCTTGATTTCGTTTGATTAATGCTTATATCATTGTCATCATCCTCATGTTTATATTATGATGAAAGTAATCTTTGGCTTACGTGCAAAGATGGACTGTTGATTATTGGTTTTACAGTTGTATATCTTTGGCTTACATGCAAAGATAGACTGTTGATTATTGATTTTACAGTTGTATATCTTTGGCTTACGTGCAAAGATGAACTATTGATTGATGAGTATCTTTGGCTTATGTGCATAGATGAACTATTTATTGGTATGATTATAACCATGGATCATTCGGTATAATCATGAACCTTAATGTTATAGATGATGTGGTAAAAGTCCTCATTGGCCCGTAATGCATTGATGGACAGTTATTGGTATGATTATAACCAGGGATTATTCGGTATAATCATGACAATTGATGATTACATGAATATCCTTGGCCGTAGTGCGGGGATGATTCGATGATGTGGATTATATATTAAGCTGAGTCTCAGCGATAAAATATTGATTGTACACTTTTAATTCGTAAAAGATAGTAGATATCATGATCTACTTGACTCTTCTAAAATATAGTTGTATGTCTTTGGTCGTAGTGCAAAGATGAATTTATTAGTATGATTATGAGCAGGAATTGTGATTTAGTATAACCATGATTTTTTATGTTTCAGGTGAAGATAGGTGATGAAAAGTATATTCGTCTTGGGTGCGAAGAGGAATTTAGAATCACGATTATGATTATGAGTTATTCATATGATTGTGGACAGGAATGGTTGATTGATGTTACAGAGATAAAACATTATTGGTGGACTTTTAACATGGATAAGATAATAGATCTGATGGTCTATTTGACTCTTCTAATGGATTGCTCGTTCCGCTGCAACTATGGTTGAAAAGTTTTATCATCTACCATATGTTCTAAATCTCTGATTTATTACTGATGAAGGCTATTGATGATGTAAATTATCATAAGTCATGATATTCTTATTGGGCTAGTTGTGCTCACCCTTTTTGCTTCACAATTCCTTTCAGGTATTAATAAGAGTGTAGCTAGGTCGAGCAGGGGTAACAGGAGAATAGAACAGTGGTCTATAGTTGTTGAGGTTCTCCTTAAATAGTATGAAAATAATTTTATTGAGAACTTTAGATAAGTGTGTCGTATTGTATACGTCATTTGATATTTAATTTTGGTTAACTAAATAGGGTGTGGTGAACCCAACTTTGAAAGGGTGTTTTGCCACTATCATACAAGATGTCTAATGACATACAACCTCGTGTTATCATAAGAAAGGGTTATGCACACCCACTTGCTGAGTATATCTACGAGCACTACCTATATGATCTTAGAGTTTGGTTGAAATATAATTTTCAATTGCAGACAGTGGAGATAGTTATATGTCAAGAGAAGACTCACCATTGGAAAGAACATGATAGTAATCTTCTCGTTTTTCTTTTGGGTCTATTGGGTCAACCAAAGATAATTCTGTGGACATATGATATCTATCATAACCTTGACACATGGCCTCCCATGTACGAAGGTTTCCTTGAGCACTTCCCAAAGATTTTAATTTCTAAAATAGTTTTTGACTGTACTTTTATTTAAAGTACCATTGTAAGGTTGTGGTCGAGGAACCATGAGAGTTACATACATTTGTATTAAAACTCACTGTTTAACTGTGGTCGTATTCTGCATAACAGTTCAACAGTTGTATAAATGAAGTTTGTAAATGATTTTTATAGTGTGATATCTGGCGACTCATAATGGGTCGTGTGGACCTATTTGGGGGCGTCACATTTGCCTCGGGAAGAATTAGAATTTCCCTTAAGCATAGAGATTGCGAATAGGGAAGTGATTCCTGTTAAATTCATATATAAGAATTGTAGGGTGGTTATAAAAGGTCACGAGATGATGGTAGATTTGATACCAATTAGACTTGGTGAATTTGATGTTATACTGGGAATGGATTGGTTATTCAATTACGGAGCAGTAATTGATTGCCAAAAGAAGTGTGTTAACCTTATGAATCCTTCAAAGGTTGTGTTCTTTGGTAGCAAGTCACCTCGACAAGAAAGTTGTCTAACGGTGATGCAAGCCAAGAAGTTGTTAAGACAAGGATGTGTAGGATACTTAGCCTACATAGTCGATCTGTGAGAAGAAGAGTCTTGGTTGGAAGAGATCTCGATCATAAGAGATTTTGCAGACGTATTTCCAGATGATTTGCCGGGTCTTCTGCGTCGGATCGGCAAATCGAGTTCGTGATTGACCTACTACCAGGAACGGCCACGATATCTAAGGCACCGTATAGAATGGCCCCTGGTAGAGATGAAAGATTTGATGGTGAAATTGCAAGAATTGCTTGACAAGAAATATATTTAGCCGAGTGTTTCACCATGGGGAGCGCCGGTGTTGTTTGTTAAGAAGAAAGACGGATCGATACGGCTCTGCATTGATTATAGAGAATTGAATAAGGTCACGATTAAAAATACGTATCCATTGCCTAGAATTGATGATCTGTTCGATCAATTGAAGGGAGCGAGATATTTATCGAAAATAGACTTGAGAAGTGGTTATCATCAGTTGAAGGTGAGATCAGAGGATGTACCAAAAACAGCGTTCAGAACTCGGTATGGTCATTACGAGTTTTTGGTTATGTCTTTTGGTTTAACCAACGCACCTGCAGCGTTCATGGACTTGATGAACATGGTGTTTAAACCATTCTTAGACAAATTTATGGTGGTGTTTATCGATGATATATTAGTATATTACAAAACCAAGGAGGAACATGTGGAACATTTGAGATTGACGTTGGAGACGTTAAGAAAAGAGAAGTTGTACGCTAAGTTCTCAAAATGTGAATTTTGGTTGGAACGTGTACAGTTTCTCGGGCACATTATTGATAAGGACGGAATTTTGGTAGATCCATCAAAGGTTGAAGCTGTAATAAACTGGGATCAGCCGAAGACACCGTCAGAAGTTAGGAGTTTTTTAGGATTGGCGGGTTACTACAGGCGTTTCGTTCAAGACTTTTCCAAAATTGCGACTCCGTTGACAAATTTAACTAGGAAAGCGGTTAAGTTTGTTTGGACAAAGAAGTGCGAGGAGAGTTTTCGAGAATTAAAGAAGAGATTGAGTTCAGCACCTGTGTTATCGTTGCCTGATGATACAGGAAATTTTGTGGTGTATAGTGACGCATCGTATAAAGGACTAGGCTGTGTGCTTATGCAAAACGACCGAGTTATTGTGTATGCATCACGTCAGTTAAAAGATTACGAGAAAGGGTATCCGACTTATGACTTACAGTTGGCAGCGGTGGTATTTGCCCTGAAGATTTAGAGACATTATCTTTATGGAGAGAGGTGTGAGATATATATCGACCATAAAAGTCTGAAGTACATCTTTACACAAAAAGATTTGAATATGCGACAAAGAAGATGGTTGGAGCTGATCAAAGACTATGACGGCGAAATTTTCTATCATCCCAGAAAAGTGAATGTTGTTGTTGATGCTCTAAGTAGGAAGGGACGGGAGAAGTTAATGATGTTAACTGCTCAGGAGAAGCTAGTGTCGGAAATGGCTAAGATGGAGTTAGAAATTAAATATCCGACAGAATCCGAAGAAAAGTTGTTCCAGATGGGAAACGGTTAAACGTTGATGGAAAAGGTGAAAAATGCACAACTTCAGGATGGAGACTGCAAAAATATAAAACAAAAAATATCTGTAGGTGAGAAAAACAAATTCAAAATTGATTCGGAAGGGTTACTTCGATTCGAAGGGAGAATTTGGGTTCCGCAAGTACCAGAAGTTAAGGAGGAAATTCTGAGAGAAGCTCACAACTCAAGATATTCGATTCACCCTGGGAGTATAAAGATGTACAAAGATCTTAAACATCATTTTTGGTGGTCGAACATGAAGAGGGATGTGGATGAATGCGTGGCAAAATGTTTAACGTGTCAGAAAGTTAAAGCTGAACATCAAAGGCCAAGCGGATTGTTACAACCGTTGGAGATACCAGAATGGAAATGGGAGCATATCACAATGGATTTTGTGGTAGTCCTTCCAACGACTCAGCAAGGTTACGACGCCATTTGGGTGATTGTCGATCGACTGACGAAGTCGCCACACTTTTTGGCAATCAAGCTTCAATTTACCCTAGATCGGTTAGCAAAGCTATACGTGAAAGAGATTGTGTCGCGACACGGTGTACCTGTGTCTATTGTGTCAGACAGAGATCCACGTTTCACATCTAATTTCTTGAGACGATTACAAGAGTTCTTAGGAACACGGCTGAGAAGGAGCACAACGTACCATCCTCAAACCGACGGACAGAGTGAGAGAACCATCTAAACACTAGAAGATATGCTCAGAGCATGTATCATGGATTTTAAGGGAAGTTGGGATGATCATTTGCCGTTGGTAGAATTTGACTACAATAATAGTTATCACGTGAGTATTGGCATGCCGCCTTACGAAGCGTTATACGGCAAGAAGTGCAGAACTCTGTTATGTTGGGACGAGGTAGGTGAACGTCAGCTATTGGGTCCAGAATTGGTAAAACAGACTGTCGAGATCATAAAGGTTATTCGAGCGAGATTGATCGCTGCACAGGATAGACAGAAGAAATATGCCAATTAGCATCGACAACATCGAGATTTTGATGTCGGTAGTTATGTTTTCTTGAAAGTGTCTCCCTGGAAGGGAAAAATTCGATTTGGCAAGAAGGGGAAATTGAGCCCTAGATTTATAGGACCTTTCAAAGTGCTTCGACGAGTTAGTGAAGTGGCGTACGAGGTAGCTTTCCCTCCGGAGTTGGAACATATTCATAATGTTTTCCATGTCTCGATTTTGAGACCATATAAGCCTGATTATAAGCATGTAATAGAATATAAGCCCTTACAATTTGAGAAAGATTTATCATATGAGGAAGTCCCTGTTCAAATTTTTGACAGAAAAGAGCAAGTACTAAGGAATAAAGTGATACCTTCTGTTAAGGTAATCTGGAGGAACCACAATGCTGAAGAAGCTACGTGGGAACTTGAAAGCGTTATGATGAAGAATTATCCTCAGTTGTTTGCTTGATTTTGTATAACAATTTTGGGGACAGAATCTTGTTAAGGAGGAAAGAATGTAATGAATAAATTTTTTGAGTTGTGATTCCGGGGACAGAATCCTTTTAAGGGGGGAAGGATGTAACGATCGAGAAATTTGTAATTTAATTTAAATATTTATTGAATTAAATAAATATTTTAAATAATTTATTTACTGAGGAAAATAAATAATTAATGAATTATGGTGAATTAATTTAGTAATTAAATTGATTAGTGTAAATTAAATTGAGTAATGATAATTTTATTTAAAGGATTTATGTAATACCCTCATATCTGGGTCCCAAATCACTACGGATCTGGTATTCTATTTCTATAACTATTGCGGAAGATATAAACATAAACTGTTTATATATTAAACATTACACACCATCCCCAAGGTCGAGAACCTTCACATAATACCAAAATCAATATCCTATCTGACATACAAATTTATTATCATACATTATTGTTACAAATTTAGCTGCACATATAATCCAAAGCTGACATGTCTTTAACTTTTCCTGTATCTGACGTATTCGTCCTAATCTACAATGTTTATCATGATATAGCAAGGGTGAGCAACAATTTTGCCCAGCAATTATAATTTTAATTAAAGATATATCATGATTGAAAGAATTGAACAATAAGCTGGCTAACTTTCTACAATATAAACATTGTGAAAGAGCATGAATAAATTTTCATAATTTGAATGAATAATGAACATGAATAAATCAATTGGACCAAATGGTAATGAAGGTGATCGACCTTTCATACCGGTGAATACATCTGATAATGCACAGAGTGCGAATCAATAATTCATAGACATGGTATAATCAGTAATGATTAACCCCAAGCATATTTCAAAAAAATATCAACTCGAGGTTGAGTTAGAGAACTTGCATGTCATCAGTTGACATCATTCTTATGACCTATATTGCTTTGTCTGAAGACCTAATATAGATAATACCGATCTCCAAATATTAGAATAATATCATCACAGTATAGTACTGTTAAATATAGTTATAATATAACCAAACAAATTACCAAATAATCCTATCAGTCTATAAAATACCTATAATTCGGTATCAAGTCAAACTATTTCAGTCTGAGTTGAATTCGGTACAATTTCTGACATCCCCACAGTCTAGTCGAATAATTCATGAGTAATTTCCATAAGACTTTGCCTAAATGCTTTACATTTACCTTAGATAATTTTATTTTCAGTCAAAATATTTTTTGATGACTTATAATAATTTTTAGATAATTACTATCATTTATCATGATTTTTTTAAAATCATTAATATCATATTTAAATGATTTAAATACCACAATATTCCTTTATCATTTATTTAATATCAAATATTAATGAAAATCATGACATAATATTATAAATCATTTATAATATCTTAAATTATTTTAATACCTTAATAACACATTTAAATGATTTTAAAAAGCAGTTAAAATCATTATCAAATAACGCCATTAATATTAAAATATTAGAATTTTAATGACAAAATATCAAAAGTTATATTTTATAATTTAAAATATTGTTCTAACCCTTAAATCATTTTTATATGATTTTTAAAACATTAATTCTATTTTTTTTCATAATTTATTTAATATATTTATTAAATAAATTAATTACCATTAATAATAAATTATTAATGAAATTCATCACAAAATATCAAAAGTCATTAAAAATAACCTAAAATATTTTCTTATATCATAATATAATTTTATAAGCAATTGTAGTTTTTATTTCACTTAAATATGTAATATATTTATTACATATTTTTTTATTGCTTTATTTATGCTCGAAAAAGAAGTTTATATGCCAGTAAAATATCATTTATAAGCAAATCTCATCGTGTATGATTCTATTAGATTTATTAATACTTATTCTTTCGCTTGAAGCAGCGATTAGAATGTCGAACGTCAAAAATAAATTGGCGAGCCGACGCTTCGGCGTTTCGCTTGTTTTTAAGTTCTGACATGCTCCTTTGCAGATTTTTAATTCTCAAATCGTGAATCATATAAGAGTGAAATTTTGGGCATGTTATAGACCTCATGTCATAGTATTTTAGAAAGATTTCTAACCGCTAAAACCAATCACGGAAATCAATCAAAACATCGAGCAAAAAAGCATGTCAGTAAATTTGTCTGGCTGACAGTAGGATAAGAACTTTATTGCTTGCAGCATCTTATTCTTCCCTTGACTCTGTTGTTCGCTTATCGAACTAGTTACTTCGTGAATTTCTTACGCATTGCTTGTTAATTAGAAAATTCCCAACTTTGGATATGTTATACATGGTATACCAAAGTATTTTAAAAAAATATAACCCAGTAATTTCGGACCTCTTAGGCAGCCTAAAACAGACCCTAAAAATGTCCACTCGCAACAGTTTTTATCTATTTCCCAAATTTACCCTCTTTCGCTAAAACAGTCATAACTTTATCGGTTTAAAACATTTTTAGGCGATTCTTGAGCCCACGCGAAGCTATCTTCCGAGACTACAACTCTTCCCTACTGATATTTTTCCAGATTCCGAATATATCAGCCCAGAAATTTCGTTCAAGTGGACTGCACTGCACTTGTTGGACAGTTTTGACACTACTATTTTGAAATGTCATAACTCTATCCTCCGATGTCAGATTTAGTCCGTTTTGGAGTCTATGGAAATTTTATTGAGTGTACTATAACATACCAAAAGCCCAGAATTTTTAGAGCATTCTAGCTAACCCCGAATTTTCTGTTTAGGGGCAGCAGTCACAAATTTATTTTTCCAAGTTAAAAACTGTTTTGGTTCTTCTTCTTTGTTCAAGCTCATCAACCCTAAAAATGGCAAGATCTAACCATAAAATATCATATATTATGTAGGTCTACCCTCATATGGTTCAAAATCATAAGTGCAACACTTGATCTAAAACAACCATAACAAAACACATTAAACTAGCTAGAGTTTTGAGTTTAGGAAATTTTATACATTTAGTGTTAATCCTCTTGTTTTCTTTTTCTTCCTTCTTTCTCTCCCATGGATGCCTTCTCTCTCTTTTTTCTCTTTGTTCTTAGTTTAGACATAGGTTTAGAAATCTAGCATAACTTAGTGTATATACAATATACATATAACACTTATAATTATAGAATATGTAACTCCCAATATAATTACATATACTAATTATCAATTTAATATATAAGTTACAAAAGTAGAAATTTAAAAGCACTAAAGGCTTGTTTGGCAAAACCATATTATTTTTAAAATCGGGTTTTAATAGTTTAGGTCTTGTTTGGATAAAAGCAACAGTTTAAAACAAAAGTAAGGCCTTGTTTGGGAAAATGGTTTTAAAAACTCTTTTAACTCTTTTAATAGATCCTTTAACACATATCCTTAATGTTATCCTTTAATTAATTAGATCTTAACATTAATTTAATTAATTAAAAGTGTAACATCAATTAATCACATAAAATTATCACATTATAATTACTCGCTAATTATAACTTTATGTAACAATTATCACATCACTACATTATCTCAATTAAATTAAAACTATAACATAAAATCATTACATATTAATTAAATATTAAATAATCATTTAATTAATATAATACACTTAATTACATTACTCCATATTAATCACATAATCTCAATAAATAATTCAATTAAAATATTTATTTACTTCAATAAATATTAAATTAACATTTAAATTGTCTTCACACCGATTCACATATTTCACAATATATAACACATATACACATACTGTACTTAAACATCTTAAAATAAGAATTTTATTTATTAAATTCTCATTTATTAATTCTTAAAAAATCGGGATGTCACATCCTTCCCTCCTTATAAGGATTAGTCCTCGGAATCAACGAAACCTCCCTTACCGGTTTTACGTAAAATCTCTCTCACAATTATCGTTGAATAACTTCAACACGTTAACTTAGCAAAAGTATATATATATATATATATATATATATATATATATATATATATATCGTCATTCATTTCTTCTACAAATATTTTTTTTAGGTTTTATCACATAACCTTTAATTAAACACGGTCATATATCAAATATTATATATATTATTTAACCCATTCATTTCTTTTTCTAAGGATCGTAATCATAAACACTCGGGATATTACATTCACCCATTCTTCTAAGAATTTCGTCCTCAAAATTTTATCTATTAATCTTTATTCATTCAATCTATAAAAATAGATTTTATGTTAATACTTTATTCATTCATTGGGTTCTATAACCACTTCTTTCTACAAAGATCTTTCTACAATTATTAAACTTTTCTATTAAAAGTTTTATATTATTCTTTGATAACTCACCTCCTTCTCACTTAAATTTTTTTTTCTTTTCTCACTTATTCAATATATTCATCATTTAGTGTCGCATTCTACTACTTACTTCTTTCTAAGGAATATCATCTTTACCACATTCACCTTTTAGAATAACAAGAATATTCCATAATTGCTCAATAATTGGTAAGCAGTATAAATAACTCAGGAATTATAAAAGATTCCAAATCATGCTAAGGGTCATAAGACCAGGAACAATATCCATAGTTGCAAGTAATCTTTCAACTTCAACTTTAACAGTCATAAGACTATAAGGACTCCCGTACCTAGGGTGTTAAGCCCTTCATACGATGTATTGTGCACAAATATTTAAATGTTATGCGTATGTCCATAGTTATAAGTAATGTTTCAACTTAAACTTTAACAGTCATAAGACTATAAGGACTTCCATACTTAGGGTGATCAGCCCTTCGTACAATGTATTGTGCACAAACATCTTAACGCCTCCGCGTAATCCCCTATAAAAGGGTTGTTCATCTCAGCTTTTCAACATCTGAATCCGCACCAAAACAATTTGGTTTGGCATAACTTTTCAAGAAACGCTTGAATTTCATAAACATCTTTCAATAATCATCTAGCTGAATCAAATAGCATAGACTTCTACAATAATTCGGACATCAATCGAAATATATATATATATATATATATATATATATATTCTCTATCTTAAAGAAATCTCAAAAATATTTTTATGACGATCACGATACCGTGATCTGTATTTACGATCATTGAGGATTCCATCATTTGGTGATTTTATCATACTACATCATATCATAGTGAAGGTGACGATCCTTAGATCACCTCCAACACTAAGTAATATCGCATTGATGACTCCATCATTTTTTATCATCTATGCACCAACTTCCATGATGCATTGATGATATATATAAAAAAATATATATATATTTTGATATATTTCAAATCATTTTGTCTAAGCAAAGCAATTAGCATGAACATACAAATAACGGTATTGTTTTAAAACTCATTGGTTTCATCATTTGATCCAATGTTTTTCAAGAAAATAGAAGTGCAAACATCGCATGAAGTCGATAAATTTGAAAGTCTAGCATAGCTAGAAGATTTGGAATACCTATGCTCCCATCATCAACTCCACTGTCTATAATGATCTATTGTTTAATAGGTCTATCTAATCATATCATCTTCAATACTCCATTCACACTTAAATATACCCCAGTTCATCAAACTTACCGCACATTAGAAGTTCAGGAACTAGCCACAATAATATAAGTTTAAGAACTTGTCCTAGTCAGACCATAGGCGTCCATTCATTTGAGGGTTCAAAACATACCATATTATTATGAATCACGAACTTACCATATGCATTAGTTTTAAGAACCGCACCTAATCCTAATAATATCTGACTAATCTTAATAGTTTCTAACTATCAAATATACACATGAGAAAAGAATCACCTTTTCGCCACATATACATTGATAGCGCGGCACCAACATTCCAATGATTATCAATGTGATAAAATGAGTGCAAACACAAAACCCTCGCCCATACAAAGATTTGTATCACTCAGCCACCACATGAGTCCTCAATTGAAATCCCACCTAACTTTATCTTACTTATAACTTGCTCTTTGCTCTATACGAATTTTTCGTACCTCATCATCTATAACTCCTTGTGAGTTATCTCATACTATTTCATAGTACATTATCTTCATAGCATCAAGCTATAATTATTCAAACATTACAGACCATCTTTCTTTTATAACAGATCACGTCGTGATCTTATTATATAATCATCTCCCTTAAAATTCTTTTCTTAACTTGTGATAGTTTTGTTTTACGATCCTCTTTCTTTCTTTTTTTTTATCATTAACGATTTCATTTATACTTTTAATCATACAGACTTCGTCTATTCACCATTATTCATTATCTTGGCTATTGGAGGTAGGCAACTCCTGATTCTTATCTACATATCTCTTCAAGATTCTTCTTTGAATCTTCTTGTTTATTTATTAACTCTTCCTTTACGAATTTAATATAATTCACGTTACTCAATATTTTATTCGAGTTTTATCCCTCGCCATTCTAATATTCTTCTTATAACATTTTTAGGATTAAACTCATCCTATACATCTACGTATGTGAAAAGAATCACCTTTTCATTATACGTAACTTAAACTTAACTTCTTATTCTTTTAACCTAAGGTCATAGCCTCAGGTACTCTTACCTAAGGTGTATAACCTATCAGCTTTGATACCAACTGTAATACCCTCAGATCCGGGTCCCAAATCACTACGGATCTGGTATTCTATTTCTATAGCTATTGCGGAAAATATAAACATAAACTGTTTATATATTAAACATTACACACCATCCCCAAGGTCGAGAACCTTCACATAATACCTAAATCAATATCCTATCTGACATACAAATTTATTATCATACATTATTGTTACAAATTTAGCTGCACATATAATCCAAAGCTGACATGTCTTTGACTTTTCCTGTATCTGACGTATTCATCCTAATCTGCAATGTTTATCATGATATAGCAAGGGTGAGCAACAATTTTGCCCAACAAGTATAAGTTCAATTAAAGATATATCATGATTGAAAGAATTGAACAATAAGCTGGCTAACTTTCTACAATATAAACATTGTGAAAGAGCATGAATAAATTTTCATAGCTGAATGAATAATGAACATAAATAAATCAACTGGACCAAATGGTAATGAAGATGATCAGCCTTTCATACCAAGTGAATACATGCAATGTGCACAGAGTGCGAATCAATAATTCATAGACATGGTATAATCAGTAATGATTAACTCCAAACATATTTCAAAAAAATATCAACTCGAGGTTGAGTTAGAGAACTTGCCTATACCGTTGATTACTGTTACGCAACATATATCGCTTTGTCTGAAGACCTAATATAGATAATACCGATCTCCAAATATTAGAATAATATCATCACAGTATAGTACTATTAAATATAGTTATAATATAACCTAACAAATTACCACATAATCCTATCAGTCTATAAAATACCTATAATTCGGTATCAAGTCAAACTATTTCAGTCTGAGTTGAATTCGATACAATTTCTGACATCCCCACGATCTAGTCGAATAATTCATGAGTCTAATTTCCATAAGACTTTGCCTAAATGCTTTACATTTACCTTAGATAATTTTATTTTCAGTCAAAATATTTTTCGATGACTTATAATAATTTTTAGATAATTATTATCATTTATCATGATTTTTTTAAAATCATTAATATCATATTTAAATGATTTAAATACCACAATATTCCTTTATCATTTATTTAATATCAAATATTAATGAAAATCATGACATAATATTATAAATCATTTATAATATCTCAAATTATTTTTAATACCTTAATAACACATTTAAATGATTTTAAAAGCAGTTAAAATCATTATCAAATAACGCCATTAATATTAAAATATTAGAATTTTCATGACAAAATATCAAAAGTTATATTTTATAATTTAAAATATTTTTCTAACCCTTAAATCATTTTTATATGATTTTTAAAACATTAATTCTATTTTTTCATAATTTATTTAATATATTTATTAAATTAATTAATTACCATTAATAATAAATTATTAATAAAATTCATCACAAAATATCAAAAGTCATTAAAATAACCAAAAATATTTTCTTATATCATAATATAATTTTATAGGCAATTGTAATTTTTATTTCACTTAAATATGTAATTTATATTTATTACATATATTTATTGTTTTATTTATGCCTGAAAAGAAGTTTATCGGCGTAAAATATCATTTATAGCCAAATCTCGTCCCGTATGACTTTATTAGATTTATTAATACTTATTCTTTCGCCGGAACGCGATTCGGAATGTCGAACGTCAAAATCGCTTTCGACGATAGACGCGCGGCGTTAAGCTCGCTTTTTTTAAGTTCGACATGCTCCTTTTCTTGATTTTTAATTCTCAAATCGTGAATCATATAAGAGTGAAATTTTGGACATGTTATAGACCTCATGTCATAGTATTTTAGAAAAATTTCTAACCGCTTAAAACCAATCACTAAATCAATCAAAACATCGAGCAAAAAAGCATGTCAGGCGGTCATTCAATGACGCCTTATGTCAAGACGCTTTAATACAGATTTCGCCGCTTCAAATTGTTGCCGCTCTGTTGCTCGCTTATCGAACTAGCTTCTTGGCATGAATTTCTTACGCATTGCTCGTTAATTAGAAAATTCTAACTTTGGATATGTTATACATGGTATACCAAAGTATTTTTAAAAATATAACCCAAAGAATTTCGACCTCTTAAGCGACCTAAAAGCAGACCCAAAAATGTCCACTCATAGCAGTTTTTATCTATTTCCCAGTTACCCTCTTTCGCTAAAACGATCATAACTTTTTCGTTTTAAAACATTTTTAAGCGATTCTTGAGCCCACGCTGAAGCTATCTTCCGAGACTACAACTCTTCACTACTGATATTTTTTAAGATTCCGAATATATCAGCCCAGAAATTTCGTTCAAGTGGACTGCACCGCACTTGTTGGACAGTTTTGACACTACTATTTTGAAATGTCATAACTCTCTCCTCCGATGTCAGATTTAGTCCGTTTCGGAGTCTATGGAAAGCTTATTGAGTTTAATATAACATACCAAAAGCCCAAAATTTTTAGAGCATTTTAGCTAACCCCGAATTTTCTGTTTAGGGGCAGCAGTCACCAATTTATTTTTCTAAGTTAAACTGTTTTGGTTCTTCTTCTTTGTTCAAGCTCATCAACCCTAAAAATGGCAAGATCTAACCATAAAATATCATATATTATGTAGGTCTACCATCATATGGTTCAAAATCATAAGTTCAACACTTGATCTAAAACAACCATAACAAAACACATTAAACTAGCTAGAGTTTTGAGTTTAGGAAATTTTATACCTTTAGTGTTAATCCTCTTGATTTCTTTTTCTTCCTTCTTCCTCTCCCATGGATGCCTTCTCTCTCTTTTTCTCTTTGTTCTTAGTTTAGACATAGTTTTAGAAATCTAGCATAACTTAATGTATATACAATATACATATAACACTTATAATTATAGAATATGTAACTCCCAATATAATTACATATACTAATTATCAATTTAATATATAAGTTACAAAAGTAAAAATTTAAAAGCCCTAAGGCTTGTTTGGCAAAACCATATTATTTTTAAAATCAGGTTTTAATAGTTAAGGTCTTGTTTGGATAAAACATGTTTAAAACAAAAGTAAGGCCTTGTTTGGGAAAACGGTTTTAAAAACTCTTTTAATAGATCCTTTAACACATATCCTTAATGTTATCCTTTAATTAATTAGATCTTAACATTAATTTAATTAATTAAAAGTGTAACATAAATTAATCACATAAAATTGTCACATTATAATTACTCGCTAATTATAACTTCATGTAACAATTACCACATCACTACATTATCTCAATTAAATTAAAACTATAACATAAAATAATTACATATTAATTAAATATTAAATAATCATTTAATTAATATAATACAATTAATTACATTACTCCATATTAATCACATAATCTCGGTAAATAATTCAATTAAAATATTTATTTACTTCAATAAATATTAAATTAACATTTAAATTGTCTTTACACCAATTCACATATTTCACAATATATAATACATATACATACTCGTATTTTAAACATCTTAAAATAAGAATTTTATTTATTAAATTCTCATTTATTAATTCATAAAAATCTGGGATGTCACAATTTACTTTAAGAAAATAATTAAATTAAATCAATTGCTTAATATTTAAAAAATTAGTTAAATTAAATGAATTGTGTAATTTAAAGGAAATAAATAAATTAAACAAAGTGACGTTTCTAATTTATTAATTAAATTAGATATATAATTATTTAATTATTTATTATAAGCATAATTATAATAAGAATATAATTATTATAATTATAAATTATAAGCTATCAAAATGGTTACATGTGTGACAAGTAGTAACTATATAATATAATAATATAAAAATAACCTAGTTTGGGGGAGTTTTTGGTTAGCCAAACAGGGCCTTGTGGCCTTTGGCTTATTCCAACAGACGTCTTTTTACTTTTCTAACTGAAAGACTACGTGGGGGAGTGGCCATTTTATTACTTCGCGTCTTTTTCTTCTAAGGAGTTTAGAGAGGGAGCTTGGGAGAGAAGAGAGAATCACAGAGATTTTATAGAAGGAAAATCACAGTGATTTTGAGAGAGAATCACCATTTCTTGGTAGCATACAACTAGGGTTTGCTAAATCAAGGTATAAACTATCCCCATTCTAACTTTTAGTTTCAGATATATATATATATATATATATATATATATATATATATATATATATATATATATTCTATGTGATTGGAAATCACGTGAATTGTGGTATGTATATATGTTCATATAGTTTTGCATAACTCTGTTAATCATCATGTATACTTGATATTTGTTATCAAATTCGTGTAAATTGGGTGTAGGAAGAAAAAGGAAAAAAAAACCACAGTGTTATGTTCATATAGTATGGCTTAGGAAGTACAAAATTTCATGCCTTATATGTGTTGTAATCTGCAAATTGAAGTTGGATTGTGATAATATGTTAATAAACGAAAACAACATAGTTTGAATCATGTCTATTGATTAAGAAACAAATTTGTGGCGATTGAATTCGTTAAAAGTGTAAAAATTAAGAAATTTGGAAAAATTATGGTTTTGATTCCTCAAAATGATGTATATGTGATGGTTTTATATATAGAATGGGGTATATCATGCTTAACTAGGATATTACAAACTTTTAGATGTTGAAGTGTGGTGAAATTCTGTGGAATTGGGATTTTTGGCCTATAACGGAGTCTAAGTTCGCGTTATGCAAAACTAATATGGTGTATCATCGCATGCAAGATCTTTGCAAAGACAGGCGTCCAGAACCCGAATGTAATATCTTGGCATGCCACGCCAAAGAGAGTCAATCACATACAAATGAAATCGCTACTTCTGCAGACTTTGGTCATTCGTTATAACATGGCTTAATAATTATGTTAACGTGTTAAATGTGTAAAAACAAGGTTAAAGCAAAAGTGTATCATGTGGTTAGTAATTCTAAAATACAAAGTTAGTAAGTGGTGGAAATGATATGTTTGATTTAAGGAACTTAGTGAGCAATGAATAAGTGTTGAGAAATGTACACTTGTGGTTCTGAAATATGTATGGTAATGAAAGACTTGTACTAAAGTGATAAGATTAGCTAGAATTGTACATGTTATGGTATGTTAGCATATCTAATAGATATTGTGATTCCACTAAAATGTGTAGGTGAATGTGAGTTGTAATATTATAGCTTACGCTTGAGGCAAGTTTCCTAACTCTACCTTGTGATTATTGAGCAAGCTTATTTACCCTATCTCAATTACAATTACGCCTGTTTCATAGCTATGCTATCTTTAAGTCAAGCAATATCTTTATTCCTAAATTTTACATTGAAGTTAAGCAAGCCTATTGATTCTATCTCATGTATGATTGTACAAGCTCTTGTAACCTAATTCGTTACATCGAGCGAGTTTTACTTTCCTTATTATTGCTCAAAGCATATATTGTTCTAATACATCACTTCAAATGAGATTGTTCTAACTCTTTTGGTTATAACAATTTGCATGTTTATCATGTCTATTTAATTATATATTGTTGATATCCGATCTTTGACTTTGATAACCTTGTTCAAAGCTTTATTGTTGTATTAAACCTTCAAGTAGTAAGCAAACATTTATTGATTGAATTAATCTATAATCGAATAGTGTTCTAAAATTCTAGAAATACTAATAAGTTAGTTCTGAGCTAAACTTTCTTTAGTGCGGAAATTCTAAATTCAAGCTGAGACGAACAACCCTAGCATAGGGGATTTTGTACGTGTAACGTTTAGATGTTTGTGCACAATACATGGTACAAAGGGCTGATCCACTAAGTACATTAAGAAGGTCTGTATAGTCTAAATGACTGTTAAGGTTGAGGTATTAATACCTAAATACCGGAGATATAGTTCGTGGTCTTAAGACCCTCAGATATTGATTGTGAACTTGTTTTCTATTTTGATTCGTAGAACAAGTTCATCATGGTTCAACATTCGTTGTTCATTCTCATGTTGTTGTCATTGCTACTTCCTATATCAGTGAGCAATTGTTTGCTCACTCTTGCATTTAAAACTACAGCTAAAGTAGAGAAAGTTGATGAGACATCTACTAGCAAAGGAAAGGACAAGATGTCCAAGTGTTGAAGACTTATAGAAATTTTTATTTTAATAAATTATGTTAAAGACTTGTTTTAATATATGATGTATTCCGCAAACTGATGTAATAAATTTAAGGTTAGATTACCTAGAATTTCTTTTGAGTTGATGATGTAACCCTTTAATGGGAAAAATTAATGTTTAAGTTATTTAAATTATGTATTTATCCTTTATGATGGGTAGTTAGATGTAATGGTTTCGGTAAGTGAACGCCAAATCTTATGGGAATGGAGTACCTGGATTTGGGGGTGTCACAACGTATCCAGTAACGGTGGTTTAACAAGATCCGTCCAGAGTCGACAGAAAAGCCCTTTCACATGCAACTGCTAATTTGTTTTCCTCATGATACAAAAAGGCCAAGTAACTAGCCTACATTAACACAACAAGAATGACACATTCACTAAGGGAATTAACAAAATTTTGTAGAAGCACCAAAGAAGGAAATGCAGAAACATTCGGCATGCCATCGTCTCATCATTACTTTAAGATGCAATTCAATTTCCCCTCGAGCAACAATTGGAAGCATTTCATCAATAGAAAGAACTCGAAAACAGAGGGGGGGCAATTGATCATGAGGGTGGCGGTTTAAAGTGAGCTGGGGGAGCAGGGGGGGCGGCACCAGGTGGCAAAGTGGCGACATCTTCTTCTTTGAGACTTCGACTGCAACACCAACACAGGAGATTTGTTTTGATGATTTTTTTTTAAAGTAACATTAAACAAATTCGTTTCATTAAAAAAAATTAATTTTTTTTATTAGGTGTCGTTAACTCTTCCGCCTCTCCCTCTTTAGTATTTACAGACTTCCTAGTTCCCTCTCTTTATCTCTTCCCTGTTAGCCTCCACACACCACAGCCTCCACACGCCTCGCCTCCTCCCGCTGAGAGTGCCACGCTGCCGCTAGCACTACTCGGCACATCATGCATTTGTCTGCTCCAGCCTCCACGCCTCCATTGCTTGTCTGTTTTGGACTTTGGCAAGTAATTTAACCAATTTTTAATTTTAATTTATCCTAAATGTTTTTCAAATTTGGTACTATTAATTTTAATTTAGCCTAAATAAGCATACTATTAATGTTTTCTGTTAATTAGGTCACCACTTTTTATGTAATTTTGATGATGAAAATTAAATTTAGGAATATAAGAAAAGAATAAAAATAAATATAGAATTATTTCCATAGAATTTTCTTTATTTCTTTTTCTTATCTTAAAATAGTCCAAAAATTTCTTTACAAAAATATTGAGTAAATTTCTAGTAATCTTGATAATTTATGTCATGTTAAGAAATAAGCTCATAAAGCAATTTTTCCCAAGGAAAAGAGATTAACTAAAATGATTTTTTTAAACCCTAAAAAATTGTTGTATAAACTATCTTAGAAAATTATTCTATAAAAATAATGGATTTTATTTTTAATTAAAAAAATTAAGATGGTTTAATACCTTAAATTAAGAAAGTCTCACTCATACAAATAGAAAAGAAACTATTCAAGCGTTAATAAATAAATTTTTTTTATTGATGTATTTTTGCCTTCTTAAAATATGTTCTAGTTCCACCACTGAACTGAAGCCACATTTTCAGTCATGTTCAGGCGTTTGAGTGCTGCTAATACTAATAAGGTTGCTTGGACAACACCTTCATTTGATCCCGCATAGTAGTACTAAACATGGACTAACCCAACTGTACAGAAGGGAGATAAAATAGGATAAACATTGGACCTGCTAGCAAAGTAGTTCAAGAATCTGCAAATGCAGAGCAACCTTTATCAAGTGCTAAGCAAAATAAAAAATTGAAAGTTTTTCTTATTCTATAGAACACGCATATGCTAAGTAGTTACACCAAGATAACATTCGACAGTTGATGCATATGGATCATCAAGACTGGTAAGCAGTACTTTATTATACAAATCAAAGAAATGCAAAAGCTTATGAACAGAGTAAGCAGTACCTTATTTATGGTTCCTAGTTGGAAGATTGTAATGGAGGCTACTGTTCTTCTGATGGAAACAATTATACTTGAGAATTAAAATGTTCTAAAGATTTGTGTCTGGTTCCAAATACAGTGAAGAGAGAGTGAGAGAGTGTCTGTGTGAGATGGTTCCAAAAAGAATAAAAAAGGGTTAAGATTTCAAAGGAGTAGATAAATTAATGGGTAAATATGGCTCAAATGACTAAACTACCTATTGTTTAACCCACAATCATATCTCTTCTCCCGAGGAAGGACCCTCGCTAGCACATGCAAAATCTAAACACTATCTACATGATCCTTCTGAATCCTCAGAAGAGATTACAAACCAAGGAGGAGATTATCTAACAATTGTTGGGTTCTTTCACATCATGCTCAATGGCAGGTTCAATCCTAAAATCAATCTTCATACACCCCAAACAACCCCAATGCTTCCATAAATCTGTTCCTTCAAACATAACCTGCAATTATAGCACTATAAGAAACAACACTTCTACTGGGCATTTAATCAAACATCCGTCGTGCCAATTCAATCGAATGAAAACTAACATAAGAAGTAACTAAAAGAGTCCAAGTTGCAATATATCTATAACCCATTTGTTCAAAAACACAATTATATATGTTAACGCCAAGCTCTTCTGCCACGTCCCAATCACGTAAGACGTCCTGATCCTGCACACTAAACACAGTTAACACCAAAAGCTTGACGGCTTCGACTGTCGGGGGATAGCACAGGCGTGAGAGTCAGTACAGGCGATCACAAGGGTTAACAATGGAGGATAAAATATCTAGTGTATTGAGAGAGATAAAATATCAGTTACCTTTTGCTTGAAGACTTCCTTCCTATGTTATACCCTTTTCCCGATTTACCGTCCCACCCACTACTATCTGACATAGCCCCCTGATCTGATGGCTCCTGTCGACTGCACACAGCCCACCCACTACCTGTGGTCACTGTTTTCTACCGCCGGCCATCCCCGGATCCCATCCACATAAATGCATGGCAGATACAACAGTCAACTGTCATGCTTTTTCATTATTTACCGGTCAAAGATGGAGATATTAAAATATCTCATGGGTCAATCCAATCGATCCTAATCTTGGTCTTATAAGGACTCAACAGATTAAGATGGTGGTGACTAGCCCAATAACTTTAGGACCCAATAGTGGAGACCTAATGGACTAACCAAACAAGTAGGCCCAATCCATTCTACTATCAGAGAAATATCATGACCTAACATTTCCCCCTAGTTTTTTATTAAATAGGATATTTAATAGAAAACTATAAATGGTCCATGATATTATAAGATTTGATAGGGTTGAAATAGGCCCCGAAACGAAACTTACCAAAGCCCAAACGATAGAGAGTTAAAGTAAAGAGATGGACTAAAACCGGAAGTTCAATTGAAAGGCCCAATTTGCTAAGTATCTGTATCTTGAAGCGGACACTACCCGTTTGAATTCTTAATTATATTTCACAATTAAATGTGCACGCCCTCGTACCGTAGGTATGGCACAAGATGAAAATCAAACTTTACCAATTTCGACAGTTTTACCTGTCAATTTGAAATTCAGAAGACTTTTTCCCTTCCTCTTTCTTTCGAACATTTCTTCCTTTCTCTGCAAACTCTCAACAATGGTGGTCCTCAATTCGAACCAGAAATCTCATCTTCGTGTGACCCCAATTAATACCGTTCCGCCCAATCCAAGGCCTGATAAAGAGGTTTGCGTTTGAATCCTAAATCAACGAATCCAAGCAAGAAATCTCTTCCTCCGAGATCTTCGCCCACTCCTTTTGAGTTTTTTAGGAATAAAGAACAATACCATCATGCCAATACTCCTTCCACTGTCACCGAAACTGAACTACAAAGGGTTCGAACTAGTTACCAGATTCCTGCTACCCACTTAGTAAGAGCTCTTAGATCTGAGGAGAGGATGTATCAACGACCAGAAGGATGGACGGTCGTTCTAGTGACTATTCTTGAAAAAGGGGTCCGATTCCCTCTCCACATCTTCTTGGTATGTGAGACCCCGAATTTTATGAAATAAAAGTATTCAATTTTTTTTATTTTATTTTGATAAATAGTTAAATTGATAAAAGTTTAAAGTTAAGGGTAATATGTGAGTTTTTTTGCAAAGTAAGCAAGTTGATATAAAATATTTTTTTGTCGGGGAATATCCGTACGATGGTACAATCATTGGTGGACCCCACAACGTAATTATTGTTGGATTGAGAAAATGACAAAAATATTTTTATAAAAATAACTACGGAAGTTTTACGAGATTAAAGCTGTTGAACTACTCTCGGTAGTAAAAAAGTACAATAATACGCTGTGGTCGCATAAGAAGCACACGGTATTGATTATTAATGCTTATATGATAAGTCACTCAGTTTTGTTTTATTAGTATTATTAATGTAATAAAATGGAAAAGCTTTTTATATAAAATGAATACTTTTATAAAGTTATTCTATAAATAGAATATATTATATTCTATTACGCATAGTGTTTTGCATACTAAAATCTTTTTTATATAAAAGAATACTTTTATAAAGTTATTTTAAAAATAGAATATATTATATTTTATTATGATAAGTGTTGTATAATTTCGTGATAGTGTTTTTTTGCATACTAAAATCTTTTTAAATAAAACAAAATACTTATATAAAGTTATTCGTTTTATTAGATTATAAATAGAATATATTATATTTTATTTAAAAAATTTTGCTTTAACTATGGACTGTCCAATTAAAAGTAAATCAATCTGGACCGTTCATGAATTAGTTACTATGCAGTCCATTCTTCTATAAATAGAAGCTCATTCCTTCATTATTTCTTACGAATTCACTGAAACTCTAGAGAGAGAAACTATAGAGAGGGTTCTTCTTCTATAATCTTGAGCGTATTTCTTTAGATTTTAAGAAAGCTTTGAGCGTAGTACAAATTTTCTTCGAGTGTATCCTCGCCTTACCAGTCGGAATACTCTTCTTTCAAAGGTAAGGGATATTATTTGTTGTACTCGTAAGGGGTATTATTTTTTTTGTATTCATGAAGAGAACTTCTGTTATTCCATTCTTTATTATTCTGTTGGAATAACCTGTATATGCGGACTACCCTATACTTGGTGAAATTCTTCTGTTATTCCATTCCTTATTATTATGTTGGAATAACCTATTTATGCGAAGTACCGCATACATGGTGAAATTCTTCTATTATTTCATTCTTTACTATTCTATCTAATATCGTATGCAATGCGTTTACTGGGACCGGTTCCATTATTTATTATTCCGCATTTATTATTCTATCGGAATATCTTATCTGTTCGTTTACGCCGGACCTGGTTTCATTATTTATTATTCTGTTGGGAATAACCTGTCTGTGCGGTCTCTATCGCATGCATGGTGAATCCTTCTATTATTCCATTCTTTATTATTTTGTTGGAATAATCTGTCTATGTGGATTACCACATGCATGGTGAATGATCATTTATATTCATTCCTTATTAAATTATGAAAATGATCTGGTTACGTTGATTATGATGAGAGTCATAATAAAAGCATTGGACCGATGAAAATCATGGGTATATGAAGTATTAGCAAGTGTTATGATGAGTTATGTTGGTTATTATGTGAAAACATGAAAGTTTCTTAGAAATCACAAAGGGTTGAAAATCAGATTTTGGTGAAAATGGAACATAAAATTCAATTGACCATATCTCCTATTATATTTTGAATTTTTGAGTGTGGTCAAGTTTTAGAGTTAGATCTATGAGTTTTGTAGCATCTCCAAGTAGAATCACTGGAAAAGGTCTTGTAGATTTTTGTGTGGACTGATTTTAGCAAAGGAGTCAAAAGTTGGAAATTACCAAAATGTTACTATCCAGATTTTTAGAAGAATTTGTTTTACCACTTAATTTGTGAGAAAAATTCCGGCCTTTTGGGACATGAAAGTACATAGTATAAGGTACCTCCTGTCCAAAAATGAGCTCATTCCAACTTAAAATGAGCTAGTTATGACCATTTCAATATTTAGGTTTTTCTGACGAAAAATGCTATAACCGAGTTCTATAACTCAGATGACCATGAAATTTAAACTGGAAGCTCATGTTAACATGTGTAAGATCTCGCCAAGATTTGGGAATTTCGGAGTTAAAATTGAGGTAGCTAATTTCTTAAGGAATTAATTAGAAATTGATTTTTGAAAATAGTAAATGAATTTTCAAAATTAGAAAAATATATGTTCATTATGGGACTATATTCGCTAAATTCAGTAAAATAAATATTTTTGAACCGATTTGGTATTTTCATAAAAATGATTTAGTTACGAACATATGAGTTAAATATGTTATGTGAAGTAACAAAGTTGGAAAATAGGATTTTATGGCTTGGAAATCCTATATAAGGTATATATACATATTTTGATGAGGATTTAATCATTGGTGATGAAATCTTATGAGTACGGCATTTTGAATGATTAAATACATTATTTGGTAAAATGTAAACAATTGAAATAAATTGTTTATAAGTTTAAGAAGTGATTAAAATATTGTTATAATATTAGATTATGAGTTTATTAAGTGATTGATAATATTTTGATAAATTTAAAGTCTTTAATATTTATCCTTGTTTTCGTTTGATTAATGCTTATATCTTTGTCATCATTCTCATGTTTATATTATGTTGAAAGTCATCTGTGGCCTGTAGTGCATAGATGGACTTGGTATGATTATGACCAAGGATTATTCGTTATAATCATGACCGTAATGTTACAAATGATGTGGAAAAAGTTCTCATTGGCCCATAGTGCATTGATGGACAATTTTTGGTATGATTATGGCTATGGATTCTCTTCGGCCAAGAGTGCAAAGATGAATTGTTTTATGGCATGATCAGGACCGTTGATGAAAACACGATTATCTTTGGCCCGTTGTGCATAGATAATTTATCGTCGTGATATTAACGAATATCATTAGCCTGTAGTGCAGGGATGATTCGATGATGTGGATTAATTATTGAGCTGAGTCTCAGCAATGAAATATTAATTCATGGATGTGATTTAATGAATATCCTTGGTTGTAGTGCAGGGATGATTCGATGATGTGGTTTATTTATTAAGCTGAGTCTCGGCATTATTGGTTTTGCAGTTGTATATCTTTGGCATGTAGTGCAAAGATGGATGATTGGTTATTAGTTTCTGATTGTATATCTTTGGCCTGTAGAGCAAAGATGAACTATTTTGTTATAGTTATCTGATTGTATATCTTTGATCAGTAGTCTGCAAAGATGAATTTGTGAAATATGATTATGAGTAGGAATTGTGATTTGGTATAACCATGATTTTTGATGTTTCAGGTGAAGATAGGTGATGAAAATTATCTTCGTCCTAGGTGCGAAAAGGAAATTCATAATTATAATTATGATTATGAGTTATTCTTATAATTGTGGACATGAATTGTTGATTGATGTTACAGGGATAAAACATTATTGGTGGACTTTTAACATGGAGAAGATAATACACTGATGGTCTATTCGACTCTTTTAATGGATCGCTTCGTTCATTTGCAACTATGGTTGAAAAGTTTTATCATCTACCATATGTTCTAAATCTCTGATTTATTATTGACAAAAGCTACTGATATTTAAATTATCTTTAGTTATGATATTCTTTATGGGCTAGTTGTGCTCACCCCTTGCTTCACAATTCCTTTCAAGTAATAAGAGGTAAATTGGTCGAAGTGAGATAATAGGAAATAGTTTGATGGTCCGAGATCTGTCAAGTTTCTCAATACATTATAAAAGCGGCATGACATGCAACAGATAATTGTATTGAGGACCTAAGATGTGTGTCGTATTTTATATGTCACTTAATAATTGATTTTGGCGAACAACAATGAGGTGATGAGAACCAGAGCTTTGAAAGCGCCAAAAGTGCACCTCATTAGAATGAATATGATAGTAATCTTCTCGTTCTTCTTCGGGGTCTTAAAATATTTGCATCTTGTATTTTATATGGCATTATAACAATTTGAGTTGGATATCGTCTACTTAGACAATATTGTATTAAAACTCACAGCTTATCTGTTGTCGTACTCTGCACGACAATTCAACAGTTGTATAAATGAAGTTTGTATTGATTTTTATAGTGTGATATCTGGCGACTCAGAATGGGTCGTGTGGACCTATTTTGGGGGCGTCACATGTAACTCTTCTAGGGTTTATCGGAGTTGGATTTGCCCAGTTGGTACCGAACTCGTACATTCACATCCTAGCCTTCATAGCGTTCTACCACGAAGTTGGAGTCGAACCCACTCTGGATTTCTTTTTCTCTGTCTACAAGGTTGCCCAATCCCGAGAAAAGGGATTTAAGGTCTTGGGCAAACAATCGCCGAAAGTAGGCATGAAATTTGAAAGAAGATCACTTGTTTCCACCCCTTCCAGCAACAAAGGATGACATAAGGGTTGGTTTTTCGTCAAGGGGCCAAAAATCGCTTCTTTACCGGACTAGACTACACAAGACAAGGTCTCTGTTGATTTTGGAGATATTCCCGAGGAGCGGATAAACGAGATGATAGAGCTTTTCGAGAACTTCCCCTCGAAGGAATGGAATTACTTGTTCCTCACTAAGCAAGCATGGTTGTATGACCATAAATGTAAGATCTGAATTATTCTGCTTCAGTTCCTAGTTGAAATTTTTAGTGAAATAAATATTGATGTTACCTTCTGTCTCTTACAGTGTCTTTAATCAAGCCAACCTCTTCAGATGTAAGAGATTTTAAGGATTTCTTGGTCGGAAAATCTACTAAGTCATCGCCGAAACTCCACAACCGGAAGCCCCGAAGATAACCCAACTAATGAAACACCTTTTGCTAAACCCCAAGCTAATGAACCAGAAGCTGAGGATCCAATCCTACTGGAAGAATCTCTTCAGCCACGCTGAAAAAAGAGAGTTTTTCGTAAACCCCGATTAATCCCCACTCCAACTTCTCCTGAACCCATCCTAGAAAATGAGACCATCCTGCATTCTCAACCAATCACCAACCCACCCCCCCCCCCCACCCCCCGAGGAAGTTTACTCGATCTGCCTGCAAATGATCTAAAAAATCTTCTTCGAGTCAAGAAATTAAGAGCTAAGGTCACACCACTGTCAGCAGACGAACTCAGAGTGCCTTCATCTTTTGCCGACCAAACTCCCATAATCCCTGTGGAGATACAGGTTTCTGAGGACGAAGAACAAATTAAAACTGCCCCCGCACTATCCCGGAAAAGGAAACAACCTTCTGAAAGCCAACCGAGCCTGATAACCATTCCGTCACCAGTACATGAGCTCATTCCTTCTCGGTCTCCATCCCCCGAGAATGTATATATGGATCCTTCACCGACCCGTGACCAAACCATTCCCTCTCCCCTAAGGCCTTCGTCACATGAATTTCAGAATGATGCAATGGGATCGCCGACCTTATGGCCTCGGTTCAATGCCAATTTCCCATTTCAGCTCTTTGATACCTTTGTTCGAGAGACTGACGATCACCGATTCGGTAATAGTACGATCGGGGATTTGGTTGATGAGGGCATGGGCTACCTGGTAAAGGTAATTGACCGTTCTCTCAGTTTATACACTTCTATCCCCGTTTAAATATCCGAAACTGATTGAATACTGTTTGAATATGCAGGCAAATGCTGTTTTCGGGCGTTTACGTCCTAGACACGTAAATACTGAGGCCAAAGAGGAGGCTATGAGAAATGAAAACAATATGTTGAAGTCGACGTTAGCTCGGGAGAGAAGTCAACACGAAAGTGCTCTTCATACCAATGAAGGTCTTCGGAGGGAATTGGCTCAAACCAAGGAAGATCTGAGGGAATCCAATGACGAGCTGAAGTCGACCAAGGAGGAGCTGAAGGCGACAAAGGCTAACCAACAAAACATGACGAGTATGAATGCCGACCTTGTTGAAAAAATGAGGTTTTGAAGACCTAGAATGAAGAATTCACTATAGCCAATCAAAGTCTGGCAATACAAGTTGATAACCTCCAGGAAAAGGCTCGTGAAGACAAGGAAAGGCATCTGGCTAGGCGTCGGAAGCTCCAGGATAAGCTAAAGGCTCTGAAGGAATTAGGTCCTCCTCTAACTAATGACCTTCGTAAGCAAATTCAAGAAGAATACCGGAAATCTGACGAATTGAATGTAGAAATCCTGAAAGTGTATTCTGAAGGTTACGACGTTTGCAGAGGTCGGGAAAAGGAGAAATTAAGTGCAACCCAGCTAGATCCGGCCTTGCTCGACTAGTTCGAAGGTGAAGACAATCCCTGAAGATGATACTGCTTTACTCTAATTTTTAGGGTTTTTGTGAAAATCATTTATCTTTTTTTGTGTAATCGGGTCAGTATTATGTATGACTGGATAGTTAATTATTGATGGAATTTTAACTTTCTTTTTCATGACTTCTGTTTAATTCGTTTCTTGTCAATAATTCAGTATCAATCAATATGAATGAACTTAACTTGAATTGTGAATCAGGCAAGGCATAAAATAGTTAAGTTAGAGAACAGTACAGAACATAATAAACTGGACTTAATGGACTGAACTAAATGAATCGAACTCAACACTTGAACAAAATAAAGTAATGTATACTTATCGTTTCCGAAGTGTGAGATAGATTAGGCATAAGGTGAATTCAGCTGATCCTCCTTGCACCATCAAGATCTTGTTCACCACTCGGGGTAAAACAAGTATATAAGGACATTTGTTTACCACTCTGGGGTAGAACAATTTCATAAGGACATACCTAACAATAAGGCTACCATCGAATGGTCAGCGAGTTCGACCGAACCTCCTTACTTCGGTGCATATTGTTTACCACTCGCGGTAAAACAATATTAAAAGGACTATGGGATTTGTTTACCACCGCCAGAAGACAAATTCATAAGGACACTCCTACCGATAAGGCTACCATCGAATGGTCACGAGTCCACCCATATGCTTCACTGCTTGCTTAATTTGTTTACCACTGCCAGAAGACATATTATTTACCACTCAGCGGTAAAACAATATTAAAGGACTATGGAATTTGTTTATTTGTTTCACTCATGCAGAAGACAAATTCATAAGGACACTCCTACCGATAAGGCTACCATCGAATGGTCAGCGAGTCCACCCCGTCCTCCTTACTTCAGTATGAATTTAGGACCAATAGGAAGAAGATCAATTGTGAAAAAGTGAATCTTTTATTGATGATGACCAAATATTTATAGACTTCTGGGAGACTGACTCGATCTTTACTGAAAATACTTCCGAGGCCTACCAGCATGCCAAGTGTTCTTGATCTCAGATTCGTCTAATTCCTTTAACCGATAAGTTCCTGGCTTCGGTACTTCAATTACTTCATAAGGTCCTTCCCAGTTCGGCATCATCTTTCCCAAGTTCTGAGGTGTAAATGCTTCGACTTCCCTGAGGACGAAGTACCCTACTTCAAATCTTCGAAGCTTTACCCCCTTATTGTAATGCTTGGCTACTCTCCGTTGATAGGCTGCCAATTTGATCAAAGCCACTTCTCTAACTTCTTCAGATAGATCCAAGTTGGTCCTCAGCCCTTCATCATTGTAGATCTCTCTGAATTGATTGACCCGAAGACTGGTAGATCCAATCTCAACAGGGACTAAGGCATCAGTGCTATAAGCCAATCTGAAAGGTGAGTCCCCTGTAGTAGTCCTCGGCGTAGTTCGATAAACCCATAATACGCTGAGAAGCACTTCAGGCCATCTTCCCTTAGCTTCATCCAATCTGCGCTTGATCCCATTCAGCAGCGTTCTGTTGGTCACCTCGACCTGCTCATTTCACTGTGGATGAGCCACTGAAGTCTTCTTGTGTTGAACCCCTAGCACCTTCAGAAATCCATCGAACTTCGATCCCACGAACTGGCGTCCGTTGTCCGATATCACCACCTTAGGAATTCCGAAACGAAACACTACTGACTCCTTCATGAACTTCAAGCATTCTTGTTCCGTTATCAACCTAAGAGGATTTGCTTCTACCCATTTGGTCATATAATCGATGGCAACTATAACAAAATTGACTTGACCTTTAGCTTTCGGTAATGGACCTAGTATATCTACCCCCTAGACAACAAAGGGTATAGGAGATAAGATCGAGTATAGCTCTTCTCAGTGGTGATGATGGGGGGATCGCTGAAATGACACTTCTCACACTTCTTCACATACTCAGTAGCTTCCTCAAGATCGTGAGGCCAATAGAACCCCTGTCGAAGCACTTTGTAAGCTAATGACTTAGCAGCCATATGGTCACCATAAATACCCTCGTGAACCTCCCGAAGAGTATATTCAGCTTCAGACGAGATCAAACACTTTAACAATGATGACAAAAATGCCCTTCGATAAAGATCCCCATCAATAAGAACGAAGTTGGCACTCTTGTACTTGATCTTCTTTGCAAGCATCTGATCCGAGGGAAGGACGCCATCTGCCATGTATTCAGTGTAAGGAGTCATCCAACAGTTAGAACGTTCAATACACATCACCGCTTCATGTTGGATACTCGGCTGCTGCAGAACCTCCAAATAGACTGACCCACTGAAAACGTTAGCATCCGTAGTGGCCAACTTTGACAATGCATCAACAATAGAATTGTTGTTACGCTCTATACCCTGAAACTCATAGGAGACGAAATTTTGAAGCCGGTCTTTCAACTCTGCCAAATACTTGATCATTCTTGTTCCACGAGCTTCATAATCTCTGAACACTTGCTTGACGACCAGCTGAGAGTCACTATAAATGATTAACTTCTGAACTTCCAGACTCTTCGCTAATCGGACCCCTGCTAGCACAGCTTCGTACTTGGCCTCGTTGGTCGTTGCTCTGAACCCAAATCTGATGGCCTGTTGCACTTTGAATCCCTCTAGACTTGTCAAGATAAATCCCTGCCCCACTGACGTCCGCAGTAGAAGACCCATATGCGTACAACGCCCATGAGTTCTCGATCATACCAAGAACTCAGAATCGCCGATCGATGCGTTTTTAGCTTCAGGTAGCTCAACGTCTGCTTCGGAGAACGAACATTCCACCATGAAATCGGCCAAGGCTTGACCTTTGATAGCAATTCGGGGATGATACTCAATAAAAAATTTAGATAATTCTATTTTCCATGCTACTAGTCTCCCCGAAACTTCTGGTTTTCTCATAACCTTCTTCAACGGTTGATCCGTATAAACAACCAAGTGCCGACCTTGAAAATATTGCCTAAGCTTTCGACTAGCAATTATCAAAGCAAAGACAAATTTTTCAATGTTCGGGTACCTAGTTTCAGCATCCCTTAGAACATGACTAACATAATAGACCAGATGCTGTTCCCCCCACTTTTTGAACCAAAACAGCTCCCGTTGCCAACGAACTAGCCGCTAGATATAAATAAAAAGTCTCAGCAGGAGCAGGTTTTACCAATAAAGGAGCCGAAGACAAATACGTCTTTATGCCTTGGAAGGCGTCTTCACACTCGAAAGTCCACTAAAATGTCTTCACATTCTTCGGTCCCTTCAACGTGCTAAAAAATGGCAAACACCTTTCTGCCGACTTGGACATGAATCTCCTCAAGGCTGCAATCCTCCCGGTCAGACGTTGGATGTCTTTGAATGACTAAGGAGTCTTCATATTTAAAATAGCCTGGATCTTCTCTAGATTGGCCTCAATGCCCCTTTCACTGACTAGATAACTCAGGAACTTCCCCGCACCGAGCCCGAAGGTACACTTTGCAGGATTGAGCCTCAACTTGTGATGACGAACCGTCTGAAAGCATTCCTCTAGATCGTCCCAAGTGTTTCTAAACAATCATGCTCTTCACTATCATGTCATCAACATATACTACCATGTTCCTTCCTAGCTGCCTCTGGAAGACAAAGTTCATCATTCTCTGATAAGTGGCTCCAGCATTAATCAAGCCAAAGGTCATCTTCTTATAGTATACACCGAATTGTGTGATGAATCTTGTCTTCGTAATGTCCTCTTCAGACATAGAAATTTGATGATAACCTGAAAAAGCATTCATAAAGCTTAGTAATGCATACCCCGAAGTGGCATCGATGAGCTGATCAATATGGGGTAGAGGATAGAAGTCTTTCGGGCAAGCTTTGTTCAGGTCCGTGTAGTCGATGCAAACTCGCCACTTTCCATTCTGCTTCTGCACCAGCACTACATTCGCCATCCACTCCGGATAATCGATCTCAAAGATGAAGTCAGCAGCTATCAGCTTGGCAATCTCTTCATCAATGATCCGTTGTATTTCAGGTGCGAAGATCCTCCTCTTCTGCCTTACTGGCTTCTTCGTTGGATCTACATCCAACCGGTGCTCTGCTATCTTCCGGCTGATTCCAGGCATATCATGTGGTTCCCATGCAAATATGTCCGCAAAATAGCGAAGAAGTTCCATAAGGTTTGTCCGGAAAGGTTCCGGCAAACCCGAACCTATCTTCACTGTCTTGTCCTTCTTTCCAAGAACCAGTTCGATATCCTCCGTTTCTCCTGCAGGCATAACCAATGGCTCCGAACTGCTTTCAGTAAAGGGCTCGATCTCAATTTCCATGGTTTTCTTTTGCTTGCTGACCCCTACTCTCGAGGCAATCACAGCATTCCTGTAGTATAGTCTGGCCAAATCCAACTCCCCTGTTACCTCTCCAACTCCATGTGCTGTTGGGAACTTGATCTTGAAGTGAGGGATGGAAGTCATAGCTTGAGAGTCGTCGAGTAGTCTACCCCAAGATGCGCATCAGAAGTCAATCTACATGCACAACATAAAATTTACATGTTATTTCTACTACCGAGGAGTCAGGTCAAGATTACCGGTAGTTCAATAAAGGCTCGCCACTTTGACCGGATCGTCATCCGGGCCATATAAGGGGCCTTCGCCGACCTCCATCTTTCGCCCATCAAGATACATCCTCTGATAAGCGTGGACATAAAGAATGTCAACAGAAGACCCGTTGTCAATCATCATCCGCCTCATATCCACCGAACCCAATTGTGCTTTGATTACCAATGCTCCCTCATGAGGTTCGATGGACTCCAAAGGATAATCTGCATCGCTGAAAGATATAACAGTCCTTGGAAATGGTCTATCAGTCTTCAGGGGAGCACCCGCCACAAACATGATTGAGTCCAGATATCCTCTCCTCTTCTTGCCTACCAATTTCCTTGTCGTCCAACCGGTTATTACATCAACAACGTGCCTTGGTGGTTGATTTGGAGCAGGTTGCACTGGTTAAGCCATTTGAACCGTCTGAATGGTACGGTCAACATTCTGTTGCTCTTGCTGATGGTCCCTCCTGGCCACATATTGAACCAACAAACTGCTTTGAACCTTTCTTTCTACAATGTCCTTTAAATTACAACACTCATTAGTGTCGTAACTTTCAGCTTCATGATAGCCATAATATTTTTGAGCATTGCCCTATCCCGACTTGAGAGCATCATGGTGGTTCAAAGAACTATTTGGTTCCCGATCTAATCCAATATCACCGACTCTATCCGTGTTCGGGCCAGTGTAAACCTTATTCACCTTTCGGCGGGCAGAGCAGTGGGTGATTACTTCCCCGCCGCCATGTGTTATCAGACTTCTTCGAGCTGCCCTCCGCCGATCATTATACCCTCCCACCTTCTTCCGATCGCCTTTCACCTTTAAGTATCGCCTCCTTCATTCTATTCAAGAAGGACGTTTGTGCTATTCATAGCCTCCTCCACTACAATATAGCCTCTGGCTTTATCAAAAGCTTCGACCAAACTCTTCGGATGGTGAAACATCTGCTTCTTCACCAACTTCTCTGACTTCACCAGGTCTAACCCATTCTGAAATAATCCCACAGCTTGAAGATCATTGAGGTCAGACACTTGGCCAACGGCTTCTCTGAATCGCTTCACATACAAGCCCAAAGACTCATCGGAAAACTGTCGGACTTGAGCCAAAGAACCCAGGGCTTTCCCTCTTCGGTTGCTCCCAAAATGAGCATGGAACTTTTCACACAACTCGACCATGAAGATATCAATCTGCAGCAAAGTCCCCATCAACGCTTCCCACATCCTTCCTCAACGTTGTATCAAACGTGTGACACTCGCGGCAAGACGGTGAAATCATAATAATCCATCACCCAGAACGCTCGGTCGTGGTCATAAGTGGTCTCCGGACCAATCGAACTCTCCCGTGAGGCAACTTCTTGGTGGTGTCTGCCTTCTCCTTAAGAATATCTGAGGAAAAGGGAGACACCTTCTTTCCCGGAGTATCCTTCACCTGTTGAACCTCAGCTAATTTCTTTCGGAGCTCCTTCAACTCCTTCACCAAGAAATCCACACCTTCTGGTTGCGAGAAGACTTCTTTCTCCTGAATAACCATCTGCTTCTGGACAGATCGACCCATTCCCCCAGAGTCCACGACCCTTGATGGACTTCTGGATCTACTTCGGCGTGTGATCATGTCATCACAACGAGAATATTCACGCTGGTGCTCTCTCCTTCTACTCTCAGGTATATGCTCTCTTGACCGGCTCCTCTGTCTGCCACCATCTCGACCTTGAGAACCGATGAAAATAAGTGCTTTCTTTGATACTTCAGGAGTTCTGATTCTTGATCTCCTTCTCTCCTAAGGTTGTCCCCGAGACACATGCATGGAAAGCTCCGGCTCCTTCCCCTCCCGATGTTGTACATCCTTAAGCCTACTACGTCTTCCGGACTGAACATAAGTGGATGCCTCGTCCTTCAGACCTGCCATCCGAAGCATCTGCACAACTATATCCTCCCTCTGCTTTAGAAGAACCTCTAAAGCTTTATCGGCTTCTTCAGCAATCCTCACCAACTTGGCAGCTTTGTCGTCTCGACCACCTTGGTGATGAGTTCTAGGTGGTAAACCCTCCACCTGCCTTCGGTCTTGGTCCCGGCCTTTATCATCAGCAAACACCAACCTCCGTCTGGCTCCACCATGAGCTCTCGAACGAGAACCCTTGGAAACACGTTTGGAAGTAGTGTTCTCACTCTCATGAGCACTCTTTGAAGGACCCAGACGATCCTTAACAGAAATATGTTGGACAGACGAGCTCACAGCCCTTCTACACGTTCTTCCGTCAGATCCGTTTCTACTCCTCACCATCCTTTCCGATGTAGAACAAATGCAAGTTGTGATTGAAAACTCAATGACACTAGAACACAGCCCTCCTTCTAGCGCCAATGTTAATGCCAAGATCTTCTACCACATCCCAATCACGTAAGACGTCCTGATCCTGCACACTAAACACAGTCAACACCAAAAGCTTGACGGCCGATCATTCAGGGGATAAATTTCAAAGCGTGAGAGTCAATACAGGCGATCACAAGGGTTAACAATGGAGGATAAAATATCTAGTGTATTGAGAGAGATAAAATATCAGTTACCTTTTGCTTGAAGACTTCCTTGCTACGTTATACCCTTTTTCTCGGTTTACCATGCCACCCACTACTATCTCGATATAGCCCTCGATCCGATGGTTCCTCGCCGACCGCATACGTACCCCCACCTACCACCGTGGTCACTGTTTTTCTCACGTACCGTCCCGGATCCCATCAACATAAATGCATGGCAGATACAACAGTAAACTGTCATGCTTTTTCATCATTACCGATCAAAGATGGAGATATTAAAATATCTCATGGGTCAATCCACTGATCCACCCGGTCTTATAAGGACTCAACAGGAATAAGATGGTGACTAGGCCCAATAACTTTAGGACCCAATAGTGGAGACCCAATGGACTAACCAAACAAGTAAGCCCAATCCATTCGGCCAATATGAGAGAAATCATGACCCAACATTGCCCCCTAGTTTTTTATTAAATAGGATATTTAATAGAAAACTATAAATGTTCCATAATATTATAGGATTTGATAGGGTTGAAATAGGCCCCGAAACGAAACTTACCAAAGCCGAAACGGTAGAGAGTTAAAGTAAAGAGATGGACTAAAACCGGAAGTTTAATTGAAAGGCCCAATTTGATAAGTATCTGTATCTTGAACCGGACGCTACCCGTTTGAATTCTTAATTATTACTGTCAATTAAATGTGCCGCCCTCGTGTACCGTGTAACCGTCAGTATAAAAAGCAAACTTTACCAATTTTGACAGTTTTACCTATCAATTTGAAATTCAGAAGACTTTTTCCCTTCCTCTTTCTTTCGAACCTTTCTTCCTTTCTCTGCAAACTCTCAACAATGGTGGTCCTCAATTCGAACCAGAACTCTCCTCTTCGTGTGACCCCAATTAACACCGTTTCACCCAATCCAAGCTCTGATGTGGGATTGGAGTACCTGGATTTGGGGGTGTCACAGCGTATCCAGTAATGGTGGTCTAACAAGATCCGTCCAAAGTCAACAGAAAAGCCTTTTCACATGCAACTGCTAATTTGTTTTCCTCATGATACAAAAAGGCCAAGTAACTAGTCTACATTAACACAACAAGAATGACACGTTCACTAAGGGAATTAAAAAAAATTTGTAGAAGCACCAAAGAAGGAAATGCAGAAACATTCGGCATGCCATCGTCTCATCATTACTTCGGCATTCAATTCCAATTTCCCCTTGAGCAACAATTGGAAGCATTTCATCAATAGAAAGAAATGAAGCAGAGGTGGAACTAAAGGCGAGGGGGGGTAGCCGACAGCAAAGCAAGACTGCAAGAAGCAAGCAACATCTTCTTCTCCAAGACTCTGACTACAACACCAACACAGGCAATTTGTTTTGATGATTTTTTTTTAAAGTAACATGAAATAACTTCGTTTCATTAAAAAAAATTAATTTTTTTTTTATTTGGTCAGTAGGTCTTCAACTCTTCCGCCTCTCCCTCTTTAGTCTTTACAGACTTCCTAGTTCCCTCTCTTCATCTCTTCCCTGTTCGCCTCCACAGACCACAGCTCCACTGCGTCTGCCTCCTCCTGCCGAGTGCCAACTGCCTCTGCCGCCACTACTCCGCCATGTGGCCACTGCCTACTCCAAACTTAGGGGGGGTAGGCCAGGCAGCCGCACTGCCATGAAGCAAGCAACATCTTCTTCTCCAAGACTCTGACTACAACACCAACACAGGCGATCTGTTTTGATGATTTTTTTTAAAGTAACATGAAACAACTTCGTTTCATTAAAAAAATTAATTTTTTTTTTTATTTGGTCAGTAAGTCTTCAACTCTTCCGCCTCTCCCTATTTAGTCTTTACAGACTTCCTAGTTCCCTCTCTTCATCTCTTCCCTGTTCGCCTCCACAGCACCACACGGCTCCATGCGTCGCCTCCTCCCGCCGAAAGTGCCACTGTCTCGCCACTACTCACTCCGCCATGCATGCCATTGCTGCCCGACCTCCATGCTCCACCGCTTGTTCTCGCTTTGGACTTTGGTAAGTAATTTAACTAATTTTTAATTTTAATTTAGCCTAAATGTCTTTCAAATTTGGTACAATTAATTTTAATTTAGCCTAAATAAGCATACTATTAATGTTTTCTGTTAATTAGGTCTCCACTTTTTATGTAATTTTGATGATGACAAATAAATTTAGGAATATAAGAAAAAGAATAAAAATAAATATAGAATTATTTCCATAGAATTTTCTTTATTTCTTTTCTTATCTAAAAAATAGTCCAAAAATTTCTTTACAAAATTATTGAGTAAATTTCTAGTAATCTTGATAATTTATGTCGTGTTAAGAAATAAGCTCATAAAGCAATATTTCCCAAGGAAAAAGAGATTAACTAAAATAATATTTTTAAACCCTAAAAAATTGCTCTATAAACTATCTTAGAAAATTATTCTATAAAAATAATGGATTTTATTTTTAATTAAAAAAATTAAGATGGTTTAATACCTTAAATTAAGAAAGCCTCACTCGTACAACCGAAAGAAATTCTTCAAGCGTCAATAAATAAATTTTTTTTATTGATGTATTTTGCCCCCCCTTAAAATATGTTCTAGTTCCGCCACTGAACTGAAGCCACATTTTCAGTCATGTTCAGGCGTTTGAGTGCTGCTAATACTAATAAGGTTGCTTGGACAACACCTTCATTTGATCCCGCATAGTAGTACTAAACATGGACTAACCCAACTGTACAGAAGGGAGATAAAATAGGATAACCATTGGATCTGCTAGCAAAGTAGTTCAAGAATCTGCAAATGCAGAGCAACCTTTATCAAGTGCTAAGCAAAATAAAAAATAAAAAGTTTCTTATTCTATAGAACACGCATATGCTAAGTAGTTACACCAACATAACATTCGACAGTTGATGCATATGGATCATCAAGACTGGTAAGCAGTACTTTATTATACAAATCAAAGAAATGCAAAAGCTTATGAACAGAGTAGCAGTACCTTATATATGGTTCCTACTTGGAAGATTGTAATGGAGGCTACTGTTCTTCTGATGGAAACAATTATACTTGAGAATTAAAATGTTCTAAAGATTTGTGTCTGGTTCCAAATACAGTGAAGAGAGAGTGAGAGAGTGTGTGTGAGAGATGGTTCCAAAAAGAATAAAAAAGGGTCAAGATTTCAAAGGAGCAAATAAATTAATGGGTAAATATGGCTCAAATGACTAAACTACCACTTTGTTAACCACAATCATAATTGCATTTCTCTTCTCCCGAGGAAGGACCCTCGCTAGCACATGCACAATCTAAACACTATCTACATGATCCCTTCTGAATCCTCAGAAGAGATTACAAACCAAGGAGGAGATTATCTAACAATTGTTGGGTTCTTTCATATTATGCTCAATGGCAGGTTCAATCCTAAAATCAATCTTCATACACCCCAAACAACCCCAATGCTTCCATAAATCTGTTCCTTCAAACATAACCCGCAATTATAGCACTATAAGAAACAACACTTCTACTGGGCATTTAATCAAACACCCGTCGTGCCAATTCAATCGAATGAAAACTAACATAAGAAGTAACTAAAAGAGTCCAAGTTGCAATATATCTATAACCCATTTGGTCAAAAGCACAATTATATATATACTCTACCATTAGACCCATAAAAATGAATTAAAGAATTTGCACAAAATATATATATATATATATATATATATATATATATATATATATATATATATATATCCGAATGAAACCCATTTTTAAAAGCATGGCAATGAATTTCTTCACCTTTTCAAGGATTGGCGAGACTGGAACAAGCTTTGAGCAAGAAGGGAAACGAAACAGAGGAACAGGGGATTGGGTTCTCTTTTTTTGGAACGGAAGAGAGGAACATGACATTTTGATATCCTATCAAGCTTTCTTAGCTTAGTTTTTTTTTTCTTATCTGATGGAGCTTAACTAGCGTACTCTATTTGTAGCGCCCCGAGCTCATGCTTCTAAAAGAATAACTCAACAGTTAGCATATTGCATATATAAACATATATGCATACACACAGCCGATCACGTCCGGACTCCCGGACCTGATCAAATTCGGACCCTATATTTTTTATTTTTTTTTGCTTTTTTTTCTTAAAACAACTAAAAAAAAATTAATATTTTATGAAATTGAAATTTTTCTCTAATACAATGTTTTGGGCATAATTTGGATACCTATACCAAAAAATATATGTACAGTCTACAAAGACCTGTTTTGTTATATGTATCCAAATCACATCCAAAACACTGTATTATATAAAAATTCCAGTTCCATAAAATATTAAAAAAAAATTTAGTTGTTTTAAAAAAAAAGTCCGTATTTAAAGAAAATCCGGGAGTCCGGATAAGAACCGGACTCTATGCATACATATACCTATATATTATAAATTAGTACATATATTATAATCTTAATACATGTATTAACATATTTTGATAATTTGTACATTTATAATTTATGTATAAATTATTTTTATTAAAAATTGAATTAATCCATTTGCAAAATTAACACTTTTTGTGTAACGAAACACTATTTCAAATAATTAATATTTAATTCATTAATTATTTTAAATAACTCCTTTAATTTATACAATTAATATTGTATAATTAAATTAAATTTTATCATTCCTTCCATAAATTGTTTCAAAATAATTTATTAAACCTACACATTTCGTTTCAAATTAAATATTAATTTAGTTTACTAATTTGACACAAATGTTTACATATTAGTCCTTCAAACGTATTCAATTTGTGACGCCCCCAAAAATAGGTATACATCACCCATCTTGAGTCGCCATATACATGGTACATAAATTCAAATACAACTCAATTATACAACAGTCGTGCAAAATACGACGACGTATATATTGTGAGTTTCAATACAAATATTGTAACGTATATAATACAACAATATTCATACTCAAATTAATACATGCCATATAAAGTACAACAGAAAATATTTCAAGTCTCCAAAGGGACACGAGAAGATTTCTGTTCTCTTCATTTTACTGCGGTGCACTTTTGGACGCTTTTGTGGTGGGTTCTCATCACCCTATTGTTGTTCACCAAAATCAATTATTAAGTGACGTATAAAATACTACACACATCTTAGTCCTCAATACAATTATATATTGCATGTAATGTCATAGTGAGGACTACTAATGCTATCATCCTGGACAAATACTCCATTCCCGACTAGTCCCAAATATATATTCTCATTTCTCAAGAGAATAAATTGAAAGAAAGGGTGAGCTCAACTAGCCCAGTAAGAAATATTATGACTAAGATAATACAAAATAAATTATCATTAATCTTCAACAATGTTAAAATGATAAAATACAATAGACATCAAGTTTAACTCCAGCGGAATAAGCAATCCATTAGAAGAGTTAAGTAGAGCATGATATCTACTATCTTCTATGATTTAAAAATGTTTTCATCAATTTTTATCTCTGAGGCTCAGCTTAATAAATAAACCATATCATCGAATCATCCCTGCACTACGGGCCAAGGATATTAATTAAATCATCAATGGTCATGACTATACCGAATAATCCCTGGTCATAATCATACCAAAAACTATCCATCAATGCACTACAGGCCACTGAGGATTTTTACCACATCATTCGTCACATTACGGTTCTGATTATACCGAATAATCCATGGTCATAATCACACCAAGTCCATCTATGCACGTAAGCCAAAGATGACTTTCATCACAATATAAGCATGAGAATGATGTCAATGATATAAGAATTAATCAAACAAGGATAAATATTAAAGACTTTAAATTTATCCAAATATTATCCATCACCTAATAAACTTATAATCTAATATTGTTAATATTATAACAATATTTTAATCACTTCTTAAACTTATAAACAATTTATTTCAATTGTTTAAACTTTACTCAATAATGCATTTAATCATTCAAAAATGTCATACTCATAAGATTTCATCACCAATGATCAAATCCCTTATCAAAAATCTGCATATACCCTATATAGGATTTCCAAGCCATAAAATCCTATTTTCCAATTTTGTTACTTCACATAACATATTTAACTCATTTACTCATAACTAGATTTTTTTCATGAAAAATACCAAATCAGTCCCAAAAATATTTCTTTTCCGAGATTTAGCAGAATATAGTCCCATATTAAACATATATTTTTCTCAGAATTTTTAAAACTCATTTACTATTTTTCAAAAATCAATTTCTAATTAATTCCTTAAGAAATTAGCTACCTCAAGTTTAACTCCAAAAATTCCCAAATCTTGGTAGGATCTTACACATGTTAACGTGAGCTTCAAGTTTAAATTTCATGGTCATCGGAGTTATAAAACTCCAGTTATAACGTTTTTCGTCGAAAAAACCTAAATATTGAAATAGTCATAACTTGCTCATTTTAAGTCGGAATGAGCTCATTTTTGGACAGGAGATACTTTATACCATATATTTCCATGTCCCAAAAGGCCGGAATTTTTCTCACAAATTAAGTGGCCGAAAATTCCCTTTTAAACTTCTGGGTAGTAGCTTTTTTGTAATTTGCAGCTTTTGACTCCTTTGCTAAAATCATTCCACACGAAAATCTACAACACCTTTTTTCAGTGATTCCACTTGGATAAGTTAGAAAACTCATAGATATAACTCTAGAACTTGACCACACTCAAAAATTAAAAATATAATAAGAGATATGGGGAATTGAATTTCATGTTCCATTTTCACCAAAATCTGATTTTTCAACCCTTTGTGATTTCTAAGAAACTTTCATGTTTTCACACAATAACCAACATAACTCATCATAAAATTTACTAATACTACGTATACCCATGATTTTCATCAGTCCAATGTTTTTATTATGACTTTCATCATAATCCACGTAAAAAGATCATTTCCACAATTTAATAAGGAATGAATACAAAGGATCATTCACCATGCATGTTGTAATCCACATAGATAGGTTATTCCAACAGAATAATAAAGAATGGAATAACAGAAGAATTCACCATGCATGCGATAAACCGTACAGACAGATTATTCTCAACAAAATAATAAAGAATGGAACTCAGTCACGCAGAAACGCGGATGATGAGGATATTCGACGAATAATAAATAATGGAACCAGTCCCCAGTAAAACACACATACAAGATATTACGGCGAATAATAAATGATGGAACCAGTGTCCCGTAAACACATAGACATGATGATATTCGGCTGTAATAATAAAGAACGAAATAATAGAAGAATTTCACCGTGTATGCAGATTTCAGATAAATAAAAGTTATTCAACATAATAATGAAGAATGGAATAACAGAAGAATTTCACCATGTATGCGGTACTTCGTATATAGAGGTTATTCCAACAGAATAATAAGGGGTGGAATAACAATAGCTCTCTTCATGAATACGAAAGAAATAATACCCCTTACGGTACAACAAATAATATCCCTTACCTTAGAATAAAGCTGGATACTGGAATAGAGACGTATCAGGCTTCTCTTCTTCTTTTTTTCTATAGATTTTCTCTCTATAGGTTCTCTCTATAATTTCTCTCTTTAATAATTGCTCTATAGCTTTAGTAAATTGGTGAGAAATGAAGGAATAATGAGCTTCTATTTATAGAAAAATATAGTTTCGATAATTGCACGTTTTGGGGCTCAAAAAATTACAGTACAATACCTCCAACTTTTCTTTCATTTTTAATTTAGTCCTGCAAGTATTATCAAACTTGCACCACCTCCCCTAATAGTAAATCATGTGAATCAATAGTAAATCATGTGACTCAATAGTTTTAGACATGTGAAAATACGAATTATAGTATAGTACCTCCATCCATACCTCCATCTTTAATTTAATCATGCAAGTATTATCAATCTTGCACCAACTTCCCTAATAGTATAAGAATGTGATTCAATAGTACACACATCTGAACAAATAGTTATATAAGCATGTGAATTAGTAGCAATTAATTGCTCATTTATCCGATAAATTTCCTGATTTATTAATATAACCCCCAGACATCAATTATCATCGGAATAGATGACGATTTCCACTCACACTAATAATCCCAACACAATGGAACTATCAAATTCATCTTTAATCAACACGAACTTATTCATCATTAATATTATAACTCACAATATTTAACAACCGTGTCGCTCCTGTGAAAGAGGGGGCTTTCAATAAGAATTTCTCTCCTATTAAGCGTTAATTAGGTGACCAAACCTCTCCTCGATGTAACTTCAGACATTGTAAATATTGAAATTTAATAATATGAATAACTTTGTCGTCTCAATTATTGATTTAATAATATATCATATAATGCGGATGATATCGTGACAATAATAAAATCAATAATATGAGAGATATGATGCAACAATTACTATAGAAATAATTGAGTATAATCGAGTGATTTCTCACGTAAAGCATCAATAATCAATACTGGTGTGCTACTATGCAACCACACGTACATCGCACTTTTTACTACCGGGTAGTTCAATAGTTTTAACGGTAACACTTTCGCCGTTATTTTTAATAAAAGATAACTCTGTCGTTTTCTTACTACGACAATATTTCCGTTGTGGGGTCCACCAATGATTGTGCCATCGTACGAATATTCCCCGACCAATCGAATATTATATAACCACTTGCTTACTTTGCAAAATTTGTAAATATTACCCACAACTATAACATTATATCAAATCCACACCATAATATTCAAAAAATATTTCGAGAAATTTAAATCTTTATTCATAAAATTTGGGGTCTCACACAATTGGTGTAATATCGAAGATTAAGCCATTAACCATGTAACATTTAATTATCAGCATAATATTATTTCTCACTTAAACGAATAAATTTCTTTTTTTCAAAAATATTGATTTCCTCATCTCATATCTTTAGTTCATCTCTATTAGGCATAATATAATATATTAGGCCATCTCGTAAATACATTATATATATATATATAGAGAGAGAGAGAGAGAGATAGAGAGAGTCCGGATCTTAAGCTCACCCCTTATCCACTCACTGAAGCTCACCCTTTTTTTAGCGATGACACCGTGACGGTTTGGTTATATACAACCGCCGTCTATACTTTTAGCGATGGACAACATATAGCGTCGTTAAAAGTATATACAACGGTTGTTTGATCGAACTATCGTCGGGTCCGTCACTAAAGGAGGAGTGAGCTTAAGATCCGGACCGTATAGTATATATATATATATATATATATATATAATCGATCAGGTGAGGGAGTCCGCATTTTGTTAAAATGCAGACTTTTTCTTTATTTTTTTGCTTTTTTTTAAACAACTAAAAAAAGTTTAATATTTTATGGAACTGAAATTTTTCCATAATTTAGTGTTTTGGGTGTGATTTGGATACATATAACAATACAGTGTTTTGGGTCTGAAATTTTTTCATAAAATAGATCTGTTTTGTTATATGTATCCAAATCACACCAAAAACACTGTATTATGGAAAAATTTTAGTTCCATAAAATATTAAACTTTTTTTTAGTTGTTTAAAAGAAAGCAAAAAAATAAAATAAAAAAGTCCGCATTTTAGTAGCGTGAGGGAGTTCTTACCTGATCTTGACCCTATATATATATATATATATATATATATATATATATATATATATCAATAATGAGTTTAATTAACTCACTCGTTTTTATTAAATATACTAACTTTAATTCACTATTTAATTGAAAGAATTAATCTCCTTGTTTTTGAATTTTATGTCATAATAATTCTATTGTCGTTCAAGGCTTAATATTCAAATTATATTATTTTATAATATAATTTTGATTTAATCTCAACTAATTAATATTAATTAATTTTCTTCACTTTCATATTTCATTTCGTAACTAACTTCATCCCTTTCTTTAATAGTTTAATTAACTATTAAATTTTACTTTTCAAATAAATGTATATATTTCATACTTGTATATACGTTTTAAATCCACCATTATAAGTCACATAAATATATAACACATATATATTTATACATTCAAACCAGACACGTATCATAATAAGAATTTTATTTAATAAATTCTTATTTTAATAATTTCAAAAAAATCCGGGTTTTCACACGACGTGTCTTATAATAAGAATTTTATTTATTAAATTATTATTTTAATCATTTCCGAAAAATCCGGATTGTCACAAATATAACTGTTTTATAGAACAAAAAGTAATATTTTAACATTTGTAATCTTTTTCACATAAAAGAGTCATAATTGTTATAATTTTGGTTATTATAAATTTATAATATTTTAAAATTTAAATTATTGTAACTTAATATTTTAATTAATAAAATTAATATTATAAATTACTTAAAAATTATTAATAAGAATAAAATTTCTTCAAATATTAATTAAAATATATAGCGAGTAATAATTCTTTTTATTAACAGTATTTTTTCGCAAAATTTCATCAAAGATTGACTCCACACATCTTTCTACAATCATAATTTTGTGAAAGAAAAAAATATAAATTGTGAACGATGTTTTTTTTCAAAATAACTATATCGTCACTAATTGTTTTCCTTCATTGTTCCCTCGCTAGAAAACTTATCATGTGAAGGAATGAATTTCTTCACAAATTTTCCTTAACTACATCCATAATTTCTTGTCGTAATCCTTATATTTTCATTATTATTGTACTTCTATTTATAAACTTTTATTTATTAATCACATGATGGATGTATTTTTTGTTCTAATTCAGATATATGAAATAATTATCAAACACATATCATGTAGGAGTTTGTATTTTGAATTCCTACAATGATATTTATAGTTTCGTTAATATTGTATTATCTATCATTATTTATTTATTAATCATAGAGATGTATTTACTTGTTATAATTCAGAGATATGAAATAATTATTAAACACATCATGTAGGAGTTGGTATTTCAAATTCCTACAATGATACTTATAGTTTTCATTTTTTTTGTGCATGATATATATATATATATATATATATATATATATATATATATATATATATATATAAATCATTTGCTAATCACATATATGTATTTCTTTGTTTTAGTTCAAAATATGAAATAACAAACTTTAATAAAAAAGAAATATTATTAATTATTGTTTTTATTTTCTACATTCACACTCATAAACTACATTCACTACATTATTAATTAAAATTAAATAAACTTACAATATTTAAAAAATAATTTATATATTAACTAAGCGAATGTGATCTCAATTAGTATATCCTCCTCTAGTTATATTTTTATTAATCATTATTTTGCTCATTTTATATGAATGTTTGGTAGATTATGACTTTATAAGTGTAAATATGTATATCCTCTAATGATATCCTTTAGTATATTATAAAAAGAGTATTAATTAGTTATTTTTTAATGAAGTTAAACCGTATAGAAAACAAAACAAAAATTTCAACACAATAAGTTTAATAATAAACTATTATGATTATCTGACACCCAAAAAAACAAGATCTTACAAATAAAACTCTTCACAAAGAGAATTAATCAATTATCTAAAAAAAATTCCAATACAAAACTAAGTATTGAAATTTTAGCTTTAAGCTAGCTTTAATATTTCGCCAATAAATTTCCTTCTCTTTATTTCTTTCCCACTATGTACACTCTAAAACTAAATTTCTTTGATCTCCTTTACCCTAGTCTATCCTTCTTGATCTTTCATCCCCTTCTCCTAAATTTAGGGCTTTTCACTTTCTGATAAAGCGAAGAGGTTGTTAGAAATAGGAGAGGTCGACTTCGCACAGGTTCTTCAAGCATCCATTCCCTCTATCGTCTCCCGCAAAGCACATCAAAGCTTCGCTTGTCAAGTGATTCGGGCATTCGAAGCCGTGGGAAGGCCCGATTCCCATAGAGAAGCCACAGAGCCTGATCAGTTACTCAATAAAAACTTCGACTACAAAAAGAAATTCGGAGCTATATATGAATTGGGGAAGGAGATTGGGCGAGGACATTTTGGTCATACCTGTCATGCTAAGGGTAGAAAAGGCGAGCTCAATGATCATCCCGTTGCTGTAAAAATCATTTCCAAATCTAAGGTTCCTTCTTTCATCGTTGTATTCATCCCTAAATTGTTCAATTTTATTACTCAATTTTATTCTGTTGTCAAAATAGTTGTTTGTTCTTATTATGGTGTCGAAATATTCATGTATACATACCCCATTAGGATGGATATAAACTGTTACACATTCAAGGTGTATGAGGAAATGCCACTAAGTCAAATATTACATTTTTCATTGTCTTTATTCTTCAAGGTTCCTTGTGAAATTTGATCTTTGACTTTACTATGTGTAGTGTGATAAAATATTATATTTCTTGTTGTAGTGATTGTTTCATGCATCAAAAAATAAATCTCCGAATATAAATACAATCAGAAAGTTGTGTGCAAATACTACTGGAACTAAAACGTAAACAACGAGAGAGATGATCATGAGCAATACTATTATTACTCCAGATCTCTCCATTTAATTTTTAAAAACGCAAGTTGGTTTTTAACTTTTCATAAGACTTAAGTTGTGGAAAAAAAATCAATTTCATTTTTTTGTTAACTTGTCACTTTATTCTTTACCAATCAGATATCAAGGGAACTTTCTACTGATAATACTCATTTCTTAATTAGTTGGTATGTACTACTGGAACGAACATAAACTATTCATAATACTTGAGTTTTGCTTAATTTCTTTATGGTATTGATGACTTCATCTTGCAGTAACTTATCTTCAATGGTTATATTTTGGAATGTGTCCATACATGGTTATACCAAGAGGTCTCCAAGTTGAATTGACTAGCTTATTTTACTTTCAAGTAGCGAAGTCTAGTGTTGTATGTTTAAATCATAATATTAAGTAAATTAGTGTTGGATCTTTCTTATTCATGATTTTCTCTCTCTTCGCAATTCCCAATCCACAAACCCAAAACAACAAAGCATAAAATATATATTAGTAAAATATTTAATTTTAATTTTTTTACAAAAATGCCAAACTACAGGATTTTGATGTAAAGAGTTATGTATCTGTGATGTGAGTGATGCAAGTTTTAAATATTTTTTTAATTCCTCAATTGTTCCTTCTTGTTTTTACTGTTGTTCATTATGCCTTTGAGTTTCTCCACTGGTATATGTGTTCTTATAGTTGATTGGTTGATCCAAGAAGGTATTGGTGTAGTTTTTGGCAATGGTTTATCAACAACATGCGTTTTGAATATGGGTGCTCAGGTGACTTCAGTTATCTACATCAAGGTAATATTTATAATTACTCCCCCACCACCACACATAAAAAATGAGTTATGAAGCATTTCCAACCTTGTTGTTGGGCCACCAACATACTTTGGTATTTATATTTAAATAAAAAAAATTCATAAGTGAATGTTTAATATATTACAATAGTGCTTTGATGAATAAAGAATGGATATTAAAATTGGATACAAAATGATGTGTATGATTGTGGTAGGTGATAATCATTGGAACCATTTATTTATGGTAAATCATCAACTAATCATATTTTGACACATTATTTTGTATGTTATTTTATGTATCTGTAGCAATACTCAATATATTTATTTGAGAGAATCTTTGATTAAAATAAAACAATTTAAGATTGGAGTAGGTATGCTTGTTCATTTTTGTTTGTGATGACTTTGCTACTGATGCTTCAATATAATTTTAGACAACTGTCTCTTGTAGCATGCAATATTCTAGCGCCTGACTAAAGATCACGTATTTATCACAGCAAAAGGATACCCTGATATTGTCACAAGGTAGCGTAAAAGTTTAAACAGTTCAGGTGAACAATAAAGTTGATATTAGTTTGTTTCTAGATCTTATCCTGAAAGTCTATTATTTATTAATTTCTAATTAAGTTAATAGACTTGTTCATGGATTATAAATAATATAATAGCAATCAATACGAATTCATGTGTAATTGCAGGAAGATTTGATAGTGAGCATGTTGGAGAAGTGCAAGCATTCTCTCCCTGTAGTTCAGAGAATTGCAGAGAGCACGAATGATGATGAGGTTAATTAAAATATTTGCAGCAGTTTGAGAGCATAGTTTTATTGTTGATTTACTTTTGTGGGAAAAAGCTGGAAACAAAACATTAAAATTTTATTCTTTTGATTTCCTCTTTATGCAAGCTAGTTGTTAAAATACTATAAGATTGGTTAATAAAAACAAATTTCCAGACTAATTTTTGGCATCGAAATTGATGTCTCATCTTTGTGAAGTCAGTTTCATTTCCATTTTATAATAGTTGAAGTTACTCATATTTTTGCTAATATTTTTCTTAAAATAACACAGCTGAATGTTGCAAGCAATATACTATAATTTTGGTGGTTTTTAATTTTTTTTGTGATTTAACATATGAAGTATATGCAAAATAGCATATAATCTATTTATGTGTTTCATCTGTTTTTGAATATAGTTTGGTTGGTATAGAACATGAAGACAATGCAACTCCAAATTTTCATTTATTCTTTTATCAATTATGCTTGTGAAATTTAAGCAGTCAAGTGCTCATTCTAACTTGTTCCTTGTATCAGAGAACATTTTGAGGTTTATAAATGATGGAGGTGAAGCTATAAGGGAAGTTGGAGATTCAAGTATAAACATTATACCCGACGATGCTTTTTGACGGAGGGGATATGAATTTCTTCTTTACAAATCAACTGTTCTAATTACTCCTTTTTCAGGAATTGTTTGAATATGTAGCCCTGCAGCTAGCAATGTTTGTTTTTACAGATATAGAGGGTACCAAAGATGCACAAGCGACCACAAATAATTTTGGTGTAAGCATATCTTACCCGGTGGATCAAGCTGCAGCCTCGACCATCAAATGGAAGAGTTTCTTTGTCGGTGACATGGTTGACTATACTTAATTACACTTTGCTTAATCATATTGTCTACCTAATGTCAGAAAAAAAATAGTATGATTATGATTTGTTGTTGGACTGCATGCACATAAATTAAACTTCATGGTGAATAAATGTATGCTAGTTTTATAGCCTTCACCACCAAATTATGGCCAATTCACTTCAATTCCTGATCAGGTTGGAAAGGAATTGGCAAATGAAATCAATCAGACTTTGGAGAAATATGGTGTTGATTTACGCACTTTAGCACTGGTAATTAATCTCTAATTAGTTTAATCCAAATAGTTTTTTTCAACTTATTGAAACAAGTTCATCAAACTAACTAACTAACTAACTTTATTGAAAAAAGTTCATACAGTTGTGCACTCGTGCAGGTTGATGATACCACCGCAGATTTGGTTGGAGGTAGATACTACAACAATGAGAGCATAGCAACAATTACTCTAGTTATGACCACCAATGCTGCTTACATAGAACCACCTCAAGAAGTTCCCAAATGGCATGGTCCATCCCTTGAATCTGGAGAAATGGTCGATAATTTGATAGTAGTACTAATTCCTAGTTATCTCATACAAGAAATAAGATCAAATTACTAATGATTAACAACTGTTTTAACTTTCAGGTTATTAGCATAGAATGGGAAAATTTTAAATCTCAGCAATCATAATAAAAAGGCACAGGGCAAGGTTACAACCTATAAATACTACAATTATACTTCTCGGTACATCCATCACTGCACCATTAATAATTTGAAGGTAAATTTTTGTTATTTTGGATGTTCTGGCTTTCCCGTGATTTCCTTATATTAATGGTTCATTCTAATATGGATAGTTTCGACTTTTGATCTTCTTGGTATGAAATATGTTTGGAATTATGAGGATTTCTCTCAAAAATGACGAATATGATCAAGAATTAATACTAATTAGTTACTTCTTTTTGGCAGTTTGATACTAAGTATTACTATAAAGTTGGAATTGGACATTCTCTGCTAACTTTCTGGTTCATCACTCCTCCTGTAGTTGGACCTGATGTCCCATATACATTTGGCCTCATTGGTAAACTGTTCTTCCTATATTAGCATTCCAAAGAAGGGCTAATGAATAAAGTTTTCACATTTGTTCAATAATCTTCTGTCTTGTTGGCGAATTCCAAGATTTTTTACTTTATGCCTTTCAAAGAGTTGAATTGAATAAATGTGAATGTAGTGTACTACATTGGACCGCAGGACTTAATAAAGAAGTACCAAATAAGAAGAAATTTTAATTAGACTAATTGCTAGAGTTTTTTGTATGTTTAGATGAATCTCAAAAGGGAAAACACAGTTGCGATGTAACATCATGAATCTATATGACATTTTTTGTTAGCTATATACCTTTTATTCACTTTATTAATAATTTTATTGTAGGGGATCTTGGTCAGAATTATGATTCAAATCAGACACTTAACCATTATGAACTAAATCCAACGAAAGGAAAAGATGTGTTGTTTGTCGGGGATCTTTCATATGTAGATAACTACCCTAATCATGACAATACATGGTAACTTTATTTATTTACAATAGTTTTTAATTTCTTGCAGTCTGTAATAAATTTTCAGAAGTTTGTTTGTTTCTTAGCATAAATTTATCTTTGTTTAATATACTACATATGGTAGAGTAATTCAGTACTTGACATGTGTGATTGTGCTACATCTATATATTATCTTAAATAAAATTACTAAAACTGTTCCCAAACTTTATTTGAAAAGTTCAATTTGTAACAGTTATAGTGTGGCAAAGATTCCAATATGGAGTCTGAGGTTAAGCTGGTTTGTCTTCACTAAAGTCGTATATAAATAAAATTATCAACCAAAAATTGATTGCTTCCTGATATATATTAGGGCAGTTGTTGCAAACTCATACACAATTGTCTAGCTCGTTATGTTGCAAAAGTATATGTATATGTCAACATTTATAGTCGCAATGAAGGTTTATGAAATGGCCGATTAAGATTCTAATTTTTTCTTGTAACAGAGCAATCATATAGTCGCACTGAAGGTTCTTTTTTTATTTGGAAATGTAGCAAATGATATTGTGAGCATATTTATCTTTTTCTGCTAATGAGCAATACAGTGTACATTAGTACCACGTAGCAACTCTATTATCTTTGTGTATTGATTTTGGCACTAAGTGCATTTGTTGACCTATTTGCTTCATTTTCCTGACTTGCTATTATTTTTAAATATGTGCAGGAAGACTGCTTCTACGACTTACCTTAAAATACTGGGTATCAAATTTCTGTTCCACGTTTACGGAAGACAAGGGAGAAAATTATGAAGTGTACTCTCTCTATATATGTAAATATATACTTTGATTGAAGAACTGTGGTAGCTTTAGATGGTTAATTGTAAAGATAATGAATGATTATGTAGTGGATGATTTTATTAAGTTAATAATATTTTAGTTTTTTTTTATTTTTGCCATTATTTGCTATATGGGACATTGAGTGTACAAGTACACAAAAAAGAATGTCAAATTTTGATTTGGCAACAATATAATTCGTTACCAAAGCATTGAACAAGTTTTAATATAGCAACAATTTTTTATACATTTAGCAATAAATTTTTGTTGCTAATCGCATTAAAAATATATTATTTGGCAACGAAAAATTAACCTAATAACAACGGAGAGGATATTGTTTCTAATACTAACATAAAAGGCAACATTTTTTATCGTTGCAAATTATATCAACTTTCGTTGCACATATAAAGAAACGACAAACTATATAATGTCGTTGCTGATTTAGCATAATGTCGTTGCCAAATAATATAATCAGCAACGAAAATCGTTTCTAAAAAGTTTACATTCTGTAACGAAAGCAAGCTTAGGCAATAATTTTCATAATTTACTGCAACGAAAAATGTCGTTGCAAAAAGGTGTCAATTGCAACGAAAATGCATGGTCGTTGCACAAAAAAAAAGAGTTCGTTTCGTTGTCAATTAGCAGGCTTTTGCAACAAAATGGGGTTTTTAGAAACGAAATTTTAATTATTTTGCAACAATACATTTTGTTGCTAAATGATCGATGTCTCTGTACGAAAGCCAAATTTCGTTGGAAAATATATTACTTTTGGTAACGAAAAAAAAATGTTCGTTGCGGAACAATTACCAACGCTCATTCCGCAACGAAAGACGCAACGACAGTAAAGTCGTTGCCAAAACCCTTTTGCAACGAAATTTGGCACCTTTAGCAACAAAAATCGGTTGTTGCTGAAGCCCCATTTTTTTGTAGTGCTTACATCCGACTTTTAAATTAGGGTTTAATAACTTGAAACTAGGGTTTTCTAATTTATAGAAATTATATATGGTTTCTAAATATTAATTAGGGTTTACCTAATTAATCATAAAATTATATAATACACAACATATATCGTATAACACAATTATATAACAGTATCGAACTCATAATTGAGTTTCAAATTAGGGTTTCCACTTAGCAATTAGCTAGTTACTATTTAAGGTTTCTAATTTGAGAACTTTGGGGTTTAAATCACTAATTAGGGTTTTTACATAATTAGTGTTAACACTTATAATACAAATCATATACCACATAACATAGTGACTTAAGAGATTTTGAAGTCTCGTTTGACTTCGAAATCAGGGTTTACCAGTAATACAAGGGTTTCCAAATACTGCACCACCATTGACCAATCATTAACAATGTGTACATATAGTACTTATTTATAGCACTGAAAAATCAAAATATAATTAATAATATATTATTATTCTCATTCCTTGATCAAAATCTAAAATTAGGGTTTGGATTCCATATCTGATTTATCTGTCATATATAACATTATTAATTAAGTTAAATAATTAGCTTAATTAATCTAAAAAAAATTCATATAATAAAATAGTTATTATAATAATGCCATAATCATTTCATATATTATTTAAATAGTATAAACATATTTTCATGGAAAATAATTAATAAAAACATTTTTACTGTAAAATTAATTATTATAAGAATATAGTTTATAATGATCAAAAATTCTAAAATTAAATTATTTATAATTATTCATGCAATAAATAAATTTTTATTTATCACAAATATACATACACATTACCTTGCACGCATTCTCACCTTTTTAAAAAAAAATTATACGCAAAATTTCTGATTTAATTATATAGAAAATATCGGGTTATTACATTTACCCTCCCTTATAAAGATTCCGTCCCCGGAATCACCATTTTAAAACCTATACATGCCAGGGTACATAACCTACACAATCATTGCAAGTAGATCTCGATCATAATTGATCGATCCGATCTTAAACTATTCAGCATAAAGCTTAACTATCTGATTAAACAGAAAATTGATTTCTAATAGAACTCAATTTCCTCCTTCAAAATCTCTTTATAAAAATAATTTACTATATATATATATAAGAAAATAAAATTGGTCCGAGTAATACCTGGAGTTGCATCCCCGGCTGCTATCGATGTGATGCCCCCAAAACAGGTATACATTACCCATCTTGAGTCGCCAGAAAATACACTATAAAAATCATTTACAACTTCATTTATACAACTGTCGTGCAAAATACGACGACATGTATACTGTGAGTTTAAATATAAATACATATACCAATTCTGACTCATGTCACAATTGCACCTTACATGAAGGTATAGTCAAAAACTATTTTAGAAATTAAAATCTTTGGAAAGTGCTCAAGGAAACCTTCGTACATAGGAGGCCATGAATCTAAGTTATGATAGATATCATATGTCTAGAGAATTATCCTTGGTTGACCCAATAGACCCCAAAGAAAAACGAGAAGATTACTATCATGTTCCTTCCAATGGTGAGTCTCCTCTTGACATATAACTATCTCCACTGTCTCCAAGTGAAAATTATATTTTAAATAAATTCCAAGATCATATAGGTAGTGCTCGTAGATATACTCAGCAAGTGGATGTACACAACCCTGTCTTATGATAACACGAGGTTGTATGTCATTAGACATCTTGTATAATAGTGACAAAACACCCTTCCAAAGTTGAGTTCGCCTCATCCTATTCGGTTCACCAAAATTAAATATCAAATGACGTATACAATACGACACACTTATTTAAAGTTCTCAATAAAATTATTTCCATACTATTCAGGGAGAACCTCAAGCAACTATAGACCACGATTCTATTCCCTCGTTATCCCCTTTCGACCATACTACACTCTTATTACGAAAGGAATTATGAAGCAAAAGGGTGAGCACAACTAGCCCAGTAAAGAATATCATAACTAAAGATAATTAAATTATCAATAGCTTTCGTCAATAATAAATCAGAGATTTAGAACATATGGTAGATGATAAAACTTTTCAACCATAGTTGCAGCAGAACGAGCAATCTATTAAAAGAGTCAAATAGACCATCAAGTCTATTATCTTCTCCATGTTAAAAGTCTACCAATAATGTTTTATCCATGTAACATCAATCAACAATTCCTGTCCACAATCATATGAATAACTCATAATCATAATTGTGATTCTCAATTCCTTTTCGCACCTGTGATCGAAGATAATTTTCATCACCTATCTTCACATGAAACATCAAAAATCATGGTTATACCAAATCACAATCCCTGCTCATAATCATACTAATAAATTCATCTTTGCACTACGGCCAAAGATATCCATTAACAATTCATCTTTGCACTATAGGCCTAAGACATACAACTTTATTTTTGAAGAGTCAAGTAGAGCATGATATCTACTATCTTCTACGAATTTAAAAGTTTATTATCAATATTTTATCATTTGAGACTCGACAATAAATAATCCACATCATCGAATCACCCCCCCCTGACTACTACGGCCAAGGATATTCGTTGATATCACATCCATGAATTATCTATGCACTACGGCCAAGGATATTCATTATTATCACATCCATGAATTAATTTTTCATTGCTGAGACTCGGTTCAATAATTAATCCACATTATCAATTCATCCATGCACTATAGGCCAAGGACATTCTTTTAGTATCACGGCCACGAATTATCCATGCACTACGGGCCAAAGAGAATCGTGTTTTCATCAACGGTCCTGATCATACCATAAAATTATTCATCTTTGCACCCTTGGCCGAAGAGAATCCACAACCATAATCATACCAAAAATTGTCCATCAATGCACTACGGCCAATGATGACTTTTTCCACATCATTTGTAACATTACGGTCATGATTATACCGAATAATCCCTGGTCATAATCATACCAAGTCCATCTACACACTACAGGCCACAGATGACTTTCAACATGATATATACATGAAGATCATGACAACGATATAAAGAATCAATCAAATGAGATAAAGGATAAATATTAAACATTTATAATATAAATTATCCAGGGTTCAAGAATATCCCAATGTTATCAATCACTTAATAATCTCATAATCTAATATCATTAATATTATAACAATATTTTAATTATTTCTTAAACTTATAAACAATTTATTTTAATTATTTACACTTTACCAAATAATTTATTTAATCATTCAAAAATACCATACTCATAAGATTTCATCACCAATGATCAAATCTCTTATCAAAAATCTGCATATACCCTATATAGGATTTCCAAGCCATAAAATCCTATTTACAAATTTTCAACTACCTCAAGTTTAAATTTCATGGTCATCGAAGTTATAGAACTCCGGTTATAGCATTTTTCGTCGAAAAAATCTAAATATTGAAATGGTCATAACTTGCTCATTTTAAGTTGGAATGAGCTCATTTTTGGACAAGAGATACTTTATACCATATACTTTCATGTCCTAAAAGGCAGGAATATTTCTCACAAATTAAATACCCGAAAATGCCCTTTTAAAATTTCTGGCAGTATCTATTTTACTATTTTTCACTTTTTCGTGTCTTGCTAAAATCAGTTCACACGAAAATCTACAACACCTTTTCTAGTGATTCCACTTGGATAAGTTAGGAAACTCATAGATCTAACTCTAGAACTTGACCACACTTAAAAATTCAAAATATAATAGGAGATATGGTCAATTGAATTTCATGTTCCATTTTCACCAAAATCTGATTTTTTAAACCTTTGTGATTTCTAAGAAACTTTCATGTTTTCACATAATAACCAACATAAATCATCACAACACTTACTAATACTTCATATACCCATGATTTTCATCAGTCCAATGCTTTTATTATGACTCTCATCATAATCAACATAACTAGATCATTTCCATAATTTAATAAGGAATGAATATAAAGGATCATTCACCATGCATGTGGTAATCCACATAGATAGGTTATTCCAACAGAATAATAAAAAATGAAATAATAGAAGGATTCACTGTGCGTTCAATAGACTACACAAACAGGTTATTCCCAATAGAATAATAAATAATGGAACCAGATCCGGTGTAAACGTACAGACAGGATATTCTGACAGAATAATAAAGAACGGAACCAGGTCAGGCAAAATTCGCACCGACAGGATGTTCCAACAGAATAATAAAGAATGGAATAACAACAAAAATCACCATGCATTCAGTACTTCGCATAGACAGGTTATTCTAACAGAATAATAAATAACGGAACTAGGTTAAAGCGAAATTATTGCCAAGCGGGATGTTCAAATGAATAATAAAGAATGGAATAACAATAGAAATCACCATGCATGCGGTACTTCGCATAGACAGGTTATTCCAATAGAATAATAAGGAATGAAATAGAAGAATTTCACTAAGTATAGGGTAGTCCGCGTATACAGGTTATTCCAATAGAATAATAAAGAATGGAACAATAGAAGTTCTCTTCATGAATACAAAAGAAATAATACCCCTTACGAGTACAACAAATAATATCCCTTACCTTAGAATAAACTGGATATAGGAGTAGTGAAGTAGCAGAATACTTTTCTTCTTTCTCTCTATAGTTTCTCTCTCTAGAGTTTCAGTGAATTCGTAAGAAATAATGAAGGAATGAGCTTCTATTTATAGGAGAATGGACTGAATAGTAACCAATCCATGAACGGTCAAGATTGATTTACTTTTAAACGGACGGTCCAGATTGGTTTACAATAAAATATAATATATTCTATTTATAATCTAATAAAATGAATAACTTTATAAAAGTTATTCTATTTTATATAAAAAAGATTTTACTATGCAAACACTATGTAGGCACTATGCAAACACTATGCATAATAAAATATAATATATTCTAATTATTGTCTAATAAAACAGATAACTTTATAAAAGTATTCTGTTTTATATAAAAAGATTTTACTATTAGCCTATTAAAACGAATAACTTTATAAAAGTATTTTGTTTTATATAAAAAGCATTTCTGTTTTATTGCATTAATAATACTAATAAAACAAAACTTCATCATCACTTACTTTGAAAAATTTTCAAATGTCATCCTTAACTTTAAACTTTTATCAATTTAACAATTCACCAAAATAAAAAAATTGAATACTTTTATTTCATAAAATTTGGGGTCTCACAATAGAATCCTTAAAAGTCATGATGAAGACTCCTGTGGTTGGTTATGTTGGTTCGTTCGTTGAAGTTGGTCCCGTTGTCGCCATTGTTCTGCTGCCTTTTCTCGTATTCACATTCCTTTCATCCCTTCTCCTTCTTGGACAGTCTTTTACCTTATGCTCCATTGATTCACAAATAAAACACCTACTATACACTCTTGGATTGGGGCCGTTAGGAGAGATATGTCTCTCCTGCCCACACTTATAGCACATAAACTTTCCTTTTAAACACACTTTCTCGAGTGATTCTATCCGTAATTCCCATCTTGCACAACATGTTTCCTTCCACCTCCTGGCCTATTTCTGGTATTCCCAAAATTATCTCATTTCATCGTATAGGTGGCAAAAGCTGTCTTTTACCCCTCCGTTATCCTAGCTATCACAAACGCGTCAACATGGTCTGCTGCTCTTCTAAATCCTTGTGATATGACCGCCTTGAAGTCTTTGAAGTTTGTCGATCAATTATCTGGCTGATTTCCCGCGGTTGGTATTCTGTTCTGCATAGCTTGAGCGAGTAAATTTGCAAAATTCTGTATCGAATCTGGTTGTCCTCCAATATTGTTGACAGGTTCTTCTGCCCTTTGGTTTCGTTTTTGTCTCAGCGGCATTATCATAAATTATTCTTTATTAACTTACATTCTAAGCCTTATTGTATACGTTCAATATATAACTCGAAATTTTCTACTCAAATAGTCATGTATTCAAAATATTAGATTTTGAAATTTTGGTTTACTGTATTAACCAGTGTTTAGATAAATAGTTACTATCTTTATACCCACTTATTTCATTAATCCAACATAGATTCATATTCATAGTACTCGACATACCATAGCACATATTGCTTTAAACATCCACTATCCCTTTTGTGAGTCAAAAGTCGGGAATCGCTGTTATAACTTATACAAAAGTTAAGAATATTACCTTATACCCACATACCTATCATATACACAACATAGATGAACATATCCAAGTAATGCTAATACTACTTATTTCCTACGCCTTCACTAAATATCAATTGCTTAGTATTCTATATATTCCCGTTATCCTCAACAATTCATTAACACATAACTATACCTAATTCGTCAAACTTACCTCACATTATGAGTTTAAGAACTCACCACAAACATAAGAGTTTAAGAACTCGAGCTTAATCTTATATTCTTTATCTATACTCTACCTATCAGTTATACTATCATTTTTGGGTCCAGTACTACATTTTCCAAAATAATCACCTCATTGAGTTAGCTTTCAATGTGAGCCTCTATTTCAGCTATTGGCTTTGATATTGGCTCGGTTATGGAGGTTGGCTCCTTCTTTACGATTTAAGGGTATCCTAACCCTTTCTATCTGACATCTACACATAGTTTATCTAGACTAGCATATAGTATATACACACAATAAATAATAGTTTTATATAAGTTATCTTTTATTTTGTTTGACGATGAATTTATCCAATTCATCTCATTTTAAACTTTATACGAGTTATTTGTATTTTCAACATTTCCCTCCGTTCTAAGGTTATAGCCTAAGGTTTATCCCACCTAAGGTTTCTAAACTTAAAGCTCTGATACCATAATGTAATGCCCCAAAATTCAGGTACTTGAAACCCAAACTCGGTGCTTTACGATACCATTTCTATGAGCGGAAATAATACTACTACTACTAATAATAATATAAATATCAAACTTAACTTACATTTATCAGAGTCTAATCCCAAGTATGCAACCTTTACTACATTCTTTACATGATATATAATACATATCATTATCTTAATACAGTTTAACTGCTACAAAAGATACCATTAAACATATTATGTTTGCTTTCCTTTTCAATTATTCTTGTCTGAACCTTCAGGTTGATCATGCCTAGCTGAAAACATTTAAATTTAAAGCAAGAATGAACATTTAGGTGCCCAGCAAGTAATAACAATTATAAATATAATTAGCTGAAAGAATTAAATATTTTCTTTGTACATCACTTCTACAACAAATCAATAGTTGTGAAGTAAACTGAACCGATAATAATAACATAACAATTCTATCTCAAATTTTTGAAACTACGTATTGACTATAAATGGGGTTTAGTTGACATACTATGAACATTGTTTTCAATTTTTGAATAGGTTTAGCAGAACTTCATCCGCAAACCATCATAACTTACGGGCGCGATGGTGATCATCCCAATGTGCCCTGTATTTATCAATACTACATACAAGAACGATATTATCGTTCACTCTATCTGCCTTGGGCGCATAAAAATTTTCCCATTTTTGGGATGTTCATACTTAGTCTGGAATCCGAACCAAAAAAATTTGATTGGATATAAAAAGGTTTTATCATATTCAACGATATTTTTAAATCTGTGTCTAGCTGGTCAAATAGCTTAGACGGCTTTTACTTAATGTATACATACGGGGGATCAATATATATATATATATATATATATATATATATATATATATATATATATATATACATGTGTTTAAATATAATGATTATCCAAGTGAGGTCACTAGTATAACCATATTTATAAATTAACGAACAGAATATATATCTGAATATTATAATATAATATCATGTTGATAAACAATGAGCGGGTATAATATATAAAACAATAGGGTTAATAATCTGGTACAATCATAATATAATTCTGAAACTTTCTTACTCATATCCATTGCATAAAGGAAATGCAAAGGTAGGATACTTGCCTGGTCTGCTGCTTACAATATGCAACTTAGTTTTATCTTTTATATCAAGACCTATCATTAATAAGATAATTCATTCGATTAGAATAACATACTATAACACATAGCACTGCTTATTGTAGTCATCACATAACCTAATCACCTTGTCACACACATTCATCAGTTATTGAATCACAAACAAACATTAATACATTAAAATTATCTAAGTCCAGATCAATTTTTGAAACATGTCGGTGTACCTACGACTTTACCTGGTAATTATAGAGTCTATGACTCTAATCTGAAGTTCAATATCTGCAAGTATCAGTCATATTATTTTTAAATGACTTATAATAATTTTTAAACATTTATTATAAATTATCATTAATTTTCAAACATCGGAATCATTATTAAATGATTTAAATATTAAACAATTCTATTATCATTAACATTTAATTAATAGTAAACTATTAATGAAACCATTGCCAAGATATGAAAGTTATTTATAATAACTCAAAATATTTTTAAAGTACTAATATTACCTTTAAATGATTTTTAAAACATTTAAAATTATTTTAAGTAATTACCATTAATATTTAAATATTAATGCTTTATCTATCAAAATATTAAAAGTCATTAATTATAACTTAAAATATTTTTAATTTATTTATATCCTTTTTAAATGATTTTTAAATTAATAAAACCATTTTAAAACTATTTATTTAATATAATTAGTAAATAATTTTAATATCATTAATATTAAATTTAATATCATTAATATTAAATTATTAATGAGATTATCCTTTAAATATTAAAAGTTATATTTTATAACTTAAAATATCTTTAAACACTTTATTTTCATTTAAAATAATTTTTATAATATTGAAATCATTTTAAACTAATTTATTTAATATAATTATTAAATAACTTTCATATCATTAATAGTATGTAATTAATGAAATTAACTTTAAATATTGAAAGTTATATTTTATAACTTAAAATATTATTAAACTCTTTATTTTAATTTAAAATGATTTTCTTAATATTAAAATCGCTTTTAAATTAATTTATTTAATATAAATATTAAATAAATCTAGTAACATTAATATTAAAATATTAATATTTTTTTGACAAAATATCAAAAGTTATATTTTATATCTTAAAATATTTTTATAACCTTTAAATCATTTTTATATGATTTTTAAATCATTAATTCCTTTTTTTCATAATTTATTTAATATATTTATTAAATAACTTAAATATTATTAACATTAATTAATTAATGAAATTCATCACAAAATATTAAAAGTTATAGAAAATAACTTAAAATATTTTCTTATAATTTTAAATGATTTTTCAAGAATTAAAATCATTTTTAAATAATTTATTTAATATAATAATTAAATAAATTAAATACCTTTTAATATTCCAAAAATATTAAATATTTATGAAATATATTAAAATTATTTAAAACTAATTTTCGTACTTTAAAATAATTTTTAGGAATTTATTTTGTATTTTTCATAATTAAAAACTATTTAATACTAATTATTTAATAAAAATAATTATTTTATAAAGTGACTGTCGCTAAAGACTGTCTATAGCGACAGAACTGTCGCTATACGTGTTCTTCGTGTTCTTAAGCGAAGCCCAGAAACTCATGTCAAAGTTCGAGGTGCTCACTATAACCATCTATGATTCTTAGCCTGAGCATGATTTGGACTAACTAGAACATGGGTATTGAAGAAGGAATGTAACACTACAATTATCGACCCTTATCTTGATAATACAACAACTTAGATGCAAGATCCAGAGTTTCAAAGTTGTTGTTAGATGGTTCCTGGGTTTTCCAGAAACCTAGTCAGTCCGAGTGGACATTTTCAAGTTCAAATTAATCTGAGTTCTGATCCTTATTTTTGTGGTTTTATGGTTCATACATGTAGTATAAATGACAAGGAATAACGACATATCAAGATCTCAATCCAAAAATAACAGATTCACAAGCTATGATTCGGTTAAACATTGTCAGAAAATTTGTTTAACCAGTTTCTAGGTTTTTCCCAGAAACGCAAAACAGTGCGAGTGGCCTACTTTGACCACCTTCTACGTTCGATATGTTGATGTTATATGGGATTTAAAGGCATGTAACTATAATCTAGACAATAGGGTACACAT
>JAINUW010000230.1:0-92088 GCA_020205615.1 Panax quinquefolius
TTAAGGATTCGAAGAGAGGAAAGCTCCAACCACAATCACGTTAAAAGGTCATACCACAAGTTAAAGTTTGTGGAGGAATCATGCTTTATGGAAATGACCGAATTGGAATCCGGAAATGAAAGCGAGGTATCTCACCTTTTCAAAACACACAGTACGACGCCAATTTCGGTGACGTAAATTTCAGCAAGAGAGGAGAGTCAGAAGACTTCAAATTTTTTTAAATAAAAGGAATTTCCTTTATTTATTATTTTGAAATAAGAAGGGTTGATTTGATTAATGTGGATAGCTGGCGGTTAAATACGCAAAATATTTCAAAATAAGTGTTGGTTATAAAATATTCATTTGCTCTGGGAATATTCGCTTGGTCGTGGAATATTCGATCGTCGCTGGAATATTCGTGACGACCACTTGCTAAATGCCAGGGGCCCCATAATCCAGAAAGTTTTATTGGATGAGGAAAACGACAAAGTTTGGGTGGTTATAAAATACACAGAAGTTGTTACTGCAGATAAGATCATTGGAATATCTTTATGGTTAAAATAATAAAGAATACGTCAGTTGCAGACAAGAAGTTGATATGTCAGACAGATCAATTATTGATCCCCACGTAGCAGAAGGCACTACTCAATAATTGTTACAAAGAATTATCGCTCAAAGATTTTATTTTATTGATTCAATAATTGTCAAGCGTTGGTATTTTATATTATTGTGCTTCAATAATTGTCAACGCACAAGATTTCTGATTATCGATCAATAATTCATATTATTTGAATAATATTATTAGATAACATTATTGGCAAATGTCTAGAAAGTTCCGTCTAAGGAGAGGTTTCGTCACCTAATTTGGCCAAGTAAGAAGAGAGATCCTTATCGAAAGCTCCCTCTTTCCTCGAAATACTGGTCATTAAGTAAAATGTGATTCTCAGAATATTATTTGTGAATAATTAATTATTGATTCATATGATAAGTGAAATATTTATTTTATACGTGAATATAAATGATGGATTTATTTATGGTTATTAATGAAGGGAATTAATGTCGAGATGTTTTATTTGTATTTTATTCTGGATTGGAGGTATTAAAAGATCAAATCCTTTGGTTATTACATACTTTATGTGTGAGTTATAATATTTAATCCCACCGCTGATTCGTTGTAATTTTTGGATATGTTATACATATATAAGTTGAGTATATGTCCATAAATTTTGAACCGCTAAAAATGCACTAATGATTCACAGTGAATTTTAAGAGGTGTCTGATTCTGAAATTAGGTTTATAATTGATTTGGTGGAAAATTCTAGAATTGAGTGGGCCCACTTATGGTTGGTGAAAAAATGTATTTAATTTTATTTCAAATGGTGGGTGGCAATAAGAGCGGAGTAAAGCCATCGTGTACAGGTGTCAAGTCCTATTTCTACGGCTAACATTTTCCTATAAATAGAGGGCTGTTAGAATTGAAAATCACACTAAACAAAGTTTTCTCTTTCTCTATATTATCGAGCCGTATTTTGTGAGTATTTAGATACTTCGAGAGTTGTTATTCAAGACAAGTTTCATTCAAAGATCACTTCCCGACCTTTCCTTCGAAGTAATCGATTCTTCGAGGTAAAGGATGTTATTTTCTTCTCAAATGATATTAATTCTTCAATATCATTACGTCAAATATCGTCGTACTTTTATCAAATTTGGAACTTTTTTCATGTTTCCGGGTACTTATTCATGAGCTTATTCACGAAGTTACTATTCATGAGTTACTATTCACGAGTTACTATTCACGAAGATTATTACTATTAAATCAGCGTGAAAATGTTTTTTTTGTAGAATTTCTATCTTTCGTGCTCTGAGTTATATTCACGATACCAAGACTATTCACGATCACTAAGACCATTCATTATCACTATGACTATTCAATAGTAAAAATGAAAATTTTTCTTTCGCTCAAAATATCTATTCGATACTAGCTTCGATTGTATCCATGCTTTTGATCATTCTTGAATTTTACTTCAAATATGATTATTTACGTAAGTATTTCAGGAACTCGGGATTGTTTAAAGCATTTAATCCATAATACTTGTTCTTTGTTTCAATCGGATTCGCTTTTTAAAAAATATTTTTCATCATCCTCGCCTTAAATGATGATATTATTGAATATCTTTGGCCCGTAGTGCAAAGATGAATGATTTCCAAGAATATCTTCGGCCCTGTGAGTAAAGAACGATCGATTTCTACGAATATCTTTGGCCCGAGGCAAGAAAGATGAACAGTGTTAAGATGAACATGCATCGATTGAATATCTTGGCCTTTAGTGCAGAAAGATGAACAGTGTTTAAATGAATGATCGATCGATGAATATTTTTTCGTTCAGAATAGAAAGATGAACAGTAACAGAGATTAACATTGATCGATTGATGAATATTCTTTTTGCAGAGTGCAAAGATGAACTTTTGATTGAGATGAATATTGATTGATGTTACAGGATAAAATATTGATGATGGATCGTTAAATTCATAGATTATAGTAGATTTCATTCTCTACGTAACTCTTCTATGAATTATTATTTCACGAATATTTATATCATCATGATGAATCACCTTTTCTGTTGTTGAGACTAAACGATAATTTTTGTATATTATCTTAGTCTATGATTTTTATTGAGGTTAGCTTCTATTTTCCTAGTCAATATTCTAGGCGAGAATGTAGCAGTACTTAGCTCGGGGTTAGTCTAATGTTCTGGTAGAACCATTAGTAGTCTCACCATTTGTAAAATAATGTATCAATAAATGTGATGAGTGATTTATTTGAGTATAAATATTGCCTGTAAGATAATATTTGTATTTAAACTCACAGCTTATTGTTGGATAATAAAGTTGTAGTTGTTTCCGCACTATGTATTTTGCTACCTCGTAATGGGTTGGATGGAATGGACCTATTTTGGGGTCGCCACAATCACCTCGCTTTCGTTCTCGTGACATGACTCAAACCACAACAAACGCTTCTTCCCTAATCGTTGATTTGACTTTTTCGGGACATTTTTTGAGTCACCGCCCTCGCTTGAACTAGGTTTCGCACATCGCATAATCTCGAAGCGATATGTCCTTCCTTTCCACAACTATAGATACCTCGAATCGTCATTGTGGGCGCTTGACCGATATGTCCCTCTTTTCCGTGATTTCAGAAAGATATGACCGGTGGTCGCTTCTCCCTTGAACCAGCTTGTCGCCGTAAGATCGCTGCCTTCACATAGTTGTTGTTAAATCTCTCTTTTAAAATCTCCTCACGACTCGCTTTTCGTTTTTATGGCCATGATTACCACCAGTGGTAACCATTTTTGTCCGCTCTGCTTTTCTCCTTACCAAGTTATCATTATTCGTTGACTGCTATCTCGAGTACGATCCTCGTTATGGTCCCTCGCCGACTGTGTATCTGCTATCTCGCTTCTAACAATCGAGCCTGCTTATAACATCCTAATAAAGAGAAAATTTATGGAAATGAGATAATCGACGACGTGTTTCAAACCTCTAAGAAACATCAACGCCATAACGCTCCTCATTCTCCACCAAATGAGGTGCAAAACTCGATAACTCGCAAACTTTGCCTCGCATCGAGACACCGCCATGTTGTTTGTTCCAATCGATGAACTCCACTTTCTTCATACGATTTAACACTTTCGTGAAAGTATTTGTCATTAAATAGCTTCAAACGCCTCCCAAGACATGCTGAAAAGGGGCCGGATGGGTACGCTTCACAGACTCCCCACCAGTGAGTCTCGCACCGCCATTTTAACATAAGGTGGCGAATGGAACCTTCGTTCTTCCGCATCCCAAGACATCGAATATCTTCGTAATTTATTATTTGACCCATGTTTCCGCCATGATCGGATCCGGCTTTCCTTAAATTCGGGGTCCCAACTTTGAATCGCTTTCGTCGTGGATAACCCGTGAATTGCTATCATTTCCTCCTCAGATTTTGAACACGAAGTCTCCTCGCCCCGATTTTTGCATGAATCGCAAAAACTTCTAAACATCCCCTCGCTCATCATCTCGCTTCAATGGTGTTGTTCATGGGAGGAACATCGCCACTCACTGTTGCGCTCTCCTCGCTGGTGTGAGTACAGTATCTCCACTGGGCCTCATTTCCATTGTTAATATTCTCACGACATTCTCAAATCATCACATAAAACAAGGGTTAATTAAGGAATTCAATATATCATAATATCCCTATATCTCCACTAACTAACAAATAAGCTTAGTAGACACACTAAATGAAGGATTTACCTGCCTCCCTCCTAGTTCTATTCCGATCTCCGCCAGAGATCATATCCCTAAGCTACGATACTAACAACTGTGACGCCCCCAAAATAGGTATACATCACTCTATTCCGAAAGTTGTCAATACATGGCATGTAAACAACTACAACTTTATTATTACAACAAGAAATCGTGAGTTTGAATACAAATATTATCTTCTGTATAATATCTATACTCAAATAAATCCTCATCACATTTATTGATACATTATTTTACAAAAATGGTGAGGACTACTAAACAATCCTTTCTAAAACCTTCATTCCATTCCCAGAATTGTACTCGCTATATTCTCGCCTCCCGAGAAAAATGGAACAAAAAGGAAAAGGGTGAGCTCAACTAGCTCAAGAAAGAATATTACGACTAAGATAATATACAACAAATTATCGTTAGTCTTCAACAGGAAAAATATAATAGAATACAATAGACAACAAATTTTAAATCAATATTCAAGAATGAAATAATAATTCATTGAAGAGTTAAGTAGAGAATGCAAACTACTATCTTCTATGTATGAATTTAAAAGTTCATCGCTCATCTTTTATCCCGTAACATCAATCAATATATATCCGAATCAAATATTCATCTTTGCACTATACAGCCAAAGATATTCATCATTAATGGTCATGTTCATTTAAACACTGCTCATCTTTGCACTATTACGGCCAAAGATATTCTTCAGAAATCATTCATCTTTGCACTACAAAGCCAAAGATATTCTTAAGAAATCATTCATCTTTGCACTAAAGCCAAAAGATATTCCATAATATCATCATTTAAGACCGAGGATGATGAAAAATATTTTTTAAAGAAACGAATCCGGTGAAACAAAATGACAAGGATTAAGGATTAAGATTCAGATTTTGGTTTTATCCACGCCCAAAAAATACCTCAAAAATAATCATAGTGGTGTAAAATTCAAGAATGATCAAAACATGGATACAATCAGAGTTAGTATCCGCATTAGATGTTTTGATGAAAAAGAAGAAATTTTATTTTTCTATGAATAAATCAGACACGAATGAATAAGAAACTCTCGACACCAAAAGATAGAAATTCCACAAAAACATCTTCACGCTTGATGAATAGTACTTTGAATAAGAATTTCGTGAATAGAACTCGCTTAATAAGAATTTCGTGAATAAGAATCTCATGAATAAGAACCCATGAATAGTAACCTTTATATGAAAAAGTTCCAAATTTGATAAAAACTTCAGATCAACATTTCAAAGATAATGATATTGAAGAAATAATATCATTGAAAAAAAAATAATATCCCTTACCTCGAAAGATCAAAACTTCTAATTAGAATCACTAGAATTTATAGTCTTTCAAGGAACTTCAGACTGCCTAGCAATACTCAAAGTATACTCAAAATACTCACAAGAATACGATAATATAGAGAGAAAATTTCAGTTTTCGTGTGATTTTCAATTCTAACCCAAGACCCTATTTATAGAAAACGCTGTAAACACCAAAGCGTAAAATTTAATAAAATAATAATATTTCTTAAAATATTCAAGCCCACCTTAGAAATCTGATTTCAGATCATTTATAACACATGTGAGCCATTCAATTACAACAAAAAACGTTTTTCTTAAAAAATATTTTAAACTCCCAAAATCAATTATTTTTTGAGCTTCTGAACTTCAATAATTCATAATAAATAGCCCTTTCATCAGAAAATTCGAATCTCACGAGTTTTATAGGAATTTCAATTTCTACAACTTTGCGGAAGAAAGTTTTTCCAAATTCTAAATAAAATTGACCAAATCCACAAACAAGCGATTTTTTTATGCTTATAATCAAATTTCGATCAATAAATGGGGTCCACCGACATGTTTAACATGTTTTAAACATTTATTGCAAACAAAAAATACTCTTCCTCCTCGTATACTCATATATCCCACATTCATTGTAAAATATCATCGTTAATATATTATTAAAATAATATATTTAAACGAATTATTTTATCGAAAAAGATAAAATTTCAATTTTCAACAATTATCACTATAAAAATTTTTCTATCTATATCCACATAAAATTAATATTTTCTCATCATATGAATCAATAATTAATTATTCATAAATAATATTACGTAATCACAATATTGACAACCGTGCGCTCCAGGAAGAGGGGCTTTCAATAAGAATTTCTTCACTTCACGCCGCAATTAAGGTGACCAAACCTCTCCTTAGATGTAACTTTCTAGACATTGCCAATAATGTTATCTAATAATATTATTGAGATAATATGAATTATTGCTTTGATAATGAAAAATACCGTGGTAATGACAATTATCAAACAACACGATAATATAAAATATCAACGCAAAGAATTATTGACTCAATAAAATAAAAATATCGAACAAGAATTATCAGAACCATTATTGAGTAAGGCCTTCTTACGTAAGAATCAATAATTGGTGCAATACCGTAGTAATCGCTTCAACAACGCGTATTAGTGTGTTTTAACCACGGGTATTCCAACAAGAGATAATTAATGAAATAACTGTAGTTATTTAAAAACAACTTATATTTGTTTCTTTATCCAAAAAACTTTCGTTATGGGGCCCACACATGGTCATACTAGTCATACGAATATTCCTCGACAAAGATTTAATATTCCGACCAAACGAATATTCCCAGACAATAATGAATATTTTATAACCACTTGCTTATTTTGAAATATTTGCGATTTAACCCTTAACTATCCACATTAATCAAATCAACCCTTACTATTTCAAAATAATAAATAAAGGAAATTCCTTTTTATTTAAAAATTTCGGGGTCTTACAGATAGAGAGTCTTAATAGATCTTCAAGAGTTTGAATAGTCCTCTCCGACTGTCCGTCCGTCTGAGGATGATATGCCGAAGCTAAATCGTAAGTCCGTGCCAATAGCTTTTTGCAAACTAACCCAAAATCGTGAAGTGAATCTTTGGGTCTCGATCGTAAACTATGGATACTTGGCATACCATGTATCTTACAATCTCATTTATATACATACGAGCAAGACGTTTCATGTATAAGTTTCTCGTGTCGGTAAGAAATGAGCAGACTTGGTCAATCTATCAACAATGACCCAAATCGCATTTATGCCTTGAGAAACCTTAGGAAGACCGCAGAATTAAATCCATGGTAATGTGCTCCCACTTCCATTCTGGAATTTCAAGTGGTTGTAATGGACCTTTTGGTACTTGATGCTCCGCTTTAACTCGTTGACAAGTTAGACACCTTGAGATAAACAAATCCGCTATCTCTCTCTTCATATTGCTCCACCAAAATGTATATTCGAATATCATGATATATTTTGGTACTCCCTGTGATGGATTGCAAATGGTGTGTCATGCGCCTCCATCATGATATTATACTTTAAATCGGGGTTATTAGGAACACAAAGTCCGGATTTGACTCAAGTATTCTTCTTCATCGATTCTTGCTTCCTAAGATAGCACCTTCGCACTTTCTTCCTCATACGCATCACCTCCGTGTCCAGTAGTTTTGAGCAGCCTTTAACTTTATCGATTAAAGCCGGTTTTACTCGTATACTCACTATCATCACACGCGTCCCTCGAGTCTTTAACTCTATCTCCATCCTTTGTAAGTCACACAAATGGGCCTTTGCGTTATGACAATATCGCACTCAGACTTGCGCATATGATTTTCTACTCAATGCGTCACTACCAATTCATTTTTCGAGGATGGTATTGGATGGTATGATCATAATCTTTCAATAGATTCTAGCCAACGTCGTTGTCGCATGTTGAGTTCCTTTTGAGTGAAGAAATATTTGAGGCTTTTATGATCCGTAAAGATCTCCACTTTCTCCCCATAAAAGTAATGCCTCCAAATTTTAAGTGCAAAGATAACAAACCGCTAACTCTAGATCATGAGTAGGATAATTCCTCTCATATTTTTTGAGTTGTCGCGAGGCATAAAGCTATTACTCTTCCATGTTGCATGAGAACACATCCCAACCCTTTGCCCGCTCAAGCATCACTATAGATGACAAATCCCTCCGAGCCGTGATGGTATTCATGTAACAGTGGTGAAATAAGTCTCCTCTCGAGTTCTTGAAAACTCTTCTCACATTCTTCGCTTCCAACCGAACTTTGTATCTTTTCGAGTCACCGAGTTAATGGAGTAGCGATTCGAGAAAATCCTTCCACGAATCTCCGATAATAACCAAATTTAAACCGAGAAAGCTACGTGACTTCATTAATCGATTTAGGGTTGTTCCCACTTTGAATAGCTTTAATCTTCTTTGGTCAACAGATATTCCATGACTTGATACCACGTGCCCAAGGAATGCTACTTCATCAAGCCGTAACTCGCGATTTCTTTAACTGGCATAAAGCTTATATTCACGAAGCTTTTGGAGTGTCGTACTCAAGTGTTGCTCATGATCTTCACGCTTTAGGAATAAATAAGGATGTCATCAATAAAGACGACCACAAAGTGATCCAAATATTCCTTGAATACTCGGTTCATCATATCCATGAAGGCAAAGAGGAGCATTAGTTAATCCAAAGGACATGACTAGGAATTCATAATGCCCGTCTCGGAGTTTCGAAAAGCCGCCTTTGGAATGTCGGATTCTAATCTTCAATTGGTGATATCCGAACTAAGATCAATTTGAAAAGAATTTGGCTCCTCACCAATCGGGTCAAACAGTCATCAATACGTGGCAATGGATACCTATTTTTGATGGTGACGTGATTCAACTCCCCGATAATCAATACAAAGTCGCATACTCCCATCTTTCTTCTTCACGAATCGTAAACAGAGCACCCCAAGGAGAAGTACTAGGGACTAATAAATCCAATGTCTAACAATTCCCGCATTGGGTCTTTAACTCCTCAAGTTCAATAGAGCTATTCGATATGGGGCTTGGAAATAGGTTTTGTCACGGGTTCAAGGTCGATACAAAATTCAATTTCACGCCTTCTGAGGTAGGCCAAGAAGTTCTTCAGGAATACGCCGGAAATTTATTAACAATAGAAATATCGCTCAAAATCGATGTATTTTTGTTTAAATCTATGACATGAGCTAAGAAAGCTTGACATCCGCTTTTCAATAAACGAATAGCTTTATGGCTCGAGATGACCGTGATTGATTTTAATGGTTTGGTCGCTTGAATTCAAGATAATAGGTTGGTTAGAATATGAAAGCTAACAACCTTACTTAAAACAATCAATTTTTGCATGATAAGTAGTTAACCAATCAATCCCTGTAATCACGCCAAATGCAAGTATTTTTAATGAAATAAGATCGATGTGTAATGTGAGGGTACCGATTTGAACCAAACAAGACTTATAAACAAATGGATGTAATGAAGGTTTCTCCCAACTGAGTTTCCATGATAAGTCAAAGTCTAATTTCTCCTGAGTCAAATTTAATCGATGAGCGCAAGTAGAGAAATAAAAGAATGGGTAGAACCAGTATCAAATAAAGTTTAGACTTCATTAGAGTTTATGATAAGCTTACCGTGATGACCTCATTCGGGTTCCTCGCTTCTCCTGGGAGGTGACAACAAACGCCTCCTCAGACTACGGGTTTTGACTTTTCCGGGACGACCTTTGGTGCCTCCATCCTGTTGAATTAGTCTTCTAGAATGGCAAAAAAATCGAGCTAATGACCTTCTCTTCCATAATTATAACACGCTTTGATTCGGCATGGCGTAGTTTGGACCGATGTGTCCTCTCCTCCGATTTGAAGCATATGATAGATGGTCTTTTCCTTCTTAACAACAACGGTGTCAGGCCGACGCCTTTCCATCATTGTTGAATCTCCTTTTCTTGAAATGTCCATTCTTATTGTTTTGGCTCCGATTACCACCGAAGTGGTTACCATATCTCGCATGTTGATTCCTCCACGCTTGTTGTCACCGCTCGATGACTACTCACCGGTATTATAATTTTGCTTACCGCTTCTTTTAGTCAAGGTTGACTCATTATCGCGCTCCACTAATCGAGCCCTATTTACAACATCCGAATACAAACACGCTTTATGAGAAATAAGATGTCGACGATCTCCCGCTTCAAACCTCTTAAAACATTCGCGCCATTCTTCTCTTCATTATCCACCAGTGGACGATGAAACCATGATAACTCCGCAAATTTTGCCTCATATTGCGACACTGGCCATATTGTTTTGTTCCAACTTGATAAACTCCACCTCCTTCATGTGGCGAATACTTTCGTGAAAGTATTTGTCGTTGAAACGACCCTCGAACTTCTCCCAAGATATCTTCAAGATGCTGAAAGTTGAGTATGTTTTACCGATTCCCACCAAGAATCGCCTCCGCGCAACATAAAGGCAAGCAAGGGAACCTTGCTTCCTGAGCATCCCAAGACATCAAATATCTTGGTAATCTGCTTTATCCATGCTTCCGCCGAAGTGGTTTTTGGCTCTCCTTAAACTCCGGTGGTCCCAGCTCCTGAAGCTGTTTATGCGTGACCGCCGAGAGTTTTTCGTGTTTCCACTCCACGTTTTGGACAGAGTCTCTACTTGCCATTGCATTGAATTGCATAAAGCCTCAACATTTGATCATGACGCCCCAAAATAGGTATACATCACCCATTCCGAAGTTGTCAATACATGGCATGTAAAACTACAACTTTATTATTACAACAAGAAATCGTGAGTTTAAATACAAATATTATCTTCTGATAATATTTATACTCAAATAAATCCTCATCACATTTATCGATACATTATTTTACAAAAATGGTGAGGACTACTAAACAATCCTTTCTAAAACCTTCATTCCATACCCCACTGCATCGCTTATATTCTCGCCTCCCGAGAAGAATGGAACAAAAGGAAAAGGGTGAGCTCAACTAGCTCAAGAAGAATATTATGACTAAGATAATATACAACAAATTATCGTTAGTCTTCAACAGGAAAATTTCGATAGTAATACAATAGACAACAAGTTTCAGATCAATATTCGCAATTGAAATAATAATTCATGTAAGAGTTACGTAGAGAATGAAATCTACTATAATCTATGAATTTAATTTAAACCATCATCAATATTTTATCCTCGTAACATCAATCAATATTCATCTCAAATCAAATATTCATCTTGCACTAAAGCCAAAGATATTCATCAATTGGCCATGTTCATCTCAACACTGCTCATCTTTGCACTAAAGGCCAAAGATATTCATCACCTGGCCATGTTCATTTAAACACTGCTCATCTTTGACTATAAAGCCAAAGATATTCTTCAGAAATCATTCATCTTGCCAAAGATATTCTTCGAAATCACTACAGCCAAAGATATTCAATAATATCATCATTTAAGACCGAGGATGATGAAAATATATTTTAAAGAACGAATCCAAAGGAAACAAAATGACAAGGATTAAGGATTAAGGATTCAGACTTTGTTTTATCCATGTCCAACAATACCTCAAAAATAATCATAGTGGTGTAAAATTCAAGAATGATCAAAACATGGATACAATCAAAGCTAGTATCCGTAATAGATATTTTGGACTTAAAAGAAGAAATTTTATTTTTCTATGAATAGACACCGTGATACGTGAATATAGGTCAGATACGTGAATAAAGGCCAGATACGTGAATAGAATCTCCGACACCAAAAGATAGAAATTCCACAAAAAACATTTTCACGCTTCATTAATAGTACTCGTGAATAAGAACTCGTGAATAGTAACTCATGAATAGTAACTCGTGAATAGAACTCATGAATAGTAACCCACATGAAAAAGTTCCAAATTTGATAAAACTTCAGATCAATATTTCAAAGATAATGATATCAAGAAATAATATCATTACGAAAAAAAATAATATCCCTTACCTCAAAGAATCAAGATTTCTAAGGAAAGGTTCAAGTGATGTCGAATGAAACTTGTAATCAATAAAGAACTCCTCAAAGTATCTAAATACTCACAAAATACGCCAATAATATAGAGAGAGAAAGAGAGAAAACTTTGTTTCGTGTGATTTTCAATTCTAACTTAGCCTCTATTTATAGGAAAATGTTAGCCTTACCAAGGCAGCATTTGAATCAAGCCACCGATGGCTTTTACTCGCTACTATTGCCACCCACCACATTTGAAATAAAATTCAGCACATTTCTTCACCAACCACAAGTGGGGCCCACTCAATTCTAGAATTTTCCACCAAAATCAATTATAAACCTAATTTCCTAATTAGACACCTCTTAAAATTCATAACAAATCATTCGTGCAAGATTTTAACGGTTCAAAATTTGTGGACATATACTCAACTTATGTATGTATAACATATACCAAAAATTACTACAATCCAACTATTTGATTAAAAATTATAACCCCGTAATATATCTCAAAACCCCCGATTTAATTTTTAATACCTCCAATCCTGATAAAATATCGATAAAACACCTCAACAATAATTTCTTCATTTATAACCACATAAATAAATCCATCATTTATATCCACATAAAATAAATATTTCTTTATCATATGAATCAATAATTAATTATTCACAAATAATATTATGTAATCACAATTATGACAACCGTGCCGCTCCTTGTGAAAGAGGGGCTTCCGATAAGGATTTCTCTCATCGGGCGCCGCAATTAGGTGACCAAACCTCTCCTCGATGTAACTTTCTAGACATTGCCAATAATGCTATCTAATAATATTATTCAAATAATATGAATTATTGATCCGATAATGGAGATAATGCAGTTGACAATTATCGAACAACAATAATATAAAATATCAACGCAGCAATTATCGAATCAATAAAATAAAATATGAACAAGAATTCATCGTGAAAATTATCGAGTAAAGGCCTTTCACGTAAGGATCAATAATTCAACAATACTGCGCAATACCGCAAAGCATCGTGCAACCACGCCAGACATCGTATTTTAACCACCGTATTCCAACAACCTTTAATTCAGAATAACTACGCCGTTATTTTTAACCAACTTATATTTGTCGCTTTCTTCATCCAATCGCTTCACATGGGGTCACACATGGGTCGCTACCGTCGCATTTAATATTCCCCGACAAAGCATTTAATATTCCACGCACCAAACGAATATTCCCGACAAAAATGAATATTTTATAACCACTGCTTATTTTGAAATATTTATGATTTAACCCTTAACTATCCACATTAATCAAATCAACCCTTACTATTTCAAAATAATAAATAAAGGAAATTTCTTTTTATTTAAAAATTTTGGTCTTACAACCTCCCCTTCTTATGAAATTTCGTCCTCTAAATCGACGTGACGCACTGTGTTTCAAAAGGTGAGGATACCTCGCTTTCATTTCCGCTTCCAATTCCCGTGTCATTTCTCTATAAGATGATTCCTCCACAAAACTTTAACTTGTGGTATGACTTTGCGCAGTAGGACATGCTCCTTCCTATCCAAGATCTTGATAGTACCTCCTCTCACGCTAAGTCTTCTATTATCTCGTCCGGTTCTAACTCAATAACGTGGTTCGGTCTTTCACATATTTATTTAAGCATGATATGTGAAACACATTATGAACACGTAGACATACTCTGAGGTAACGCAAGTCTATAGGCTACATTTCCTACTTCATCAAGAATTTGAAATGGACCAATAAATCGTGGATCGAGCTTTCTCTCTTCCCAAATCTTGTAACTCCTTCCATGGAGCAACTCGCAACAATACATGATCCCCTACATTAAATTCCACGCCCTTTCGATGAAGATCCCGATAACTTTTTGTCGATCTTGAGCCGCTTGTATACGTTGTTAATCATTTGGATCTTTTCAGTAGTCATACGCATTTAACTCTAGTCCCAACAATGTTGTTTCACCCACCTCATCCCAACATATCGAGAACGACATTTTCGCCCATATAATGCTTCAATGGAGCCACACCTATACTTGCTCGATAATCGTTGTTGTAGGAGAATTCCACCAATGGTAAATACTTATCCCAACCGCCTTGAAGTTCAGGACATGTAGTCTTAATAAATCTTCAAGAGTTTGAATAGTCCTCTCGATTGTCCGTCTGCTTGGGGATGGTACGTCAACTAAATCGCAAACTGCGCTCATATAGCTTTTTTGCAAGCTAACCCAAAATCTTGAAGTGAATCTTGGGTCACGATCCAAACTATGGATACAGCATGCCATGCAACCTCACGATCTCATTTACGTATATACTAGCAAGACGCTCAAGAGAATAAGTCTCCCAGACGGCAAGAAATGAGCAGACTTGGTTAATCTATCAACAATAACCCAAATAAGATTGATGCCTTGAGAAACCGTAGAAGACCCAGAACTAAATCCATGGTAATGTGTTCCCACTTCCATTCCGAATCTCAAGTGGTTGCAACGGACCCTTAGGTACTAGATGCTCCGCCTTTACACGCTGGGCAAGTTAAACACATCGAGATAAACTTTGCAATCTCTCTTCATATTATTCCACCAAAATGTATGTCAAGATCACGATACATTTTAGTACTTCCGTGATGGATTGCAAATGGTGTATTGTGTGCCTCCATCATAATCTTGTACTTCAAATCGTAGTCGTTAGAACACAAAGTCTAGAGTGGACTCAAGTATTCCTTCTTCATCAATTCTCGCCCTAATAGCTCCTTCTCAGACTTTCTTCTTCATAACGATCAACTCCGGCCCATGGCTCGAGCAACCTTAACTTTTTCTATTAAAGTTGGCTCTACGCAGATACTTGACATCATCGCACTCGCTCCTCGTGATATGATCTTCTACTCAACGCGCACCACACCACGCTCGCTTTACTGTGATGGTATCAATAGTGTGGTCGTAGTCTTCAATAGCTCGAGCCAACGTCGCCGCCAGCATGTTGAGTTCTTTTTGAGTGAAGAAATATTTAAGGCTTTTATGATCCCGAATATATCTCCACTTTCTCCCCATATAGATAGTGCCTCCATATCTTTAAATGCGAAAACGATCACGCTAACTCTAGATCACGAGTAGGATAATTCCTCTCATACTCTTTTAAGTTGTCATGAGGCATAGGCTATGACTTTCCCACGCCTGCATGATGAGAACACATCCTAACCCTTTCGCTCAAGCATCATCAGATAACAAATCCATCCGAACCAGATGGTATTGTTAGAAAAAGCCAAATAAGTCTCTCTTAAGCTCTTGGAAACTTTTTTCTCGATTCTTCGCTTCCAAACGAATTTCAGATCCTTCGAAAGTTAATGAAGTTAATGGAGAAGCGATTCGAGAAAACCTTCCACAAATCTCCGATAATAACCAAGTAAGCCCAAAAGCTACGATTTTCACCACCGACTTTGTTGTTCCTAACTTCAGATTGCTTCAATCTTCACGGATCAACAGATATCCATGTTTTGACATGATGCCCAAGAAATGCTACTTCCTCGCCGTAACTCGATTTCTTCAATTTGGCATATAGTTGGTTTTCACGAAGCCTTTGGAGTACCAATTTTCAAATGGTGCTCATGATCTTCACGACTTTTGAATATATAAGGATGTCATCAATAAAGACAACAACGAACCGATCCAAATATTCCTGAATACTTTGGCTCATCATATCCATGAAAGCCGCAGAGCATTAGTTAGTCCAAAGATATGACTAAGAATTCATAATGCCCATACCGAAGTTCTCAAGGCGCCTTTGAATATCCTCGCCTAATCTTCAAATTGATGATATCCGTAACTAAGATCGATTTTTGAAAAGAATTGTGCCCTCAGAATCGGTCAAACAAGTCATCAATACGAGGTAGAGGATACCTATTCTCGATGGTGACATGGTTCAATTCCCGATAGTCAATACAAAGTCGATACTCCCGCCTTTTTTTTTACAAATAAAAACAGAGCACCCCAAGGAGATGTACTAGACGATCGAAACCAATGTCCAACAATTTCGTAGTTGGACCTTTAACTCCTCAAGTTCAATAGAGCCATTCGATATGGGGTTTTAGAAATGGGCTTTGTACCAGTTCAAGATCAATAAAGAATTCAACTTCACGCCTCGGGGTAACCGAAGTTCTTCAGAAATACGTCAGAAAGTCAATAACAACAGAATATTATTCAAATTTGACGTGTCTTTATTCAAATCCATAACATGGGCTAAGAAAGCTTGACATCCGCTTTTTCAATAAACGAATAGCTTTTATGATTAGATATGATGTTGATTGATTTTAATGGTTTAGTTGCTTGAATTGCATAACAAAGTTGGTTAGGAATATGAAAACTAACAACCTTACGAAAACAATCAATTTTGGCATGATGAGTAGTTAACCAATCAATCCCTAAAATCACATCAAAAGCAAGTATCTTTAAAGAGATAAGGTCAATGTAAGGTAATGGTGCCAACTTGAATCAAACAAGATTTATAAATGTTGGATGTGATGAAAGTTTCTCCTAACTGAGTTTCCACAGAGATAGTCAAAGTCTAATTTCTCCTGAGTCAAGTTTAAACGCTGAGCACATGCAGGAGAGATAAATGAATGGGTAGCACCCAGATCAAGTAAGGTATAAACTTCGCAAGAATTTATAAATAGCTTACCCGTGATCACCTCGCTTGGTTCCTCGATTATGACCACCACAACAAACGCCTTCCCTAATCGCTGACTTTGACTTTTCTCGGGATGTTTTTTGAGTCACCGTCCCTCACGAACTAGGTTTCGCCATCAGCATAATCTCGAAGCGATATGTCCTTCCTTTCCACAACTATAGCATACCTTGAATCTGCTAGGGCGCTTTGACCGATATGTCCTCTTTTTCCAAGATTAGTAGTATATGACCGGTGGTCGTTTCTCTCTCCCTTAGAACCGCTGTCACAGCAAGACCGCTGCCTTCACATAGTCGCAAGTTAAATCTCCTTTAAAATCTCCTCCCGACTCGCTTCTTCGCTTTTACGATCATGATTACCACCAGAGTGGTTACCATTTATTTCGTCTGCTTGCTTTTCTCCGCAGTTATCATTATTCTCGCTGATCGCTATCTCTCGGTACGATCCTCGTTATGGTCCTCAAATGACCAGATCGTTATCTCGCCTAATAATTGAGCCTCTGCTTACAACATCATCGAATAAAGAGAAAGTTTATGAGAAATGAGATACCGACGACGCCGGTTTCAAACCTCTAAGAAACATCCGCCACACGCTCCTCATTCTCCACCAAATGAGGCAAAACCGATAACTCGCAAACTTTGCCTCGCATCGAGACACCGCCATGTTGTTTTGCTCTAACTGATGAACTCCACTTCCTTCATACGATTTAACACTTTTCGTGAAAGTATTTGTCATTAAATAGTCTCTCAAACGCCTCCCAAGACACGCCGAAAAGTACTGATGGGTACGCTTCACGCATCTCCCACCAAGAGTCCGCCGCCACTTTAACATAAAGGTGGCGAATGGAACCTTCGTTCTCCGCATCCCAAGACATCAATATCTTGTAATTTGTTTTGACCCATGTTTCCGCCATGATCGGATCCGCTTTCCTTAAATTCGTGGTCCCAACTTTCGAATCGCTCAATGTGATAAACCCGTGAATTGCTATCATTTCTCCTCAGATTTTGAACACGAAGTCTCCTCGTCTCGATTTTGCATGAATCTTAACCGCAAAAACTTCTAAACATCCCCTCGCTCATCATCTCTGCCATGGGTGTTGTTCACAGAGGAACATTGCCACTGCTGCAGACGCTTCTCCTCGCTGGTAAAGACAGCATCTCCACGGCCTCATTTACTCCATCGTTAATATTCTCAACGACATTCTCAAAACATCGCCATAAAACAAGGGTTAATTAAGGAAATCAATATATCACATAATATCCCTATATATCGACCAACTAACAAATAAGCTTAGTAGACACACTAATAAGGATTTACTCGCCTCTCCCTCCTAGTTCTATTCCCCGATCTCCGCCAGAGATCATATCCCTAAGCTCGATACCAACCGTGACGCCCCCAAAATAGGTATACATCACCCATTCTCGAAGTTGTCAATACATGGTATGTAAACAACTACAACTTTATTATTACAACAAGAAAATCGTGAGTTTAAATACAAATATTATCTTCTGATAATATTTATACTCAAATAAATCCTCATCACATTTATTATCGACATTATTTTACAAAATGGTGAGGACTACTAAACAATCCTTTCTAAAACCTTCATTCCATACCCCACTCAGACTCGCTATATTCTCGCCTCCCCGAGAAGAATGGAACAAAAAGGAAAAGGGTGAGCTCAACTAGCTCAAGAAGAATATTATGACTAAGATAATATACAACAAATTATCGTTAGTCTTCAACAGGAAAAATTGATAGAATACAATGTATAAACAAGTTTCAGATCAATATTCATAATGGAAATAATAATTCATGTAAGAGTTACGTAGAGAATGAAATCTACTATAATCTATGAATTTAATGTACCCATCATCAATATTTTATCCTCAGAACATCAATCAATATTCATCTCAAATCAAATATTCATCTTTGCACCATGTGCCAAAGATATTCATCAATCTGGCCATGTTCATCTCAACACTGCTCATCTTTGCACTAAAGGCCAAAGATATTCATCACACGGTCATGTTCATTTAAACAGTTCATTTAAACACCAAAGATATTCTTCATCATTCATCTTTGCACTACAGCCAAAGATATTCAGAAATCATTCATCTTGCACTATGTGCCAAAGATATTCAATAATATCATCATTTAAGATCGAGGATGATGAAAATATTTTAAAAGAACGAATCCAAAGGAAACAAAATGACAAGGATTAAGGATTAATGATTCGATTTTGTTTTATCCATGTCCAACAATACCCAAAAATAATCATAGTGGTGTAAAATTCAAGAATGATCAAAACATGGATACAATCAAAGCTAGTATCCGTAATAGATATTTTGGACTAAAAGAAAAAATTTTATTTTTCTATGAATAGTGTCAGATACGTGAATAAGTGTCAGATACGTGAATAAAGGCCAGATACACGTGAATAAGAATCTGACACCAAAAGATGTAAATTCCACAAAAAACATTTTCACGCTTCACTTAATAGTACTCGTGAATAAGAATCGTGAATAGTAACTCATGAATAGTAACTCGTGAATAGTAACTCATGAATAGTAACCCTATATGAAAAAGTTCCAAATTTGATAAAACTTCAGATCAATATTTCAAAGATAATGATATCAAGAAATAATATCATTAAAAAAAAATAATATCCCTTACCTCAAAGAATCAAGATTTTAAGGAAAGGCTCAAGTGATGTCGAATGAAACTTCAGACCAAACAAAGAACTCTCAAAGTATCTAAATACTCACAAAATACGCTCAATAATATAGAGAGAGAAAGAGAGAAAACTTTGTTTCGTGTGATTTTCAATTCTAACTTAATTTCTATTTATAGAAAATGTTAATTACCAAGGCATTTTGACTCGCCACCGATGGCTTTACTCGCTACTATTGCCACCCACCACATTTGAAATAAAATTCAGCACATTTCTTCACCAACCACAAGTGGGGCCCACTCAATTCTAGAATTTTCCACCAAAATCAATTATAAACCCTAATTTCCGAATCAGACACCTCTTAAAATTCATAACAAATCATTCGTGCATTTTTAATCTGCTCAAAATTTGTGGACATATACTCAACTTATGTATGTATAATATACCCAAAAATTACCACAATCCAACTATTCGGATTAAAAATTATAACCCCGCAATATATCTCAAAACCCCGATTTAATTTTTAATACCTCCAACTGATAAAATATCGATAAAACACCTCAACAATAATTTCTTCATTTATAACCACATAAATAAATCCATCATTTATATCCACATAAAATAAATATTTTTTTATCATATGAATCAATAATTAATTATTCACAAATAATATTACGTAATCACAATTATGACAACCAGCCGCTCCCTGTGAAAGAGGGCTTTCCGATAAGGATTTCTCCTCATCGGCGCCGCAATTAGGTGACCAAACCTCTCCTCGATGTAACTTTCTAGACATTGCCAATAATGCTATCTAATAATATTATTCAAATAATATGAATTATTGATCCGATAATGGAGATAATAATGCAAGTGACAATTATCGAACAACAATAATATAAAATATCAACGCAAAGAATTATCGAATCAATAAAATAAAATATTGAATAAAGAATTCATCGTGGAAAATTATTGAGTAAAGGCCTTCACGTAAGGATCAATAATTCAACAATATCGCGGTAATACCGTAAATCATCGTGCAACCACGCCAGACATCGTATTTTAACCACCGTATTCCAATAATTTTAATTCAGAATAACTACGCCTGTTATTTTTAACCAACTTATATTTGCTGCTTTTTCTTCATCCAATCGCTTCCACATATGGGCCCACACATGGTCGCTACCATTGCATTTAATATTCCCCGACAAGATTTAATATTCCACCACCAAACTAATATTCCCCGACAAAAATGAATATTTTATAACCACTTGCTTATTTTGAAATATTTATGATTTAACCCTTAACTATCCACATTAATCAAATCAACCCTTACTATTTCAAAATAATAAATAAAGGAAATTCCTTTTTATTTAAAAAATTTCGGTCTTAGATATTCTTTAGTATCACGACCACAATTATTCATGCACTACGGCCAAGAATATTTGTGTATTCATTAATGGTCATGATCATGCCAACAAGCGTCCATCAATGCATACGGCCACCCTTCGAGGATTTTTACCACATCATTTGTAACATTACGGTCATGATTACACCGAATAGTCTCTCGGTCATAATCATACCAAGTCCATCTATGCACTACAGGCCACATATGACTTTAAAAAAATATAAACATGAGGATGATGACAATGATATAAGAATTCAATAAAACAAGTTCAAGAATTATTTTATCCAGGAATTATTAACGTCCAAATTGTCAACATGATCTTTTTTTGTAGAGTAAAATTCAAGAATGATCGAGAAGAATATTTCCATGAAAAGATCTTTGGATGAAACGCAAATATCAAGGATATTCCATTAATTTCATGGAGTATAAGTCAAAGTTTTAACCAATTGGGTATAATAAAGAATGGAATAACAAAAGAAATCACCATGCATGCGATGCAGCTTGCAGCGAGTTATTCAATAGAATAATAATAACGGAACGGTCAGTCCCAGAAACGCATGCACAGGATATTCCAACGTAATAATAAAGAATGGAACCGGTCCGCGTAAAAAGCCATGATAGGATGTTCCAGCAGAATAATAATAAAGATGGAACCAGTCCTGCGTGAAACACATGCAGACGGGATGTTCGAAGAATAATAATAAAGATGGAACCAGTGGGTGTAAAACACATGCACGAGGATGTTCCAATGAATAATAGAAGAATGTCACCAAGTATAGGGTAACCCGTATACAAAAGTTATTCCAATGAATAATAAGCAATGGAATAACAACAGTTCTCTTCATGAATAAGAAAGAATAACACCCCTTACTTTTGGTAGGAGATTGAATCTTTGCGGTAGTGTAGTAACAAAATACTCTTCTTCTTTCTCTCTTATTCTCTCTATACTTTCTCTCTCTATAGCTTGAATGAATTTTGTGAAAATAATGAAGCACTAGGCCTCTATTTATAGAAGATTTCTAGCTTAAGACCGCCGTGTGAAAAGGCAAGTGGCTTCGACGATTAGTGATGTGAAAAGAAAAGTGGTTTGGCCTGTAATGAAAAACGACAAGTGGTTCGGCGCTGTAATGTGAAACAACAAGTGGTTCGGCCTTTGTAATATGAAACGACAAGTGGTTTGGACGTCTAGTAAAGGTAATTACTATTGTGAAGGTAATTACTATTAAACGCAAAGGTAATTACTATCTGTAAAGGTAATTACTATTCACAAAGGTAATTACTATTCACAAAGGTAATTACTATTGACGAAGAGACTCTTAGATGATGACATATGCCCCCATAAAATAATCAAACTTACCACAAACGCCTCTCATACAGACTCTTTATATACATCAAGGATTGAATAAATATTACCACAATTCATTTTATTTTTAATCAACACATATTTAATCTTTAACAATTATTAATCATTTATAACTTGTCGTCTCTCAATTATTGATTTAATACTATAACATATTATCTGAGATGATATTGTGACAATAATTGAATCAATAATATAAGAGATATGATGCGGAATTATTCGTGAGTAATAATTAAGCATAGGTGAGTGACTTCTCACGTAAGCATCAATAATCAATATCGTGTGCTACTTATACAACCACGCCAGACATTCATTTCTTTTACTACTAAGGGTAGTTCAAACAGTTTTAACAGTAACACCTCCGCTGTAGTTATTTTTATAGAAAGATAATTTTGTCGTTTTCTAACTACGACAATACTTGATTAAGGGGTCCACCAATGATTGAGTCGTCGTCACGAATATTCCCAAAAACAAAAGAATATTTTTAACCAAACGAATATTTTATAACAACTTTACTTACTTTGCAAAATTTATAAATATTACCCACAACTATAACATTATATCAAATTTATTCCATAATATTCAAAAATAATATTTATAGAAAATTCATCTTTATTTATAAAAATTGGGGTCTTACAAGAAGAATTATATTTACAAATTAAATAAATAATATTTAAATTAAATTATTTGTTGACGAAATAGATTCTTTTAAAACTTGAAAAGTATTAAATGATTCATAAACCGGTAAGCCAACATTATACGTTTATACATGCATGTGCACCCTAGCAAGTTATTCAATTTGTAAGAAGGTAATTAATCCTATATATATATATTCATCCTAAACTTTTGGGAGCTGACATTAAAGGGGCAATATATATGATCACATGTCAATTGTTTTTATTAATTTGTAGCACACCTTTGTCATTATTGACAAGTGATGAAGTTAATTATGGTAAACTAAGCATGATAGTGCTATATATGTGATCATGAAAACTATTAGCGTTATTTCAATTTTACAAAATAAGTATTTTTTAAAGATTTAATAATAGAATGATTTTTATTAGAAAAATTACTTAGGTTGAAAGTATTTTTGGATGTTTACGGTGATATTTTTATAATAAATACGCGGTTGTTGTATTGTATTCGATATATAAAAATACTACCGCGTAAGATTTTATATAATAATTATGATGAAGCGAATCATAAAATAAATTTAATAAAAAATGTTATTTAAGAAAAATCTTATTTAAAGAGAAAACATTTAATCCTTACCGATTATGGTTGGTCACATTATTTTAATACAAAGGGCATAATATTTGTCTTATAAATTATTAATTTGTGTCCATAATTTTTATTTGATGCATTCATTCTTCAACATAAAAAATTTATGTAAATTTTTTGGGTGCATAAATTAAAGTAATTTTAACATTATGAAATGCAATTAAGTGATTAAATTTGAAGTGCCTTTGACACTTGCAATTAATTAATGTTATATATAATATTATTTTTCTTGCTGACAACTTTTAATTTTAATTTTTTGACACACCCCAAATTAATTAAACATGTCACAAGTATAACTATATATTAACGGAAATGAATTGAGTTTTTATTTTCTTTAACATGTCACAAGTATAGGGAATTGATCGAGGTGGAATTAAAAAGGTAGAAATGGCACAATTCTACACATTCTGGTTCCAAGCAGCTAGCTAGCATAAAGCCGACATATGCATAACACTTGCACAGTACTAATACTACTTTAGAGAGAAGGAGGCCGGCCCCATGCAAGCACCTACATCTACATTTAATTTAAATCTATGGCTGACCGACTTTGACTTTGAAGATAAAAAAGGGTGAACGAGCTGAGGTGGACGTGGATTATTTGAACAAAGAGTAGCTAGCTAGCTACTGTAGTACAGTAGTAGTAGTATTATATTATACCCCTTTCTTTCCTTCCCTGCAAAAGATAAAGAGAGAGAGGGCCGGGGGAGAGAGAGAGAGTTTAGAGAGAAATATTATTCACTTTATTTTTCTTTCTTTTCTTTTCTATGATATGGTTTTTTTTGGGGTTTTCCCTTGATATCAAACAAATTAAGGTCGGTCTCACAGTTCACTTTAGATCTCTCTCTCTCTCTCTGTAACTAGCTAGAGTACGTAGTACGTCCGAAAAAACTCTTGGATTATTATTGTTTTTGGTGTATATTTTAGGATTCTACACTACTCTTAATATATCTTCATTTTCTCTTCTTCTTTAATTCTTCCTCTATATACTTATATTTTGGAGATTTGGATAAAACCAATATTAATTAATTTCTCTAGCTGTTTGTGCTTGCACTTATACAGACTCTAGCTATCTATCTATATACTCCTTAATTTGTATTACTAGCTAGCTAAATCCACAACAACAAAGTAGAGATGCAAATCATGTCTGGGGATTTGTTTTCGATTCCTTCTCCCATCAAAATCCTTCCTCAAGAACCTGCAGATGCAAACCCTAATCTCAAATCCAACTCAAACCCTTCCCTTAAGAAGAAGAGAAATCTACCAGGAAATCCAGGTAATTAATTCAAAGTAACCATATATATATATATATATATTTGTTGTGATTTCTAAATATTATATATCGAGATATGTTACTCAAACCGTGACCATAGTTAAATGTTTCAACATGGTATCAAAACTGAGAATTTGTTTGGCTTAAAATTCTGTTGGCTGTATATTATTTGGTAAGCAATTCTTTATATTTTAAATAGATCCAGATGCTGAAGTGATTGCTCTCTCGCCAAAGACACTAATGGCGACGAATCGATTCATTTGCGAAATCTGCAATAAGGGTTTCCAAAGAGACCAAAACTTACAGCTGCATCGCAGAGGACACAATCTCCCATGGAAGCTAAAGCAAAGAAGTAACAAAGATCAAATCCGAAAGAAAGTTTATATCTGCCCCGAAACAGCCTGCGTCCACCACGACGCCTCTCGAGCCCTCGGCGACCTTACTGGAATCAAGAAGCATTTCAGCAGAAAACATGGTGAGAAAAAATGGAAGTGTGAGAAATGTTCAAAAAAATATGCAGTTCAATCTGACTGGAAAGCTCATTCTAAGACTTGTGGGACTAGAGAGTACAAGTGTGACTGTGGCACACTATTTTCCAGGTATATATATTTAGTTTTATTTAATTTATCCCCTCCTGTGTATCTGAAATTTGATGAGAATATTTGTTTGTCTGAAACAATAAATGCTTGAGGTGTCATAAATATATATATATATATATGTATGTATGTACAGGAAAGATAGTTTTATTACACACAGAGCTTTCTGTGATGCCTTGGCTGAAGATAGTTCAAGATTCAGTACTACTACTACTTCAGTTGCTGCTGCTGCTAATAACATGAACTTCATCAGAAATGATTCTTTGAACGAAAGTAGTACCGTGATTAATCCCCATGATCAGCAGCCAAATCTGGCACACGGGTTCACCGGATTATCTGAATTTGGGGCGGGTTTTCGTTCGGACTTTGCTGGAAATCATCATAACTCTACATTGTCGCTTTGGTTGGATCAAGCTAATTCTCAGCTTAATCCCATTAATGAAATGCCCTCGGTTCATTCGTCAAATCTTTACATGCCCTCGAGTTCTAATGGTGTGCCTGATCAAATGGTTCAAATGGGGTCTGGCAATAATAATGTGTTTGGAACCTCTTCAATGGGTAATTCTTTGTACTCCAATAATAATAAAAGCAGTGGTGGTCAGCAGCCAAGAATGGAGTCTCCAATGTCCGCCACCGCGCTGCTGCAGAAGGCGGCTCAGATGGGCTCAACTCGTAGCAATCCTTCGGTGTTTGGCAACAGTTTTGGGGTGATGAACACATCTTCTAATTCTTCATCGGCCATGAATAGTACTACTCAAACTTTCAACCTTCTATCGTCGTCTCAGAGTAGAAATGATCAATTTCATCAGGTTTTTGGCAAACAAAAAGGAGAAAATCTTGGCGAATTACCATTACCAATTAGTAGTATGAGTTCTTCATCAACAAATCATGTTGCAGCAGCCAATATTAATTTTGATCAAGGTATGATGCAAAGTAGGATGAGACCTGTAGGCGGGTTGTTTGAAAACAATAGCAGCAGCCTGACGAGAGATTTTCTGGGAATGGGTGGTGAAGGGGGTCGTCCATTCTTGCCACAAGAGCTGGCTAAGTTTGCATCATTTACTTCAGCAGCCATGGGTTTGAGCCATTTCACTAGCCTCTAGTGAACCTGCAGTGGATAGAATTAATTAATTATTTTGCTTAATCTTAAATTTATTTTTTGCATGTGTCACTTCATAATATATATATATATATTGTATTTTGTTGTACTAATAGCTAGTCGTAATATTAAATACTACTTGATTATCAAATTATGTCATGTCACTGTGATATTTCTTGAATATTAATAATCACCTGTGTTGTTGTACTTGTGGTAGCTAGCTAGGTTTAGTATTTGACAACTATCCCATAACATTTTGCTCTATATATATTCTTACAACGCAAATTACAGAATAAGCTAGATTATTGGTTGGGTGCAGAATAAGCTAGATCATTATTGGTTGGGTGCAACCTTTATTTTTGTATCAGAAAATATTGTTAATTGTCGTCAATACAATCAATAATATGAAAATTTTGAATGTAATATATTTTTTGCTATGGACATGAATTATTTTTTTGTATATGAGAAGAATTTCAGATTAATATCAAGAAAGTTCAATCGGAATGAAAGAAAGAATCACCCAAGCTTAGTGTGAGATGAATTTTTTTAGACTACTTTTTATATACTATCCATATATCGTTTTTTGGCCGGGGTTGGAGTATACATTAGAGAAGAGATTATACTTAATTTGATCATGACACATGGATTGATTAGAGAGGTAGGATAAAGTGAAATTAATAGAGGATGAGACTAATTAAAATGGTGTTAAAGCTAGGACACGTACGTAAAAGTGATTGGGTGGATGACAGTGGGTGTCGGAAGTAGACTGAACAAGCCGGCCATGCATGTCTCTTTCTCTCTCTCTTATCTTCTTAATCTTACTACTACTGTTTGAGTTTGGCCAAACCAAAAAAAAAAATGCTAAAACTTTGAATAGCACGGAAAATTAGAAGATTCGTTGACCATACTGTCACTCAGTCAAGCTTAGCGGGCTAGCTAGCTACAACAATGGAGTATTACTACATGCATGCGTGAGGTTAATTCCTCACTATACCTAGCTAGCTAGCTAGCTGGGTCGTTAATCTCCCAAGATCGATGCCATAGATTTAACTACGTTTTTAATTAATTTTGAACACATAATTATCATTGTATTTATAATGTTTATAATTAAATCGATTTGATTAACCAGAAAGTTGCTTGCTTTTGTGAATTAAACATGTTAAACGGAGTAGTAAAATTTAAAGTCCGTACTTGTGGGAGTAAAACTTAAGGTCCGTACAAGAGAATAGATGTTGATATATACCAAGATAAAATAAATACTCAATGGAGAATAAAACATAAAGTAACATAGAACAATAGATGGTGATTGACAGGATAGCAGCCACAAATAATCAAAAGAATAAAAAAAAACATGAAATTCTTGGGAAATGCATGTATCAAAATTTTTGTTTAATTTATAAGTACATTATTACTGGCTTTATTCCACACACACAAAAAAAGAGTTTCATGGGATCATTCCAAATTCGTAAATATTAATTAATAGTATATTTTTAGTTTATGGTTGTCCTTCAAATAAATTGTTAGTTTAGTAAAAATGACAAGATAACAAAAAAATTATGATTAAAATTTAAAATATTATGTTATTTTTATTATTATTTTAAATTTAAAAATATTTTATAAAACTATACTAGTGAGTATACTCTTTTAATTAAGTACTCTTTTATCTTCCTCTGACATGCAAAAAATACATAGAAAAGCAAAAAGGTTACCTTTTTACAGTGAATATGGTGAATATCTGTGCATGGCACCCCTCTTAGCTTGGGGCAGTGCAGTGAAATCATTAATTTTACCCATTGGACAGTTGCAGGGCATTGATTTTTCCAATAAGAACTTTTAAGAATTTTCAAATGGAGTTATAACTATATATAAGTAGGATATACACTAGTGTGATTTCTTAAGTGAGTCTTGAGTTGACTAATAGGGTAGGTATCACTTATCAGTCCATGGTCCAAATATACACACTAGTACTAGTACTATACTACTAAAAGTGATCAAACTTTACCCCAATGATATCCAACTTTTTTCTTGGACAGACAAGTTACACTTGTCATGCCCTACAACATGTCTTGTCTACATTACACACACACATTTGAATAATTTTGACTTTGGATACCATTCATTGACCTTCGTTTAATTTAAATCGTTTCAAATGTAGTAATCCTTTATTTTTTGTTGATGAATTTGATGAGAGTGGGAAAAATAAATAAAATAGAAAATTGATATTTTTATATAAAAAATTAATATTTTTACACGATATCTTTAATATAAATAGTGAGTTGGTCTCATCTTAACTTTCACTTTCATGCTATTTTAACATGTGAAAATATCAATTTCTAAAAAATCATATTTCTATATCCTCTTGCTCAATAATTGGCTTATTTCTCTTTATTGTTCTTCTTTTTATTTTTTGTTGTTGCAGGGGCAAGAGATAAATTGTTCAGTTATTAGTACTATCACACTAAACAATAATCCTTAATACTTAATAATCCGCCATTTTAACTTTTAAAGCTATATCAAAAAAAAAAAATCAAATTCAAAGGAGTATTATTGGTTATTGGATACGAGGTTATGTTAGCCCATGTAATAAGTTAGGCAAGGCCCAAAAAATTAATGAAGGGTCTAGGTTTAAATATTTCTCAATATATAAATTACTCCTTAAAACTTTTTACGTGTAAAAGAATATAATTATTCCATAATTTATTACAAACTTTATCCCTGTTGTAAAACATTATATATATAATGTATTCATTAATCTTACTCGGTGCACATAAAAATTATTCCTAACAATTCTTTTATTATCAAATGATTTTATATATGTATAGCTCTCCCATTGCATTACATATTTGAACGAATTGATCCCATATGTACTACGATATAGAGGACAAATCTCGTATCAATCATCTGATAGAGTTTTTGGACACAGATTTATTGTTGCTCCCTCCTTTATATTTTCTTTAATTAAAGGATTTAAATGTTTTCATCATATATTGTTAGAAAGAATTAATAATATTGCAATCTCATAGATATTGTATGGAAGACAGAAAAATAAAAACACGTGATATATCTTTATCTGATGTATTCATTAAATGTCTCACACTCTCTAAAATGATTCACACACACAATAATATTTTTATATTAACTAGAAAAACCCTAGGTTTTATAACATGGACTCATTAGTCATGAGACCCAATACATTAATAAAATTCAAGATCGGACTATTAATAAATTTCCAAGCCCAATTGCGCAAGGCAGCCGCTAAAATAAAGATGAAAACCATTAGAATGAAGTTGTTGAAGAAAAATGATGCTTCCCATAATGGAATAAACGTTTTTGCATGGCCACCTAAAATGAAGATGAAAACAATTAGAGTAACATTTAAACAAAGTTGTTGAAGAAAAAGCATGCTTCCCATAATGGGATAACTGTCAATGTGGTAAATATGTACAATTTTAAAAAACAATCACCACCTATACAATTATATTGTTGATACATATAACCAGTCGAGGAGTTTTTTCATCAATATATATATATATATATATAAGTTGGTGCTTCCACCAATAGCTTTTAGTAGTAATTTGAAGAATCTATTACCTAACGATTCTTACAAAACATGGGTGAGCTTGCTATTTCTGTAAGCTAGGAATATGTGCAAGAGCAGAAATGACGACGTCTCCCAATGCAGATAGAGATTTGTTAATATGTTGAGCTTCCTTCAGTCTCTCATCTACTGCCTCAGAATTATCCACTCTCTCACTAGTCACTTCCAGCTAGATCCACAAGATGAAGGCAACCCTTTAAAATGGATCCGGAAACTAACTCTTTTCCTCGAATGTGAATGGTTAATATACTGTAGGAATAAACTATAGTTAATATTTCAACTTAAATTTGATCACAATGTTTTAGTAGAGACTGAGGGCTCACCTTTTAGGTCTTGAACTTGATTGTAAAGTAGGCGGAACCTTTCAGTATGAAGAAGAGGCCACTTCAAGGCCCTTACTATGATGTTCTGAGAAAACATAAGCAAAACACATTAAACAAAGATATTTATTATATTTAGCAGCATGGTCATAAATGTAGTACAAGTCTCTATTCCAAGCCTTTCAGAGTTCTTGTTTCCAGGTTGAATGAGCCTGCTCAACTTCTAGCTTTGTCTCTTCAAAAAAAGATTTTAATTAGTTCCTGAAATATATCAAATACAGATGCAATAAAATTAATAATATAAGATGTGAGAGTAAGACTTTTATGGCTTATAGTAGGAGAGAAATGGAAATTTATGGATGAAAAAGCATGCCTCCATTCTGCAAGGAGCTAAAAAAATCTTTCTTGCATATCTATTACGGCACCAGCAATAGTGTAAGTTGAGAGTTTTATTGCATGTGTTGTTTATAGTTATGGGACACTTAATTAAGGACTATTTAGCTATGAGATAGATCATCTAACAGCATACAACTGGGACGTGCATCTTGGGAACTAAACTCACATAGATGTACTTAAACTGGTTAAGTTTCTCTGCTATCTGGTGTTACTGAGAGAGAGAGAGAGAGATGCTGATCCTAAATGTTCAACGATGCTGATCCTAAATGTTCTACTTAGGCATATGTTGTCATCAAATTTGTATTATCATTCATACACAAGATAAACACAGTAGAAGTCTAAACACTACATTAAACGATTTATTAAACGAAAATTTTGCTCATAATTGACAATTTCTCCTTTGGGCAGTATTGAAACAATCGTTCTATAGTATTGATGGAAAAAAAATTAAAAAATGATTTGAATACATCAAGAGAAAAGGGCTAACAATTTTCAGGAATTGATAATCGTACCTCTTGTTTCTGCTCAAGATCATGTACTTTGTCTCTATCAGCAGAGTAAGAAGCTCTTCGCCACATGCCATCATATTTCCCAAGTGTAAATTAAATCATCAACATACAAACTTACGATCAACAATTTACCTCGGATGTTTGTACGTCTTGACAAAAAGTGTCTGCTCACACTAGGACATTTCTCAAATCCCTCCCTTCAGAAATAGGCCTCAATGCGACTATACCAAGCTCGAGGGACTTGTTTTAGTCCATATAAGGCTTTTCTTAGCTTATAAACTTTGTTGAGCTCCTCCTTCTCAAAACCTTTCGACTGCTCGACATACACATCCTCCATCAATTCACCATGCAAGAATGTTGATTTGACATCAAGTTGTTACACCTTCCAACTCTTGTGAGCAGAGAGAGCAAGAATGATTCTCACTATGTCCATCCGAGCCATTGGTGCAAAAACTTCAGAATAATCGATCCCATACTCTTGCACATAACCTTTGGCAACCAACTGAGCTTTAAACTTCTCTACCTGACCATGTTCATTCAACTTTGTTTTATAGACCCATTTGACTACTCCAATTCGCTTTGTTCCTTCAGGTAAATCAGTGAGAACCCATGTTTCATTCTTCTCTATGGATTTGATCTCGATCTCCATTGCTTTCCTCCCATCTTCACTTTCCACGGCCTCTTCAAAACTCACAGGATCTGCATTTGTAAATAAAGCAAAATTAACATATTCACATCAGCTTCACCTTCTGAAAGTCCTTCTCCACTCACGTAGTCATCCATCCAAATCGGTAGCCTCTTATTTCATGCTTCTTCTGAACTTGAGCTTGAGGGAGATACCACCGCATCTTCATCATCAACGTCACTCGAATTCTCAATCACCTCGTCCTCACTTTCTTCCAATTCTAAGTCAACAAGTACCTGATGTTCATAACTCTTGTCCTAATCCCACTTTCTCTTTTCTTCAAAAACGTCTCTCCTAGTCATTATCTTCTTTGTCATGGGATCATATATCCTATAACTCTTTGACTCATCATTTATCCCTAAAAAAACACTGATGGTACTCTTATTCTCCAATTTTGTACGTTCTCTTCACATCAGGTACATGCATGTGACACACGCATCCAAAGACTCTCAGATGTTCAACTGACGGCTTCAAACCACTCCAGACCTCTTATGGTGTTGTATCTTTCAAAGCCACAGTGGGACGATTTAGCACATAGACATGCATCAACTTTACTGCTTCAGGCCAGAAAGGCTTTGGAATACCCTTCTTACATAACATGCATCTCACTGAATTCATCACCGTACGATTATTTCTTTCTGCAACTATGTTCTACTGAGGAGTGTATGCAGTTATTAGTTGCCTTCTAATTCCATTTTCTTTGCAAAAACTGTTAAACTCGGCTGATGTAAATTCTCATCCTCGGTCTGTTCGTATACATTTGATGGCAAGACTAGTTTCCTTCTCAACAAGTACCTTAAAAAACTTGAAAACAACAAATGTCTATGATTTCTCATTTAGAAAATAAGACCAAGCTTTTCGACTATAATCATCAATCAAGCACAACACATACTTCTTTCCACTATTTGAAATTGAAGAAATTGGACCGCATAAGTCAGCATGATTGCATGAATGAGTTCTAACCTTTGAGTTGCTCTCCAGGTGCTCCTTTTTAGAATAGGTTCACGATGTTGCTTGCCTTTCAAGCAGCCAACACACACAACATCTGAGGCTGGAAGCTGAGGTAACTATATGAACCATTTTTTTTCTGTTGCAAGGCTTGTAATCATGTGTTACTGATCTAACCAAATCTGCAATGCTAGAGGTGAATAAGGTCCTGTGTTGTAGTGTTGAAGCAGATTTCTTGGTTTGAGTCGGACAAAGTTGGTTGAATCCTTGTTACCAAAACAAACATCCGATTTGTTGTCATCTCGGATTGAATGATAAGGCCTTTCTGTGGGTGATATATCTTGCACTTCCCGGAGTGAATAAGAATTGCAAGACCTTTCTCCTGTAGTTGTCCTATGCTCAAGAGATTGTTCTTCAATTTGGTACATAAAATACATCACCAATAACACAATTATCTTCATTTACCTCCAACTTGACATTCCCTTTCCCTGAAACCTTCATTCTTGTGTGTTGCCTAATTTCACAGTATGTTGAAAGGATTCATTTAGCTCAGCGAATAGGACCTTGTTACTACACATGTGGTTGTTGCACCCCCAGTCCAAGAACCAAATTTCTTCTCTGTTTGTTTCAATATCTTCAACATAGGCTGTAAGACCCCAACTTATTATTAATGAAATTTAATTTTCTCTATTTATTATTTTGAAATAGTAAGGGTTGATTTGATTAATGTGGATAGTTATGGGTAAAATACGCAAATATTTTAAAATAAGCAAGTGGTTGTAAAATATTCATTATTGTCGGGGAATATTCGTTTGGTCGAGGAATATTAAATGATCGTTTGAGGGAATATTAAATGCTGACCAAGTAGTGACCGTGTGTGGGTTATGGCCCCCAAAATAGGTCCATTCCATCCAACCCATTCTTAGTCGCCAAATACATGGATGCGAAATAACTACAACTTTATTATTACAACATATAAGCTTTGTGAGTTTAAATACAGGATATTGTCATCTAGACAATATCCACACGCAAATAAATCCCCATCATAATTATTGATACATTATTTTACAAAAATGGTGAGGACTACTAAACAACTATCTCTAGAACCTTCATACCATACCACCTAGTAGTAAGATTTACATTCTCACCTCACGAGAAGAAAAATGGAACAACAAGGAAAAGGGTGAGCTCAACTAGCCCGGTAAAGAATATTATGACTAAGATAATATACAACAAATTATCGTTAGTCTTCAACGAGGAAAAAATCTAATAGAATACAATAGACAACCGGTTTTAAAACAATCTTCGCAATGAAATAATAATTCATTAGAAGAGTTAAGTAGAGAATGCAAACTACTATCTTTATATATGAATTTAAAAGTTCATCGTCGATATTTTATCCTTGTAACATCAATCAATATATATACGGAATCAAATATTCATTTTTGCACTACTGAGGCCAAAGATATTCATCAGTTGGTCAGTGTTCATCTAAACACTGTTCATCTTTGCACTACGACTAAAGATATTAATCGAAGAGGTCATGTTCATCTCAACACTGTTCATCTTTTTGCACTACGGGCCAAATATATTCATCAAGAAATCATTCATCTTTGCACTCTGGGCCAAAGATATTGATAATATCATCATTTAGGATGAGGATGATGAAAAATATTTCAAAGAAAACGAATCCGGTGAAACAAAAGAACAAATATTAAGGATTCAGTATTTTAAACAATCCAAGTTCAAAAATACTTCATAAGTAATCGAGTGGAGTAAAATTCAAGAATGATCAAAACATGGATACAATCAAAGCTAGTATCCATAATAGGTATTTTAGACAAAAAGAAGAAATTTCATTTTTCTGAATGAATAGTCAGAGTATCGTGAATAGTGTCGTATACGTGAATAGTAACTCAGACACCAAAAGATAGAAATTTCACAAAAAAAACATCTTCACGTTTCATGAATAGTAACTCGTGAATAGTAACTTCGTGAATAGTAACTCGTGAATAGTAACTCGTGAATAGTAACTCATGAATAGTAACCCGGAGCATGAAAAAGTTCTAAATTTGATAAAAGTTCCAACCAATATTTCAAAGATAATGATATTGAAGAAATAATATCATTTGAGAAGAAAATAACATCCCTTACCTCGAAAGGCAGATCTTTAGTTGAAACCTGGGATATAGGCTATGACTTGAACTTGCACGTAGTATAGCAATACTCAAAGTATACTCAAAATACTCACAAGAATACGCTCGATAATAATAGAGAGAAAATTTGATTTACGGTGTGATTTTCAATTTAACCCTAAGCACCCTATTTATAGGAAAATGCTTAGAACACAAAAGCGAAAATTGAATATAATATTAATATAATTATACAAATTTTCCTTAGCCCACCTTTTGGTCAAAAACACCAGCCACACATGTTAAATGAGGTTCACAAACTCACCAAAAACGTTTTTCTCAAAATAATTAATTAAAACTCCCAAAAATCAATTATTTCGGAACTCCGAAACTTCAATAATTCATAATAAATAGCCCTTTTATCAGAAAATTCGAATCTCACGAGTTTTTATAGGAAATTCAATTCTCTACAACTTTACAGAAGAAAGTTTTTCCAAATTCCAAACAAAAATTGACCGAAATCCACAAACGGACAATTTTACAAGCTATAATCAAATTTCAGTCAAGAAATGGGGTCCACCGACACACAAAACATGTGTTAATCATTTAATGCCACAAAAATACTCTTCCTCCTGATATACTCATATATCCCACATTCATTATAAAATATCCTTGTTAATATATTATTAAAATAATATATTTAAATGAATTATTTTATCGAGAAAATGATAAAATATTAATTTTCAACAATTGTCATTTTAAAAATTTTCTCCATCTATATCCACATCAAATCAATATTTTCCTCATCATATAAATCAATAATTAATTATTCACAAATAATATTACAGAATCACAATCTTGCAACCAGTAGTTCAAGAAAGAGGGCTTTCAATAAGGATCTCTCACTTCAAGCGCCTTGATTAGGTGACCAAACCTCTCCTTAGAGCGAACTTTCTAGACATTGCCAATAATGTTTTCTAATAATATTATTCAGATAATATGAATTATTGCTCGGATGATGGAAAATCTTTGTGTAATGACAATTTATTGAAACAACGATAATATAAAATATTAATGCGTGAATTATTGAATCAATAAAATAAAATCTTGAATAATAATTCATGTAACAATTATTGAGTAGTGCCTTCTTACGTAAGAATCAATAATTGGTGCAAATATCGTATCTTCTTGTTCAACAAAGCGTATTAGTGTGTTTTAACCGGCTGGGTATTCCAACAAGATTAATTGATAATAACTACGCCTGTTATTTATAAACAACTTATATTTGTCGTTTTCTTCATCCAATCGCTTTCCGTTATGGGGCCCATAAAAGATCAAGGCTGCCGTAAATGCGAATATTCCCCGACGATGACGAATATTCCACGACCAAACGAATATTCCTAAACGATAATGAATATTTTATCACCACTTGCTTATTCGAAATATTTGCGCATTTTACCCATAACTAACCACATTAATCAAATCCACCCTTACTATTTCAAAATAATAAATAAAGGAAATTCCTTTTATTTAAAAAAAATTGAGGTCTTACAACCTCCCTCCTTATGAAATTTCGTCCTCGAAATTGGCGTACGTCTTACAGTGTTTAGAAAAGATGAGAATACCTCGCTTTCATTTCCGTTTCCAACTCCCAGGTCATTTCCTCAATAGCATGGTTTCTCCACAAAACTTTAACTTGTGGTATGACCTTCAGACGTGGGACATGCTCCTTCCTATCCAAAATCTTGACAGTACCTCTTCATACGTTAAGTCTTAATTTATCTCTAAATCTGGCTTCTAACTTCAATAGCGTGGTTGAGGTCGTCCACATATTTACGTAACCTCGATACGTGAAAAATGTTATGAACACGCGTCATACTTGGCGGTAAAAGCGAGTCTATAGGCCACGGTTCCTATTCGATCGAGAATTTTAAATGGATTAATAAATCGAAGGTTTGAGCTTTCTCACCTCACCGATTTTCTCGCTTTTGAAATAACAACTTCTTGCACCTCCTTCTTCAAATTCATCACCCTCGGTGTTGCTTGAGCGACTTTAACTTTATCGATTAAAGTCGATTATACTCAGTATATCATCACGTGGGTAACTAGAGTTTTCATCTCCATCTCTATTATTTGTAAATTATTGAAATGAGTCTTTGACAATATCATACTCGTTACTTGTATACGATCTTCTACTCAACACGTCGCCTACCACGTTCGCTTTTCGAGGATGGCATGGTCGAACATGTCTTTGAAATGAGTCTCCTCTTGAGTTATTCAAGCTCTTCCCACATTCCTTGCTCCATTCGAATTTTGTATCTCTACGAGTCAATTGCGTTAATGGAATAGCGATTCGAGAATATCCTTCAACGAATCTCAGATAATAACCAACTAAGCCTGAAAGCTACGTATTTCGATTACCGAGCTTAGGTTGTTCTCATTGTATGACTCATATCTCAACCTTGGATAAGACGTTACAATGACACCTATCGGTTTCTATCGCATGCGAATATGGTGTCCCCTATGGAGAGTCGGCGTGCATTCCACAAAGGAAGTCACCGGATAAAGGCTCGGTACCAAATTCTATAGTTGAATTTTTAACTCACGAAGTTCAATAGAGCCATTCATTCGATATTTTAGAAATGAGTTTTGTCTGGGTTCAAAGTCGATACAATATTTAATATCGGGTTTTGGGAGTAAACCAAGAAATTCTTTGAAATACGTCGGGAAAAATTAATAACAACAGGAATATTATTCAAATCGGCGTGTCTTTATTCAAATCCATAACATGGACTAAGAAAACTTGACATCCGTAATAAACGAATGACTTCATAGCTTGATATGAAAATGTTTGACTACAATGGTTTGATTGCTTGAATTGAATAACAAAGTTGCTTAGGAATATGAAAACTAACAACCTTACAAAAAGCAATCAATTTGGCACGATGAGTAGTTAACCTTAAAATCACATCAAAAGCAAATATCTCTATAGAAATAAGGTTAACGGGTAATGTGATAGTGCCAACCCTGAATCAAGCAAGATTTCTAAACAACGGATGTAATGAAAGTTTCTCCTAACTGAGTCTCCATAAATAGGTCAAAGTCTAATTTCTCGTAGTCAAGTTCAAACGTTGGTAAGCAAAGAGATAAAAGAATGGGTAGAAGCAGATATCTCAAGAAGGTATAAACTTCGCATTTTACCCATAACTAACCACATTAATCAAATCCACCCTTACTATTTCAAAATAATAAATAAAGGAAATTCCTTTTATTTAAAAAAGTTCGGGGTCTTACATGGGCCCCATAACGGAAAAGCGATTGGAGGAAAAAAACGACAAATATAAGTTGTTTAAAAATAACTTGGCGAAGTTATTACGAATTAATCTTTGTTAAAATACCTTGCGGTTAAAACACACGAAGATACGTGGTATTGCACCAATTATTGATTCTTACGTGAAGCATACTTTACTCAATAATTATTACAAAGTAATAAGCTGCTCAAAGTATTTTATTTTATTGATTCAATAATTGTTGCGTTGATATTTTATATTCTTTGTTGTTTCAATAATTGTCATTACACAAAGTATTTTTCATTATCGAAGCAATAATTCATATTATCGAATAATATTATTAGATAACATTATTGGCAATGTCTAGAAAGTTACATCTAAGGAGAGGTTTGGTCACCTAATTGCGGCCAAGAAGGAGAAATTCTTATCGAAAGCCCCTCTTCCTAGGCGCACGGTTGTCAATATTGTGATTACGTAATATTATTTGTGAATAATTAATTATTGATTCATATAATGAGGAAAATATTGATTTTATGTGGATATAGATGGAGAAAATTTTAATGTGACAATTGTTGAAAATTGAAATTTTATCTTTTTACGATAAAATAATTCATTTAAATATATTATTATATTTTAATAATATAATAATGGTGATATTTTTATAACGAATGTGGGATATATGAGTATACGAGGAGGAAGAGTATTTTGTTGCAATAAATGTTTAAAACATGTTAAACATGTCGGTGGACCCCATTTCTTATTTGAAATTTGATTATAGCTTTGTAAAATCGCTTGCTTATGGATTTCGATCAATTTCGCATTTGGAATTTGGAAAAATTTTCTTACGCAAAGTTGTAGAGAATTGAATTTCCTATAAAAACTTTATGAGATTGAATTTTCCGATAAAAGGGCTATTTATTGTGAATTATTGAAGTTTTAAAGCTCCGAAATAATTAATTTTTGAAGATTTAAATAATTTTAATAAGAAAAACGTTTTTTTTAGTTAGGCAAGGTGAGTCACTCTTGGTGGTGATGGTTTGAATCAGATTTTGGGTGTGTAGGAATTTAATAAATATATATTAATATTTTATTAAATTTTCTACTTTTAGTTTTAAGCATTTTCCTATAAATAGGGTCTTAGGTTAGAATTAAAATCACACATTGAAACTGAAGTTTTTCTCTCTATATTATCGAGCGTATTCTTGTAAGTATTTTGAGTATACTTTGAGTATTGCTATACGGCAAGTTCAAGTCATAGTCTATATCCTGTTTTTATTAGAAATCTTGTCTTTTCGAGTAAGGGATATTATTTTCTTCTCAAATGATATTTTTCTTCAATATCATTATGCCAAAATATTGGTGAACTTTTTAATCAAATTTGGAACTTGTTGTGTGGGGTTCTTATTCACGTATACTGCACTTCATTCACTTAATATTCACTAGAAAAATAAAAATTTTCCTTTTTATCCAAGATGTCTATTTTGGCTACTATCTTTGATTGTATCCATGTTTTGATCATTCTTGAATTTTACTCCACTCTAATTACTTATGAAGTATTTTTGAACTTGGATTGTTTAAAATACGAATCCTTAATATTTATTCTTTTGTTTCATTGGATTCGTTTCCTTTAAAATATTTTTCATCATTCTCATCCTAAATGATGATATTCTTGAATATCTTTGGGCCTATAGTGCAAAAGATGAATGATTTCTTAATGAATATCTTTGGCCCGTAATGCAAAGATGAACAGTGTTGAGATGAACATGGACCGATCGATTAATATCTTTGGCGTAGTCAAAAAGATGAAGCAGTGTTTGTAGGCGAATATGACGGTGATGAATATCTTTAGCATGTAGTGCAAAGATGAATATTTGATTCGAGATATATATTGATTGATGTTACTGAGGATAAAATATCGACGATGAACTTTTAAATTCATATATAGAATATAGTAGTTTGCATTCTCTACTTAACTCTTCTAATGAATTGTTGTTTTAAATTTGCAGTTGTTGATTTAAAAGCGGTTGTCTATTGTATTCTATTAGATTTTTCTCATTGAAGACTAACGATAATTTGTTGTATATTATCTTAGTCATAATATTCTTTCTTGGGCTAGTTGAGCTCACCCTTTCCTTTTTGTTCCATTTTTCTTTTCGGGAGGCGAGAATGTAGCGAGTACTTAGTCGGGGTATGGAATGAAGGTTACAGAGAGAGTTGTTTAGTAGTCCTCACCATTTTGTAAAATAATATATCAATAATTATGATGGGAATTTATTTGCGTGTGGATATTGTCTACAGATGGCAATATCGTATTTAAACTCTGGTTTATATGTTGTAATAATAAAGTTGTAGTTATTTACGTACCATGTATTTGGCGACTTCGAGAATAGGTTGGATGGAATGGACCTATTTTGGGAAGCCACGATTGGTATCGAGCTTAGGGATATGATCTCCGGCGAGATCGGGGAATAGAACTAGGAGGGAGAGACGAGTAAATCCTTCGCTAGTGTGTCCTACCTAAGCTTATTTGTTAGTTGGTCAAGATATAGGGATATTATGTGATATATTGATTTTCTTAATTAACCCTTATTTTATGATTGTATTTGAGAGCGTCATTGAGAATATTAACAATGGAAATGAGGAGTGGAGATCGTGTCTTTACCAACGAGGAGAAGCGTGCAACAGTCGACAATGTTCTCTCGTGAACAACACCACCGGCGAGATGATGAGCGAGGGGATGTTTAGAAGCTTTTTGCGAGACATGCAAAATCGGATGAGGAGACTCGTGTTCAAAATACTGAGGAGGAAATGATAGCAATTCACGGGTTGTCACCAAGCGAGTTCAAAGAGTTGGGACCACGAATTTAAGGAAAGCGGATCCGATCATGCTTAAAAGCGTGGGTCAAGCAAATTACCAAGATATTCGATGTCTTGGGATGCGGAGGAACAGAAGGTTCCATTCGCCACCTTTATGTTAAAGTGGCGAGGTGAGACTCTTGGTGGGAGTCGTGAAGCGTACTCCATCCAGCCCGCACTCAGCATGTCTTGGGGAGACATTTGAGAACTATTTAATGACAAATACTTTCACGAAAGTGTTCAATCGTATGAAGGAAGTGGAGTTTATTAATTTGGGCGAGAATAACATGGCGGTGTCTCGATGACGAGGCAAGGTTTCAGAGTTATCCAGGTTTGCACCTCATTTGGTGGAGAATGAGGAACGTATGACGCGGATGTTTCGAGAGGTTTGAAACTTCGGCATACGACAATATCTCATTTCTCATAAATTTTCTCTCTATTCGGATGTTGTAAAATGAGGCTCAATTATTAGAGGGAGATAACGAGTACGGTCAACCTGAGGACCACAACCGAGGATCATCTAGGAGATAGCGATCAACAAAACAACGATAACCGTACGGAGAAAGAAAAAGACGGACAAAAATGGTAAGCACTCTGGTGGTAATCATGGCCATGAAAATAGAATAAGCGAGTCGAGAGGAGATTTTAAAAAGAGGAGATTCAACAACGACCATTTGAAGACGGCGAACTAGCTAGAAGAATCGGTTCCAAGGGAGGGCGACCCCGATCGTATCTGCTACAAATGCGGAAAAGAGGGACATATTAGTCAAAGCGCCCACTGACAGTTCAAGGTATGCTATAATTGTGGAAAGGAAGGACATATCGCTCGGATTGTGCGAGTGGCGAAACCTAGTTCAATGAGGGATGGTGACTCAAAGATTGTCCCGTAAAAGTCAAAGTCAGCCGGTTCTGGATGGCGTTTGTTGTGGATTGGTCAAATGCGAGGAACCCAAACGAGGTGATCACGGGTAAGCTAATCATAAATTCTTGTGAAGTTTATACTTTACTAGATACCGGTGCTACCCATTCATTTATCTCTCCTACTTGTGCTCAACGTTTAAATTTGACTCCAGAAAAATTAGACTTTTACCTATCTGTGGAAACTCCGTTAGGAGAAACTTTCATCACATCCACTGTTTATAAATCTTGTTTGATTCAGGTTGGCACTATCACATTACCTGTTAACCTTATTTCTATAGAGATATTTGTTTTTGATGTGATTTTAAGGTTAACTACTCATCATGCCGAAAATGATTACTTTCGTAAGGTTGTTAGTTTTCATATTCCTAAGAACCCTGTTATTCGAATTCAAGCAATCAAACCATTGTAGTCAAACATTTTCATATCAAGCCATGAAGTCATTCGTTTATTACGGATGTCAAGTTTTCTTAGTCCATGTTATGGATTTGAATAAAGACACGTCAGATTTGAATAATATTCCTGTAGTTATTGATTTTTCCTGACGTATTTCCTGAATAATTTCTTGGCTTACTCCCAAAGCTTGATATTAAATTTTGTATCAACTTTGAACCCGGTACAAAACTCATTTCTAAAATCTCATATCGAATGGCTCTATTGAACTTCGGGAGTTAAAAATTCAACTATAGAATTTGGTACTGAGCCTTTATCCGGTGACTTCCTTTGTGGAATGCAAAGTCGACTCTCGTAGGGGGACACCATATTAAGTGTGATAGTAAAGGCGATAGGTGTCATTGTAACGTCTTATCCAAGGTTGGGATATGAGTCGCGATTGAGAACAACCTAAATTTCAGAATCTAAAATCGTAGCTTTTTAGGCTTAGTTGGTTATTATCGGAGATTCGTTGAAGGATATTCTCGAATCGCTATTCCATTAACGCATTGGTGACTCGTAGAGATACAAAATTCGAATGGAGCAAGGAATGTGGGAAGAGCTTGAAGAACTTAAGAGGAGACTCATTTCAAAGACATGTTACGACAATGCCATCTTGGAAAAGCAAACGTGGTACCGACCGCGTTGAGTAGAAGATCATATGCGAGGAATGAGTGCGATGATGTCAAGTATACGATAGAGCCAACTTTAATAGAAAAGTTAAGGTTGCTTCGAGCCAATCGACCCGAAAGTCGATGCATATGAAGAAGAAAGTACAAGAAGGAGTTATTAGGGCGAGAATTGATGAAGAAGGAATACTTGAGTCTACTCCGGACTTTGTGTTCCTAACGACTACGATTTGAAGTACAAGATTATGATGGAGGCACACAATACACCATTTGCAATCCATCCTGGAAGTACTAAAATGTATCGTGATCTTGATATACATTTTGGTGGAACAATATGAAGAGAGATTGCAAAGTTTATCTCGATGTGTTTAACTTGTCAACGTGTAAAGGCGGAGCATCTAGTACCTAAGGGTCCATTGCAACCACTTGAGATTCCGAAATGGAAGTGGGAACACATTACCATGGATTTCGTTACGGGTCTTCCTACGGTTTCTCAAGGCATCAATGCTATTTGGGTTATTGTTGATAGATTAACCAAGTCTGCGCTCATTTCTTGCCGAATCGGAGACTTATTCCTTGAACGTCTTCTAGTATATATATGTAAATGAGATTGTGAGGTTGCAAGGCATGCCAAGTATCCATAGTTTCGGATCGTGACCCAAGATTCACTTCAAGATTTTGGGTTAGCTTGCAAAAAGCTATGGAGCGCAGATTTACGATTGATTCGGCATACCATCCTCAAGCAGACGGACAATCGAGAGATGATTATTCAAACTCTTGAAGATCTATTAAGACTCTATGTCCTAGACTTCAAGGCGGTTGGGATAAGTATTTACCATTAGTGGAATTCTCCTACAACCTGGCGATTATCGAGCAAGTATAGGTGTGGCTCCATTTGAAGCATTATATGGACGAAAATGTCGGCTTCTTCGGTATGTTGAGGCGAGGTGGGTGAAGCAACATTGTTGGGACCCGAGTTGGTACGTATGACTACGGAAAAGATCCAAATGATTCGGACAACGTATACAAGCGGACAGGATCGATAAAAGAGTTATGCAGATCTTCATCGAAAAAGACGTGGAATTTGGTATTGGGGATCACGATTGTTGCGTGTAGCTCCATGGAAGGGAGTTATAAGATTTGGGAAGCGAGGAAAGCTCAATCCACGATATATTGGTCCATTTGATTCTTGACCGAGTAGGAAATGTAGCCTATAGACTCGCGTTACCTCAAAGTATGTCTCGTGTTCATAATGTGTTTCACATATCTCGTACTTCGTAAATATGTGAAAGACCGAACCACGTTATAGAGTTAGAAAGCAGACGAGATAGTAGAAGACTTAACGATGAGAGAGGTACTGTCAAGATCTTGGATAGGAAGGAGCATGTCCCTACGACGAAGGTTATACCACAAATTAAAGTTTTGTGGAGGAACCGTGCTTATAGAGGAAATGACACGGGAATTGGAAAGCGGAAATGAAAGCGAGGTATCCTCACCTTTTGAAACACCGAATACGCACACGTCAATTTCGAGAGGACGAAATTTCATAAGGAGGAAGTTGTAAGACCCCAACTTATTATTAATGAAATTTAATTTTTCTATTTAGTATTTTGAAATAGTAAGAAGGTTGATTTGATTAATGTGGATAGTTATGGATAAATTACATAAATATTTTAAAATAAGCAAGTGGTTGTAAAATATTCATTATTATTGTCGGGGAATATTCGTTTGGTCGAGGAATATTAAATGCATCGTCGGGAATATTAAATGACGGCAATGTGACCATATCTGGGCCCCATAACGGAAGCGATTGGAGGAAGAAAGCACAAATATAAGTTGTTTAAAAATAACAGCAGTAGTTATTCACAGATTATCTTGTTAAAATACTAAATATGGTTAAAAACACGAGTAGCATTACGGTATTGCACCAATTATTGATTCTTACGTGAAGGCACTACTCAATAATTGTTACTGTAATAACTATTCAAATATTTTATTTTATTGATTCAATAATTCTTTGCGTTGATATTTTATATTCTTCATTGTTTTGATAATTGTCATTACACAATATTTTTCATTATCGAAGCAATAATTCATATTATCTGAATAATATTATTAGATAACATTATTGGCAATGTCTAGAAAGTTACATCTAAGGAGAGTTTTGGTCACCTAATTACGCCTTGTAGGTGAGAGAAATTCTTATTGGAAAGCCCTCTTTCACTGAAGGCGCTTTAGTTGTCAATATTGTGATTTCGTAATATTATTTGTGAATAATTAATTATTGATTCATATGATGAGGAAAATATTTATTTTATGTGGATATAGATGGAGAAAATTTTTAATGTGACAATTGTTGAAAATTAAAATTTTATCTTTTACGATAAAATAATTCATTTAAATATATTATTATATTTTAATAATATAATAACGGTGATATTTTTACAACGAATGTGGGATATATGAGTATACAAGGAGGAAGAGTATTTTTGTTGAAATAAATGTTTAAAACATGTTAAACATGTCGGTGGACCCCATTTCTTGACTGAAATTTGATTATAGCTTGTAAAATCGCCCGTTTATGGATTTCGGTCAATTTCTGTTTGGAATTTGGAAAAACTTTCTTCTGTAAAATTGTAGAGAATTGAATTTCCTATAAAACCTCTCGAGATTCAAATTTTTTGACAAAAGGGCTATTTATTGTGAATTATTAAAGTTCTAAAGCTCCGAAATAATTAATTTTTGAAGTTTTAAATATTTTTAATAAGAAAAACGTTTTTTTTGAGTTAGGCAAGGTGAGTCACTCTTGGTGGCTGATGGTTTGAATCAAATTTTGGGTGCGTAGGAATTTAATAAATATATATTAATATTTTATTAAATTTTCTACTTTGGTGTTCTAGCATTTTCCTATAAATAGGGTCTTGGGTTAGAATTGAAAATCACACTGTAAGCTGAAGTTTTCTCTCTATATTATCGAGCATATTCTTGTGAGTATTTTGAGTATACTTTGAGTATTGCTATCTGGTCTGCAAGTTCAAGTCATAGTCTATATCCAGGTGTTCAATTAAAAAATCTTGTCTTTCGAGGTAAGGGATATTATTTTCTTCTCAAATGATATTTTTCTTCAATATCATTATGCCAAAATATTGGTGAACTTTTTAATCAAATTTGGAACTTGTTGTGTTTGGGTTATTTATTCACGATATCTGGACTATTCACGAATCTGAGACACTATTCATAGAAAAATGAAAATTTTCCTTTTTGTCGAAGATGACTATTTTGGCTACTATCTTTGATTGTATCCATGTTTTGATCATTCTTGAATTTTACTCCAATCTAATTACTTATGAAGTATTTTTGAACTTGGATTATTTAAAATACGAATCCTTAATATTTGTTCTTTTGTTTCAATTGGATTCGTTTCTTTAAAATATTTTTCATCATTCTCGGTCTAAATGATGATATTCTTGAATATCTTTGGCACGTAGTGCAAAGATGAATGATTTCTTGATGAATATCTTTGGGCCGTAGTGCAAAGATGAGCAGTGTTGAGATGAACATGACTGTGGCCCCCAAAATTAGGTATCGTCACCCATCTTGGGTCGCCACTTACGTGGTACATAAATTCAAATACAAACTTAATTATACATCCGTAGGTGTAACATACGACAATACATAAAGCGAGAGTTCTAATAGGAATATTGTCATTTAGACAATATCCATACTCAAGGAGTCCGCATTACATTTATTATCACCTTATTTAACGAGAATAGTGAGGACTACTAATCTTATCTTGGGACCATCACTCTTTTCCCCGACTGTCGTCCATTTATATTCTCATTTTCTGAAGAGAAACGGTGAAAGAAAGGGTGAGCTCAACTAGCCCAAGAAGAAATATTATAACTAAGATAAATGAGAATAAATTATCAATAGTCTTCAACAATGTTAAAGCGATAAAATACAATAGACAACCGGTTTAAGCTGCAATGAATGAATATCTTGATCCATTAAAAGAGTCAAGTAGAAAATAAAGTCTACTATCTTTTAGGTTTTAAAAGGTTTTCATCAATTTTATCACTAAGACTCGGTTTAATGAATAAACCACAATATCTAATCATCCCCGCATCACGCGGTCAAGGATTTTCATCAAATTATCAATGGTCATGACTATCTTAGAATCACCCCTGGTCATAATCATACCAAAAACTATCCATCATCGCATTATAGGCCACCGAGGACTTTTGTCACATCATTTATATCAAGCCGTGATTATACCGAATGATCCACGATCATAATCATACTAAGTTCATCTATGCAAGTAAGCCAAAGATAACATAATATAACATGAGGATGATGACAATGACATAATAATTCAATAAAACAAGTTCACGAATTAATTTATTAGGAAATAATAACGTCCAAATTGTCAACATGATCTTTGCTTTGTAGAGTAAAATTCAAGAATGCTCGAGAAAAATATTTTCATTAAAATCTTTGGATAAAGCGCAAATATCGAGGATATTCCACTAAATTCATGGAGTATAGAAGTCAAAATTTTAACCAATTTGAGTATAATAGCGAATGAAATAACAAAAGAAATCACCGTGCATGCGGTACTTGGCATGAGCGGGGTTATTCAACAGAATAATAAATAGAATAATAAAAGCGGAACCGAGGTCCGGTTATACAACCTGACGCATGAGATATTCAATAGAATAATAAAGACAGAAATAATAATAAAAACCGGAACCGAAGGTCAGCGTAAAGCCTGTATATGATGTTCAACGAAATAATAAAATAATAGAAGAATATCACCAAGTATATAGGGATTCCGTGATATACGAGTTATTCAATGAGAATAAATAAGAATGGAATAATATAAAGATTTCACCAAGTATAGGGTATTAGCATATACTCTGGTCATGTATAGGGTATGCCACTTTCTGAGTTATTCCAACGAATAATAAAGAATGGAATAATGAGACGTTCTCTTCATGAATAAAAAAATAACACCCTTTACTTAGTACAACAAATAATATTCCCTACCTTAGAAAATTTGAATATTGGAAAAGTGATGTAAAGAAAATACTTTTCTTCTTTCTCTCTATAGTTTCTCTCTCAGTTTTTAGGTGAATTCGTAAGAAATAATGAAGGAATGAAGCTTTTATTTATAGAAAAGCGAGGGTGGCTCTTGGTCTTAACGAAGGGTCAAAATGACTCTTGGTAATATTGAAGAGACAACTACTATTTCTTGAAGGGGTAATTAACCCTTGGAACAGAGAAGGCGAGTTAACTCTTGGTAATATTGAAAGGACAACTACTATTTGCGAAGGGGTAATTACTATTGATTGAAGGTAATTACTATTGAAGAAGGTAATTACTATTGACGAAGGTAAAATACTATTGACGAAGGTAATTACTATTCATAAAGGTAATTCTTATTCACAAAGGTAATTACTTATTTGACGAAGGTAAATCTTATTGATGAAGGTAATTACTTATTCACAAAAGGTAATTACTATTGTGAATGGACTCTTAGATGATGACATATGGGCCCCCATAAAATAATCAAACTTACCACAAACGTCTCATAATAGACTCTTTATATACATCGAGGATTGAATAAATATTACCACAAATCATTTTATTTTTAATCAACACATATTTAATCTTTCAATTTATTAAATAAATTTATTTTTCCTCTATTTATTATTTTGAAATAGTAAGGGTTGATTTGATTAATGTGGATAGTTATGGTTAAATATTATGGGTAAATCATGAAATATTTGAATAAGCAAGTGGTTATAAAATATTCATTATATCGTCGGGGAATATTAGTTTGGTGGTGGAATATTAAATCTTTGTCGGGGAATATTAAATGCTGACGGCCTTGATCTTTTGTGGGCCCCATGTGAAGCGATTGGATGAAAGAAAGCGACAAATATAAGTTGTTTTAAATATGGCGTAGTTATTACAATTATCTTGTTGGAATACCGTTGGTTATTGGTTAAAACCGGTGGTAAACACCTACTATCTGGCGTTGTTGAGCGGTAGCTTTGCGGTATTGCACCAATTATTGATTCTTACGTGAAGAAGGCTTTACTCGATAATTATTACGATAATTCTTTATTCGATATTTTATTTTATTGATTCAATAATTCTTTGCATTGATATTTTATATTCTTTGTTGTTTGATAAATTGTCATTACGGTATTTTCCATTATCGAAACAATAATTCATATTATCTGAATAATATTATTAGATAACATTATTGGCGATGTCTAGAAAGTTACATACAGGAGAGGTTTGGTCACTAATTGCGGCGCCCGATGAGGAGAAATTCTTATTGGAAAGCCCCTCTTTCACAGGAGCGGCACGGTTGCCGATCTTGTGATTACTGTAATATTATTTGTGAATAATTAATTATTGATTTATATGATGAGAAAATATTGATTTTATGTGGATATAGATGGAGAAAATTTTTAAAATGACAATTGTTGAAAATTAATATTTTATCTTTTTACGATAAAATAATTCATTTAAATATATTATTTTAATAATATATTAATGGTGATATTTTTATAATGAATGTGGGATATATGAGTATATGAGGAGGAAGAGTATTTTGTTGGCATTAAATGTTTAACACATGTTTTGTGTGTTGGTGGACCCATTTCTTGGTTGAAATTTGATTATAGCTTTGTAAAATCATAGTTTGTGGATTTGGTCAATTTACATTTGGAATTTGGAAAAACTTTCTTCTGCAAAGTTGTAGAAATTGAATTTCCTATAAAAACTCGCGAGATTGAATTTTCTGATAAAAGGGCTATTTATTATGAATTATTGAAGTTTGGAGTTAAAATAATTGATTTTGGGAGTTTTAATTAATTATTTTGAGAAAAACGTTTTTGGTGAGTTTGTGAACCTCATTTAACATGTGCTATGGCTGAAATCAGATTTCAAAAGGTGGGCTAAGGAATTTTGTTTATAAATAATATTATTATATTCAATTTTACTACTTTGGTGTTCTAGCATTTTTCTATAAATAGGGTGCTTAGGTTAGAATTGAAAATCACACGAAGCTGAAGTTTTCTCTCTCTCTCTCTATTATTGGCGTATTCTTGTGAGTATTGAGTATACTTTGAGTATTGCTATCTGGTGCTGAGTTCAAGTCATGCTTTATATCAGGTGTTTTACTTAGAAATCTTGTCTTTCGAGGTAAGGGATGTTATTTTCTTCTCAAATGATATTATTTCTTGATATCATTATCTTTGAAATATTGGTTGGAACTTTTTATCAAATTTGGAACTTTTTTTTTCATATCGGGGTTCTTATTCATGAGTTCTTATTCACGATTCTTATTCACGAGTTCTTATTCACGATTCTTATTCACGAGTCTTATTCATGAAGCGTGAAGATGTTTTTTTGTGAAATTTCTATCTTTTGGTGTGGAGATTCTTATTCACGTATCGCCTTTATTCACGTATCTGACCTTATTCACGAATACGGCTTTATTCATAGAAAAATGAAATTTCTTCTTTTTGTCCAAAATATCTATTATGGATACTAGCTTTGATTGTATCCGTGTTTTGATCATTCTTGAATTTTACACCACTATGATTATTTATGAAGTATTTTTGAACTTGGATAAAAAAAAAAATCCGAATCCTTAATCCTTGTTCTTTTGTTTCCTTTGGATTCGTTTTCTTTAAAATATTTTTCATCATCCTCGGTCTAAATGATGATATTCTTGAATATCTTTTTTTTGTAGTGCGAAGATGAATGATTTCTTGATGAATATCTTTGGCCGTAGTGCAAAGATGAGCAGTGTTGAGATGAACATGATTGGGTGATTAATATCTTTGGCGTAGTGCAAAGATGAGCAGTGTTTAGATGAACATGACCCGGTGATGAATATCTTTGGCACTGTAGTGCAAAGATGAATATTTGATTCGAGATATATATTGATTGATGTTACGGGGATAAAATATCGACGATGAACTTTTAAATTCATATATAGAAGATAGTAGTTTGCATTCTCTACTTAACTCTTCTAATGAATTATTATTTAAGCTATTGCGATTATTGATTTAAAATTGGTTGTCTATTGTATTACTATTAGATTTTTCCTGTTGAAGACTAACGATAATTTGTTGTATATTATCTTAGTCGTAATATTCTTTCTTGGGCTAGTTGAGCTCACCCTTTTCCTTGTTGTTCCATTTTTTTTCTTCTCGGGGAGGCGAGAATGTAGCGAGTCTTAGTCGGGGTATGGAATGAAGGTTTAGAGAGAGTTGTTTAGTAGTCCTCACCATTTTTGTAAAATAATGTATCAATAATTATGATGGGGATTTATTTGCGTGTGGATATTGTGCAGATGCAGATAATTGTATTTATATACGTATTTTGGCGTATTTTGTTTATATGTTGTAATAATAAAGTTGTAGTTATTTACGTACCATGTATTTGGCGACTCGAGAATGGGTTGGATGGAATGGACCTATTTTGGGGGCGTCGCGGTTGGTATCGAGCTTAGGGATATGATCTCTGGCGGAGATCGGGGAATAGAACTAGGAGGGGGAGGCAGAGTAAATCCTTCAGCTAGTGTGTCTACTAAGCTTATTTTTGTTTGGTTGGTCGTCGTATATAGGGGTATTATGTGATTTGTTAATTTATTTAATTAACCCTTGTTTTTATGATAGTTTTAAGAATGGGCTTTGAGAGCGTTAATGATGGAGTGAATGAGATCGTGGACACCTCTAATCATGACGAGGATAATGTGATGTCGGTGAAGAAGGAATTAGAGATATCCGTGTGGTGAGTGAAGAATTGATAGTTACACGAGAGAGATAGTCATGAGTAGTTGGTTTGAGTGAGGAAGAAGAGGAAGAAGAGGTACTGAAGAGAGTTTATTAGAGGTATTTTATGATCAAAATGTAGAATTGCAAAATCATATTCATGAGTTAGAAGAAGCGAAATTTGAAGAATTGCGAGGCGATCGTGGAGCAAAAGGATCTGACGATTCAAGCTTGTGTTACCGATATGTGATCTTGAGCGAAGCACTCTTTGGCGAGTATAAGATGATAAAATTTGGAATCTGAAATTTGAAAGAAGAAATAAGCGAGCAGTGAGAATGAGTGATGCGTGGGTAAAAAGCCGCCTGCAGCGTTGATATTATGGAAAGAGATGTCGATCTAAAAAGAAGATTTAACGATGGCGGGAAGGCGTCGGCGGCATCGACATCGGCACCAATGACAAATTCTAGGGAAGAAAGCGATCGCCCGGTTAGATCTTCTGAGATCACGGAGAGGAGGGACATATAAGGTCAAAGCTTGTTGAAAGCCTTCAAGGTATGTTTTAGTTGTGGAAAAGATGGTCGCATAGCTCGATTTTGTCTATAAGCGAAATCAAGTCGAGTTGGGACGTTGGCACGAGGCGGATCTGAGAAAAGTCGAAAGTCGGCGATTCTGGAAGGCGTTTTGTCGTGGCCGGTCAAAATCACGAGAAACGACGAAGTTAGCGCGGGTTAGTTAATTATAAATTCTTGCGAAGTTTATACCTTACTGAATCTGGGTTCTACCCATTCTTTTATCTCTCTTGCTTTGCGCTCAGCGTTTGAACTTGACTACGGAGAAATTAGACTTTGACTATTATGGAGACTCAGTTAGGAGAAACTTTCATTACATCAGTTGTTTAGAAATCTTGCTTGATTGAGGTTGGCCTTATCACATTACACATTAACCTTATTTCTATAGAGATATTTGCTTTTGATGTGATTTTAAGGTTAACTACTACTCATCAAATAAAATTGATTACTTTCGTAAGGTTGTTAGTTTTCATATTCTAAGCAACTTTGTTATTGAATTCAACAATCAAACCATTGTAGTCAAACATTTTCATATCAAGCCATGAAGTCGTTCGTTTATTACGGATGTCGAGTTTTCTTAGTCCGTGTTATGGATTTGAATAAAGACACGTCGATTTGAATAATATTCTGTTGTTATTGATTTTTCTGGCGTATTTCTGAAGAATTTCTTGGTTTACTCCTAAAAAAGCGATATTAAATTTTGTATCGACTTTGAACCGTACAAAACTCATTTCTAAAATCTCATATCGAATGGCTCTATTGAACTTGAGGAGTTAAAAATTCAACTATAAATTTGGTTTTGAGCCTTTATCTGGTGACTTCCTTTGTGGAATGCAGAAGCGAGACTCTCCGTAGGGGACACCATATTAGATGCGATAGTAAAGCGATAGGTGTCATTGTAGCGTCTTATCGAGGTTGGGATATGAGTCGCGATTGAGAACAACCTAAGTCGGTAATCGAAATCGTAGCTTCTACAGGCTTAGTTGGTTATTATCGGAGATTCGTTGAAGGATATTCTCGAATCGCTATTCCATTAACTTGGTGACTCGTAGAGATACAAAATTGAATGGAGCAAGGAATGTGGGAAGAGCTTGAAGAACTCGAGAGGAGACTCATTTATTACGTATTACGACCATGCCATCTGGAAAAGCGAGCGTGGTAGGCGGCGTGTTGAGTAGAAGATCGTATCTGAAATCTGAGTACGATATTGTCAAAGACTAATTTCGTATAATTTACAAATAATAGAGATGGAGATGAAAACTCTAGGTACCGCGTGATGATATCTGAGTATAATCGACTTTAATCGATAAAGTTAAAAGTTATTGAAGCTCTCTGCGGGTGATGAATTTGAAGAAGGAGGTGCGAAGTTGTTATTCAAAAGCGAGAATCGGTGAGGTGAGAAGCTCGAACCTTGATTTATTAATCCATTTGAAATTCTCGATCGAATAGGGCTGTGGCCTATAGACTCGTTTCTGCCAAGTATGGTATGGCGTGTTCATGCGTTTTTTTTCACGTATCGATGTTACGTAAATATGTGGACGACCGAACCACGTCATTGAGTTAGAAGCCAGGACGAGATAGTAGAAGACTTAACGTCTGAGGAGGTACTGTCAAGATCTTGGATAGGAAAGAACATGTCCTATGTCTGGGGTTATACCACAAGTTAAAAGTTTTGTGGAGAAACCATCTTTATTGAGGAAATGACACGGGAGTTGGAAGCGGAAATGAAAGCGAGGTATTCTCATCTTTTGAAAACACGAGTGCGTCGTCGATTCGAGGGCGAAATTTCATAAGGAGGGAGGTTGTAAGACCCCAAATTATTAATAAATGAAATTTATTTTCCTCTATTTATTATTTTGAAATAGTAAGGGTTGATTTGATTAATGTGGATAGTTATGGGTAAAATCATAAATATTTTGAATAAGCAAGTGGTTATAAAATATTCATTATTATCGGGGAATATTCGTTTGGTCGTGGAATATTAAATCTTGTCGGGGGAATATTAAATGCTGACGGCCTTGATCTTTTATGGGCCCCATGTGGAAGCGATTGGATGAAAGAAAGCGACAAATATAAGTTGTTTATAAATAGCTTGGCGTAGTTATTCACAGATTATCTTGTTGGAATACCCGGTGGTTAAAAACACACTAATCTGGCGTTGTTGAGCAGTAGCGCGGGTATATGCACCAATTATTGATTCTTACGTGAAGGCACTACTCGATAATTATTACGATAATTCTTATTCGATATTTTATTTTATTGATTCAATAATTCTTTGCGTTGATATTTTATATTCTTGTTGTTTTGATAAATTGTCATTTACGGTATTTTCATTATCGAAGCAATAATTCATATTATCTGAATAATATTATTAGATAACATTATTGGCGATGTCTAGAAAGTTACATCTAAGGAGAGGTTTGGTCACTAATTGCTTGGCGATAAGGAGAAATTCTTATTGGAAAGCCCCCTCTTTCACAGAGAGGCTTTGGTTTTCGATCTTTGTGATTCTGTAATATTATTTGTGAATAATTAATTATTGATTTATATGATGAGAAAATATTGATTTTATGTGGATATAGATGGAAAATTTTAAAATGACAATTGTTGAAAATTAATATTTTATCTTTTACGATAAAATAATTCATTTAAATATATTATTTTAATAATATATTAATGGTGATATTTTATAATGAATGTGGGATATATGAGTATATGAGGAGGAAGAGTATTTTTGTGGCATTAAATGTTTAACACATGTTTTTGTGTGTTGGTGGACCCATTTCTTGGTAGAAATTTGATTATAGCTTTTGTAAAATCGTTAGTTTGTGGATTTGGTCAATTTACATTTGGAATTTGGAAAAACTTTTCTACTGCAAAGTTGTAGAAATTGAATTTCCTATAAAAAATCATGAGATTCAAATTTTACGATAAAAGGGCTATTTATTATGAATTATTGAAGTTTGGAGTTAGAAATAATTGATTTTGGGAGTTTTAATTAATTATTTTGAGAAAAACGTTTTTGGTGAGTTTGTGAACCTCATTTAACATGTATTATGGCTGAAATCAGATTTCAAAAGGTGGGCTAGGAAGAATTTTGTTTATAAATAATATTATTATATTCAATTTTACTACTTTGGTGTACTAGCGTTTTTCTATAAATAGGGTGCTTAGGTTAGAATTGAAAATCACACGAAGCTGAGTTTTTCTCTCTCTCTCTATATTATCGGCGTATTCTTGTGAGTATTTTGAGTATACTTTGAGTATTTGCTATACGGTGCTTGAAGTTCAAGTCATGCTTTATATCAGGTGTTTTTTATTTAGAAATCTTGTCTTTCGAGGTAAGGGATGTTATTTTTTTGAAAATGATATTATTTCTTGATATCATTATCTTTGAAATATTGGTTGGAACTTTTTATCAAATTTGGAACTTTTTCATATCGGGGTTTATTCATGAGTTCTTATTCATGAGTTCTTATTCACGAGTTCTTATTCATGAGATTCTTATTTTATTCACGATTCTTATTATTCAAAGTCTTATTCATGAAGCGTGAAGATGTTTTTTGTGAAATTTCTATCTTTTGGTGTCGGATTCTTATTCACGTATATCGGCCTTTATTCACGTATCTGACCTTATTCACGAATCTGACCTTATTCATAGAAAAATGAAATTTCTTCTTTTTGTCCAAAAAATCTATTATGGATACTAGCTTTGATTGTATCCGTGTTTTGATCATTCTTGAATTTTACACCACTATGATTATTTATGAAGTATTTTTGAACTTGGATTGTTTAAAATACGAATCCTTAATCCTTTGTTCTTTTGTTTCCTTTGGATTCGTTTTCTTTAAAATATATTTTCATCATCCTCGGTCTAAATGATGATATTCTTGAATATCTTTGGCTTTGTAGTGCAAAGATGAATGATTTCTTGATGAATATCTTTGGCCGTAGTGCTGAAGATGAGCAGTGTTGAGATGAACATGGTGATTAATATCTTTGGCCGTAGTGCAAAGATGAGCAGTGTTTAGATGAACATGACCCGGTGATGAATATCTTTGGCACTGTAGTGCAAAGATGAATATTTGATTCGAGATATATATTGATTGATGTTACTGAGGGGATAAAATATCGACGATGAACTTTTAAATTCATATATAGAAGATAGTAGTTTGCATTCTCTACTTAACTCTTCCAATGAATTATTATTTCATTGCGATTATTGATTTAAAATTTGGTTGTCTATTGTATTCTATTAGATTTTTCCTGTTGAAGACTAACGATAATTTGTTGTATATTATCTTAGTCGTAATATTCTTCTTGGGCTAGTTGAGCTCACCCTTTTCCTTGTTGTTCCATTTTTTTCTTCTCGGGGAGGCGAGAATGTAGCGAAAGTCTTAGTCGGGGTATGGAATGAAGGTTACTAGAGAGAGTTGTTTAGTAGTCCTCACCATTTTTGTAAAATAATGTATCAATAATTATGATGGGGATTTATTTGCGTGTGGATATTGTCTAGATGGCAATATCGTATTTAAACTCACAGTATATATATGTTGTAGTTTATATGTTGTAATAATAAAGTTGTAGTTATTTACGTACCATGTATTTGGCGACTCGAGAATGGGTTGGATGGAATGGACCTATTTTGGGGCGCCTCACGAGAAGAAAAATGGAACAAAAAGGAAAAGGGTGAGCTCAACTAGCCCGTTAGCGAAGTAAAGAATATTATGACTAAGATAATATCTGACAAATTATCGTTAGTCTTCAACGAGGAAAAATCTAATAGAATCTGATAAATGACAAATTTTAAATCAATATTTGGTGAAATAATAATTCATTAGAAGAGTTAAGTAGAGAATGAAACAAACTATCTCTTACATGTATGAATTTAAAGTTCATCGTCTATTTTATCACTGTAACATCAATCGATATACATCTGGAATCAAATATTCATCTTTACTTTCTGGCGAAGATATTCATCGATTAATCGTATTAAACATCTAAACACACTGTCAAATCTTATCTTTATAAATCATTCATCATTCATCTCTTCTGAAGCCAAAAGATATTCTTGAGAAATCATTCATCTTTGCACTTCTACGGGGTAAAGATATTCAATAATATCATCATTTAAGGTGAGGATGATGAAAAATATTTTAAAAAGCGAATCGGTGAAACAAAATAAGCGAGGATTAAGGATTAAGGATTAAGTACTTTGTTTTATCCATCCGTCAAAAATACCTCAAAAATAATCATAGTGGTGTAAAATTGAGAATGATCAAAACATGGATCTGATCAAAGCTAGTATCCATAATAGATATTTTGGACGAAAAAGAAGAAAAATTTTAAATTGAATAGTCTAGGTATCGTGAATAATCGTGAATATCATGAATAGTATCGTGAATAGTAACTCAGAGCACCAAAAGATGAAAAAAACATCTTGCACGGCTTCGATGAATAGTACTCGTGAATAGTAAAATCGTGAATAGTAACATCTTGAGCTAACTCGTGAATAATAACTCATGAATAGTAAGAGCATGAAAAAGTTCCAAATTTGATAAAAGTTTGGATCAATATTTGACATAATGATATTGAAGAAATAATATCATTTGAAGAAAAAAATAATATCCACTTACCTCGAAAGATTAGTACTTCATTTTGGAATACAGGGATATAGTCTTTGAAGGAACTTGCCTTTGTATAGCAATACTCAAAGTATACTCAAAATACTCACAAGAATCGCTCGATAATATAGAGAGAAAACTTGGTTTACGGTGTGATTTTCGATTAACCTAAGCACCTATTTATAGGAAAATCTTTAGAACACAAAGCGAAAATTTAATAAAATATTAATATATATATAATAAAATCTTCTACATCTGATCTCAGCTCATTATTAAACATTTAGCATAGCCCACAAAACAAAAAAAAAAACGTTTTATTATAAAAAATATTTAAAACTTAAAAAAAATCAATTATTTGAACTTGAACTTGATAATTCATAATAAATAGCCCTTTTATCGGAAAATTTGAATCTCGCGAGTTTTTATAGGAAATTCAATTCTCTACAACTTTACGAAGAAAGTTTTCCAAATTCAAATAGAAATTGGCCCGAAATCCACAAGCGGAGGCGATTTTCATTTATAATCAAATTTCGATCGATAAATGGGGTCCGCAGAGCATGTTTAACATGTTTTAAACATTTATTGCAACAAAAATACTCTTCCTCCTATATATACTCATATATCCCACATTACGTTGTAAAAATATCACCATTATTATATTATTAAAATATAATAATATATTTAAAATAATTATTTTATCGAGAAAAGATAAAATTTCAATTTTCAACAATTGTCACATTTAAAATTTTCTCCATCTATATCCACATAAAATCAATATTTTCCTCATCATATGAATCAATAATTAATTATTCACAAATAATATTACTGAGAATCCTGATATTAATGACGAGGCGGTTCAGGAAGAGGGGCTTTCGATAAAATTTCTCACTTCTTTGGCATGATTAGGTGACCAAACCTCTCCTTAGGCGAGAACTTTCTAGACATTGCCAATAATGTTATCTAATAATATTATTAGGATAATATGAATTATTGCCGATAATAAAAAATATTGTGTAATGACAATTATTGAAACAACAATGATATAAAATATCAGCCTTGACAATTATTATTAATAAAATAAAATCTTTGAGCGATAATTCTGTAACCATTATTGAGTAGTGCCTTCTTACGTAAGAATCAATAATTGGTGCAATCTGGTGTCTTCTTATTGTGTTTTAAACCATAGGGTATTTTAACGATGATACTTGGTAACAACTTCTGTAGATTATTTTTAAACAACTTATATTTGTCGTTTTCTTCATCGATCGCTTTTTAGTTATGGGGCCCACACATTGGCTGCTTGGCAGTCGTACGAATATTCCCAGAAGCGATCTGAATATTCCACGACAAACGAATATTCCGACAATGATGAATATTTTATAACCACTTGCTTATTTTGAAATATTTGCGTATTTTACCCTAACTATCCACATTAATCAAATCGACCCTTACTATTTCAAAATAATAAATAGAAAATTAAATTTCATTAATAATAAGTTGGGGTCTTCTGACCTCCCCTCCTTATGAAATTTCGTCCTCGAAATTGGCGTACGTACTGGTGTTTGAAAAGGTGAGGATACCTCGCTTTCATTTAGTTTCGATTCGGTCGTTTCCTCATAGCATGATTCCTCCACAAAACTTTAACTTGTGGTATGACCTTTCTTGGCGTAGGACATGCTCCTTCTATCAAGATCTTGGCGGTACCTCCTCATACGTTAAGTCTTGACTATCTCGTCAGGTTCTAACTTCTATAGCGTGGTTGGGTCTTTCACATATTCTGAAATGCGGATATGTGAAACACATTATGAACACGAGACATACTTGGAGAATGTATGAGTCATAGGCTACATTTCCTACTCGGTCGAGAATTTGAAATGGACGATAAATCGTGGATTGAGCTTTCCTCTCTTCCCGAATCTTGTAACTCCCTTCCATGGAAGCGACTTCATGACAATCATGATCCCTACACTAAATTCCGTCCTTTCGATGAAGATCGCATAACTCTTTTGTCGATCTTGTCTTGGTTTGTATCGTTGTCGAATCATTTGGATCTTTTCGGTAGTCATACGTACTAAACTTTCGGGTCCCAACAATGTTGCTTCACCCACCTCGTCCCAACATATTGGAAGCGACATTTTTCGTCCGTATAATGCTTGAATGGAGCCACACTATACTTGCACGATAAGCATTGTTGTTGTAGGAGAATTCCACTGATGGTAAATACTTATCAAGCGCCCTTGAAGTACAGGACCACGAGTCTTAATAAATCTTGAGAGTTTGAATAGTCCTCTACGATTGTCCGTCTGGTTTGGGGATGGTATGCGAACTAAATAAATAAATCCGTGCCCGTAGCTTTTTGCAAGCTAACCCAAAATCTTGAAGTGAATCTTGGGTCGCGATCGAAACTATGGATCTTGGCATGCCATACTGACCTCACAATCTCATTCACGTCATACTAGCAAGGCGTTCGAGGAATAAGTCTCCGTGTCGGCAAAAGAAATGAAAGCGGACTTGGTTAATCTATCAACAATAACCCAAATAGCATTGATGCCTTGAGAAAGCGAAGTAGGAAGACGTGTGAAATCCATGGTAATGTGTTTCCACTTCCATTTCGGAATCTCAAGTGGTTCAGCGGACCCTTAGGTACTAGATGCTCGCCTTTACCGCGTTAGCAAGTTAAACACATCGAGATAAACTTTGCAATCTCTCTCTTCGTATTGTTCCACCAAAATGTATGCCGAAGATCACGATACATTTAGTACTTCGAGGATGGATTGCAAATGGTGTATTGTGTGCCTCCATCATAATCTTGTACTTCAAATCAGTCGTTAGGAACCTGAAAGTCTAGAGTGGACTCGAAGTATTCCTTCTTCATCGATTCTCGCTTAGGAATAGCTCCTTCTTGTACTTTTTCTTCTTCATACGCATCGACTCGGGTCGGTGGCTTGAGCGACCTTAACTTTTCTATTAAAGTTGGCTCTGTCGTATACTTGACATCATCGCTTTTCGTTCGCATATGATCTTCTACTCAGCCGCGTCATTTACCACGTTAAACTTTTCGGGATGGTATTGAATAGTGTGGTCGTAGTCTTTCGATAGCTTTCGAGCCAGCGTCATTATAGCGTGTTGAGTTCTTTTGAGTGAAGAAATATTTAAAGGCTTTTATGGTGCGAATATATCTCCACTTTCTCCCGTATAGATAGTGCCTCCATATCTTTAAGCAGCAGCATTGCTTTGCTTGACTCTAGATCATGGTAGGATAATTCCTCTCATACTCTTTAAGTTTGTCATGAGGCGTAGGCTATGACTTTCCCGTTGCATGAGAACACATCTAACCCTTTGCACGAAGCATCATTTGTAGATAACAAATCCATCAAGAACGGATGGTATTGTTAGAGCAGTCTTAGAAATAAGTCTCCTCTTAAGCTCTTGGAAACTCTTCTCGCATTCTTTCGCTCAAAGCGAATTTTGTATCCTTAGAGTTATTTGAGTTAATGGAGTAGCGATTAGAAAACCCTTCCACGAATCTCAGATAATAACACATTAAGCCCAAAAAGCTCGTCTTGATCATGCAAGCTTGGTTGCTCGACTTTGTATTGCTTGATCTTGGCCGGATCAGCGGATACTCCGTGTTTTGACACCGCGTGCCCGAAATGCTACTTCCTCAAGCGAACTTCGCATTTCTTTGATTTGGCATATAGTTTGTTTTCACGAAGCCTTTGGAGTACCGACTTCAAATGGTGCTCATGATCTTCACGACTTTTGGAATATATGAGGATGTCATGATAAAAACCAACAACAAATTGATCGAATATTCCTTGAATACTCGGTTCATCGTATCCATGAAAGCGCGCGGGAGCATTAGTTAGTCAGAAAGACATGACTAAGAATTCATAATGCCCGTCTGGGAGTTACGAAGGCGGTCTTTGGAATATCCTCGATTCTAATCTTGGTGATGATATCGAGCGAAGATCGATTTTGAAAAAATTGTGCCCTTATGTTGGTCGAAACAAGTCATCAATCTGAGGTAGAGGATACTATTCTTGATGGTGACATGGTTCGATTCAGATAGTCAATCTGAAAGTCGCATACTCCGTCTTTCTTCTTTCTGAATAAAGCAGGAGCACCCCGAGGAGATGTCTTGGGGCAGAATGAAAGCCGATGTCCAACAATTCACGTAGTTGGACCTTTAACTCACGAAGTTGATAGGAGCCATTCGATATGGGGTTTTAGAAATGGGCTTTATGCGGGTTTGAGATCGATAAAGAATTGACTTCACGTTACGGGGGGTAGGCAGGAAGTTCTTGAAATCGTCGGGAAAGTCGATACAACAGGAATATTATTCAAATTTGGCGTGTCTTTATTCAAATCCATAACATGGGCTAAGAAAGCTTGACATCCAGTTTTTCGATAAGCGAATAGCTTTATGATTAGATATGGCGGTGATTGATTTTAATGGTTTAGTTGCTTGAATTAATTCTGACGGGTTGGTTAGGAATATGAAAACTATGACCTTACGAAAACAATCAATTTTGGCATGATGAGTAGTTAACCGATCAATCCTAAAATCACATCAAAAGCAAGTATCTTTAAAGAGATAAAGGTCGGCGAGGTAAGGTAATGGTGCCGACTTGAGATCAAAGCAAGATTTATAAGCGGTGGATGTGATGAAAGTTTTCTCTAGCGGAGTTTCCACGAGATAGGTGAAAGTCTAATTTCTCGAGTCGAGTTTAAGCGTTGAGCACATGCGGGAGAGATAAATGAATGGGTATGCCGGGTATCAAGTAAGGTATAAACTTGCGAGAATTTATAAATAGCTTACCGTGATCACCTCGTTTGGGTTTCTCGCATTTTGACCGATCCTGACAAAGCGCTCTTCCGGAATCGTTGACTTTGACTTTTTAGGGGACGATCTTTTGAGTCAAAGTCCCCATTGAACTAGGTTTATTCTGCGTCTGATCTCGGCGATATGTCCTTCCTTTCCTGATTATAGCATACCTTGAGCTGTTGTGGGCGGTTTTGGTGATATGTCCCTCTTTTCGCATTTGTAGCATATAATGGGTGGTCGTTCTCCTCCCTTAGAACCGATTCTTTGCTTGTACTTTGTCGTCTTCACATAGTCGTTGTTAAATCTCCTCTTTTAAAATCTCCTCTGATTTCGCTTCTTTTATTTTCATGGCAATGATTACCACGGAGTGGTTACCATTTTGTCCGTCTGTTTCTTTCTCATTTGGTTATCATTATTACATTATTTGCTTATCTACGATGCGATCTGGTTGTGGTCCCTCGGTTGGCCGTACTCGTTATCTCGCTCTAATAATTGAGCCACATTTACAACATATCGAATAGAGAAAATTTATGAGAAATGAGATCTTGGCGTATCTTGGGTTTAAACCTCTAAGAAACATCGCGTCATCGTTCCTCATTCTCCACCGAATGAGGTCTGAACTTTGGATAACTCTATGAACTTTGCCTCGTCTTTGAGACACCGTCGTGTTGTTTTGCTCTAATCTAATAAACTCCACTTCCTTCGTATAGCGAACACTTCGGGAAAGTATTTGTCATTAAATAGTTCTGAAAGCGTCTCCCGAGACATCTTTGAGTCTGCGGTTTGGATGGAGTGCAGCTTCCGAGACTCCCACCCGATGATCTGCCTCGCCACGGAACATAAAGGTGGCGAATGGAACCTTCTGTTCCTCCGTGCATCCCAGACATCGAATATCTTGGTAATTTGCTTGACCCGTGTTTTCGCCGTGATCGGATCTGGCTTTCCCTTAAATTACGGTGGTCTGACTCTTTGAAGCTTGCTTGTTTGTGACAACCGTGAATTGCTATCATTTCCTCTGTATTTTGAACACGAGTCTCCTCAAATGCGATTTTGCATGAGCGCAAAAAGCTTCTAAACATCCCTCGTTCATCATACGCTTTCGGTGGTGTTGTTCGCGGGAGGAACATTGCCCGACTGTTTGCGTTCTCCTCGTTGGTGAAAGTCTGAGCGTCTCCACGGTCTCATTTCCATTGTTAATATTCTCGATTCGACATTCTCAAATCTTGTCGTAAAACAAGGGTTAATTAAGAAATCAATATATCACATAATATCCTATATCTTGACCCGACTAACAAATAAGCTTAGGTAGGACACCTTAGCGAAGGATTTACTCGTCTCTCCCCTCTAGTTCATTCCAGATCTCGCTTGGAGATCGTATCCTAAGCTACGATACCATTGTGGCGCCCCCAAAATAGGTATACATCACCCATTACAGAGTTGTCGATACGTAGTGCGAAGCAACTACAACTTTATTATTACAACGATAAAAGCGTGAGTTTGAATACAAATATTATCTTACAGAGCAATATCTATACTCAAATAAATCCTCATCACATTTATTGATACATTATTTTACAAAAATGGTGAGGACTACTAAACAACTCTTTCTAGAACCTTCATTCCATTACCCCAGGCTTCGTACTTCATTTATATTCTAGCCTCACGAGAAGAAAAATGGAACAAAAAAGGAAAAGGGTGAGCTCAACTAGCCCGGTAAAGAATATTATGACTAAGATAATATCTGACAAATTATCGTTAGTCTTGACGGGGAAAAATCTAATAGAATCTGATAAATGACAAATTTTAAATCAATATTAGCGGTGAAATAATAATTCATTAGAAGAGTTAAGTAGAGAATGCAAACTACTATCTTACATGTATGAATTTAAAAGTTCATCGTCTATCTTTTATCCTGTAACATCAATCGATATACATACGGAATCAAATATTCATCTTTTTGCCTTCTGGGCGAAGATATTCATCGATTAAGTCGTATTCATTAAACACATTCATCTTTGCTCTACGGGCGAAAGATATTCTTGAAATCATTCATCTTTTGCTTCTGGGCCGAAGATATTCAATAATATCATCATTTAAGGTGAGGATGATGAAAAATATTTTTAAAAAGCGAATCGGTGAAACAAAATAGCGAGGATTAAGGATTAAGGATTAGTACTTTGTTTTATCCCGTCAAAAATACCTCAAAAATAATCATAGTGGTGTAAATTTGAGAATGATCAAAACATGGATCTGATCGAAGCTAGTATCCAGAATAGATATTTTAGACAAAAGAAAAAATTTCATTTTTGATGAATAGTCTTAGTATCGTGAATAGTGAAGTATCGTGAATAGTAGTATCGTGAATAGTAACTCAGACACCAAAAGATTGAAATTTATCTTCGTCGTGAATAGTACTTCGTGAATAGTAACTGAATAGTGAATAGTAACTTCATGAATAGTAATGAATAATAACTCATGAAGACATGAAAAAGTTCAAATTTGATAAAAAGTTGGATCGATATTTGACATAATGATATTGAAGAAATAATATCATTTGAGAAAAAAATAACATCCTTACCTCGAAGATTAGTCTTACTAATTTGGAAAACAGGATATAGTCTTTGAAGGAACTTGCTTAGTCTAACAATACTCAAAGTATACTCAAAATACTCACAAGAATAAAATTTCGATAATATAGAGAGAAAACTTGATTTACGGTGTGATTTTCAATTCTAACTAAGCAGCCTATTTATAGGAAAATCTTTAGAACACAAGCAGAAAATTTAATAAAATATTAATATATATATTAAAATTTCTCATGCCCACCTTCTAGATCTGATTCAGCTCATTAAACACATGTTGTAGCCCAAACTTAAAAAAAAAACGTTTTTATTATTTAAAATATTTTAAACTTCCAAAAATCAATTATTTGAACTTGAACTTGATAATTCATAATAAATAGCCCTTTTATCGGAAAATTTGAATCTCGTGAGTTTTTATAGGAAATTCAATTCTCTACAACTTTGCGGAAGAAAGTTTTCCAAATTCCAAAAGAAATTGCCAGAAATCCACAAGCGAGGCGATTTTACGGTATAATCAAATTTCGATCGATAAATGGGGTCCATGAGCATGTTTAACATGTTTTAAACATTTATTGCAACAAAATACTCTTCCTCCTCGTATACTCATATATCCCACATTCGTTGTAAAAATATCACCATTATTATATTATTAAAATATAATAATATATTTAAATGAATTATTTTATCGAGAAAAAGATAAAATTTCAATTTTCAACAATTGTCACATTAAAATTTTCTCCATCTATATCCACATAAAATCAATATTTTCCTCATCATATGAATCGATAATTAATTATTCACAAATAATATTACTGAGAATCATGATATTGTGACGAGGCGGTTTCGGGAAGAGGGGGCTTTCGATAAAATTTCTCTTCTTCTTGGTAGCGCATGATTAGGTGACAAACCTCTCCTTAGGCAGAACTTTCTAGACATTGCCAATAATGTTATCTAATAATATTATTAGGATAATATGAATTATTGCCGATAATGAAAAATATTGTGTAATGACAATTATTGAAACAACGATGATATAAAATATCAATGCGACAATTATTAAATCGATAAAATAAAATCTTTGAGCGGTAATTCTTGTAACCATTATTGAGTAGTGCCTTCTACGTAAGAATCGATAATTGGTGCGATCTGGTAATCTTCTTGTGTTTTAACCATAGAGTATTTTAACGATATTATGCTTGTAACAACTTCTGTAGATTATTTTTAAACAACTTATATTTGTCGTTTTTCTCATCGATCGCTTTTTAGTTATGGGGCCCCCACACATGGGCTAATGGTCGTACGAATATTCACAATACGATGCGAATATTCCACGATGACGAATATTTCAAACAATAACAATGAATATTTTATAACCACTTGCTTATTTTGAAATATTTGCGTATTTTACCCTAACTATCACATTAATCAAATCGACAACCTTACTTATTTCAAAATAATAAATAGAGAAAATTAAATTTCATTAATAATAAGTTGGGGTCTTAAGCTAACAACCTTACAAAAAGAATAATAAGTAGTTAATTAATTGATCGTTTTCAAAATTACCTCAAAAGCAATAAGTATTTTCAAAGAGATAAGATCGTGAAAGTGTTTATTTGAAATATAAAGATTAATAAGCGATTGGAGGTAATGAAGGTTTCTTAAAGCGAAGTTTCGATAGATAAATCAAAGTCTAATTTTTAGGAGTCAAATTTAAACATTGAACCTGACTAGGTAGAATAAAAAGAGTGGGTAGAACTTGTATTGAATAAAAGTATAGACTTATGATAATTTATAATTAATTTACAGTAATAACCGTTCGGGTTTTCTCGAAAAAGCAGCTCTCGGTTAAATTATCGAGTTTGACTTTACTAAGGGTACATTCCACCCTTAAGTGCTTCTTCACATTCTGATCCATGATTTGAATCATTATTCTCGATCCATATCGAATTCGGGTTGTGCATTATATGCGAGGTAATTAGAATTCGATGTTAAATTCTCCCAATTCTTTGTCAAGCAAAGTCCATTTCATCTATTTTGGCTTTATTGGATCGAGACGTCTTTTTACTACTATCAGCGCGTTGTCGGCTTTTACCCATTGATGCATCGTCTATTCTCCGCCCGTTCGGTTGTTTCTTGTGGCGCCCCAAAATAGGTATATGATGTGACACCCGTTACGAGTCGCTTGAATACATAGTACTGAAAGCAAACTTCTGACTTCAATAATCTGAAATGTGAGTGTGAAATATGACAATATATATCTTGTGAGTTTAAATATAATATTGTCTTCTAGACAATATCCACCATAAATAAATCCCCATCGTAATTATTGATACATTATTTTACAAAAATGGTGAGGACTCTCTAAACAACTCTCTCAGAACCTTATGATTTCCGTACCCAGTAGTACTTTCATTTACATTACCGCCTCACGAGAAGAAAATGGAACAACAAGGAAAAGGGTGAAGCTCAACTAGCCCGATAAAGAATACTATAACTAAGATAATATACAACAAATTATCGTTAGTCTCCATGACGAGGAAAAATCGATAGAATCTGACAGAATGACAAGTTTCCGGATCAATATTATACGGTGAAATAATAATTCATAGAAGAGTTCGTGAAGAGCGAAATCTACTATAATCTATGAATTTAACGATCCATCATCAATATTTTATCACTGTAACATCAATCAAGTATTCATCTCGAATCAAATATTCATCTTTTGCCTTCCCAGGCCGAAGATATTCATCAGAAACCGGTCATGTTAAATCTCAACATTTTTTGTTCATCTTTGCACTAATGTGGCGCCCCCAAAATTAGGTATACATCACCCGTCTTGGGTAGACACTTCGTAGTGCAGAATTTAAAAACAACTTATTAACATAAGCGTAGGTATGCAATCGACATAAGCTGTGAGTTTAAATACAAATATTGTCTACTAGATATTATACAAACTCGAAAAAAAAGTTCTCATTCTGATTATTATCACCTTTATTTCTACGAGAATAGTGAGGACTACTAATCTTATCTTGAAGACCATCACTCGTTTCCCAGGCTTCGTCCGGCTATATTATCATTTCACGAAGAGAAACGGTGAAAGAAAGGGTGAGCTCAACTAGCCCGATGAAATATTATGACTAAGATAATGCGAATAAATTATCAATAGTCTTGATAATGTTAAGCGGATAAAATCTGATGACATGACGGTTTAAGCTGCGGCGGAATATCGATCCATTAAAAAGTCGAAGTAGAAAATAAAATCTACTATCTTTTAGGTTTTAAAGGTTTTTCATCCTTTGTTTTATAGGTGAGACTCGACTTTAATAATATATTCACATCATCGAATCACCCACCCACTTTTCTGACGAGGATATTCTTTAGTATCGCGACCACTGATTATTCATGCACTACGGGGCGAGAATATTTGTGTATTCATTAATGGTCATGATCGTACCAACAAGCATCCATCGATGCACTTTCTGACCCTTTGAGGATTTTTATCACATCATTTGTAACATTACGGTCGTGATTACAGAATAGTCTCACAGTCGTAATCATACCAAGTCCATCCTACATGCCTTTCTGGGCCCGAGATGACTTTCAAAAAAATATAAACATGAGGATGATGACAATGATATAAGAATTGATAAAACAAGTTCAAGAATTATTTTATCGGGAATTATTAACGTCGAATTATCGACATGATCTTTGTTTTGTAGAGTAAAATTCAAGAATGATCGGGAAGAATATTTCCATGAAAAGATCTTTGGATGAAGCTTGAATATCGAGGATATTCCACTAATTTCATGGAGTATAGAAGTCGAAGTTTTAACTTATTTGGGTATAATAAAGAATGGAATAACAAAAGAAATCACCGTAAATGCGATAGGCCCCGCAGACGAGGTTATTCAAGCGAGAATAATAAATAACGGAACGGTCGGTGAAATTAGGCGCAAGCGGGATGTTCAATAGAATAATAAAAAGATGGAAACGGATCCGGTGTAAAAACCGCAGATAGGATATTCAGCGAGAATAATAAAAAGCGGAACCCGGTCAGGTGTAAAACACCTGCGAGCGAGGATGTTCAGCGAGAATAATAAAAGAGCGGAACCGGTAGGGGTGTAAAACATGCGAGACGAGGATGTTCAAGCCAGAATAATAATAATAAAAGCGGAACCGCGGTGGGTGTAAAACAGAGACGAGGATGTTTCAAGCGAGAATAATAGAAGAATGTCACCAAGTATAGGGTAAACCACTTATACTGAGGTTATTCCAGCGAGAATAATAGCGATGGAATAACAACGAGTTCTCTTACATGAATAAGAAGAATAACACCCACTTACATTTGGTAGGAGATTGAATCTTGCGGCGGTGTAGTAACAAAATACTCTTCTTCTTTCTCTCTTATTCTCTATACTTTCTCTCTCTATAAGCTTGAATGAATTGGTGAAAAATAATGAAGCCTAGGCCTCTATTTATAGAAGATTTCAAACATCACTGCTTGGTATGAAAAGCGAGTGGCTTGATGTAATGATGTGAAAAGAAAAAGTGGTTTGGCGCTTTGTAATGTGAAGCGACAAGTGGTTCGGCTTTGTAATGTGAAGCGACAAGTGGTTCGGCGTCTGGTAAGTGTAATTACGAAATTAAGTGAAGGTAAAGGTATACTTATTGAAGGTAATTACTATATCCGCGAAGGTAATTCTTATTAGTGAAGGTAATTCTTATTGATGAAGGTAATTCTTATTTGTGAAGGTAAATTATTGTGAAGGTAATTACTTATTGTGAAGGTAATTCTTAGATTACTTGAATCTTATTAATGAAGAGACTCTTAGATGATGACATATAGGCCCCTTTAAAATAATCAAACTTACCACAAATCATTTTTTTTTCATCAACACGTATTTAATCTTTTCAACAATTATTAATCATTTATAACTTGTCGTCTCGATTATTGATTTAATCTTATAACATATTATCTGGATGATCTTGTGACAATAATTGAATCGATAATATAAGAGATATGATCGGCAATTCTTTGTATGATAATTGAGCATAGGTGAGTGACTTCTCGCGTAAGCATCGATAATCAATCTGAGTGTCTTCTTATCTGATTCTGGCGTATTCTTGTACTTTACCTTAGGGTAGTTCAGCAGTTTTAACGGTAACACCTCGTAGTTATTTTTATAAAATATTTTTGTCGTTTTCTCGATCAAATGATAATTACATTGTAGGGTCCACTGATGATTGAGCCATTATGCGAATATTCCCTAACAAAAGAATATTCCCCAGGCGAAACGAATATTTTATAACAACTTGCATACTTTTGCAAAATTTATAAATATTACCCCTGATTTATAACATTATATCAAATTTATTCCATAATATTCAAAATAATATTTATAGAAAAATTCATCTTTATTTAAAAAGTTGGGGTCTTACTGACCTCCCTTACATGAAATTTAAGCCCTCGAAATTAGAGTGCGATACTGGTATGTCGAAGAGGTAAGGATACCTTGATTTCATTTGATTCTAACTCCCGAGTCGTTTCCTCGACGCCATTGGTTCCTCATGAAACTTTGACTTGAGGTATAACCTTGGGCGTAGAATATGTTCCTTCTTATCAAAATTTGAGCAGGGAACCTCTTACATACGTCAAATCTTAAGCTATTTCGTCCGGTTCTAACTTTCGATAATATGGTTCGGGTCTTTCACATATTTCGTAACATAGATATGTGAAAAGCGTTATGAACCACGAGACGTATTTGGCGGTAAAAGCGAGTCTATAGGCGCGATTCCTACTCGATCGAGGATTAAAAATGGAATAGATGAATCGAGGGTTAAGTTTTCCTCTCTTTCCAAATCTTGTAACTCCTTTCCATGGAGCGACTCTTACAACACATGATCTCTATGTCGAATTCCGTCCTTTCGATGAAGATCGGCGTAACTCTTTTATCGATTTTGTGAGGTTTTTATCGTTGTCGGATCGTTTGAATCTTTTCGTGTAGTCATCGTACCAACTCGGTCCCAACAACGTTGCTTCACCCCTCGTCCCGGCATCTTGGAGAAGCGACACTTTCTTCCATCTGGCGCTTGAATGGAGCCATGCGATACTTAGCGATAAGCTGTTGTTGTAGGAAAACTCCACGATGGTAAGAACTTGTCCCGACTCCTTGAAATCAAGGACCACGAGTCTTAATAGATCTTGAGAGTTTGAATAGTCCTCTCCAGATTGTCCGTCAAAATCACGAGGATGATATCTTGAAGCTAAATCGTGAAATCTGTGCCCGTAGCTTTTGCAAACTAACCCAAAATCGTGAAGTGAATCTTGGGTCTCGATCGAAACTATGGATCTAGGCGTACCATGCGATCTTACAATCTCGTTTATATACATCTGAGCGAAGGCGTTCAAGTGTATAAGTTTCTCGTATCGGTAAGAAATGAAGCGGACTTGATCGACTATCAATGATGACCCAAATCGCATCGATGCCTTGAGAAACCTTAGGAAGGCCGTACTTGAAATCCATGGTAATGTGCTCCCACTTCCATTACGGAATTTCAAGTGGTTCTGATGGACCTTTTGGTACTTGATGCTCCGCTTTAACTTTCGTTGACAAGTTAGACACCTTGAGATAAGCAGTATTTATCTCTCTTCGTATTGCTCCACCAAAATGTATAGCCGAATATCATGATACATTTTGGTACTCCGAGATGGATTGCAAATGGTGTGTTGTGCCTCCATCGTGATATTATACTTTAAATCGGGGTCGTTAGGAACCTGAAATGCAGAGTTGACTTCAGTATTCCTTCTTCATCGATTCTTGCTTGGCGTAGCACCTTCTTGCACTTTCTTCCTCATCGCATCGACTCGAAGTTTGTAGCTTGGCGACTTTAACTTTATCGATTAAAGTCGGTTCTCTTTCGTATACTTTCATTATCATCACATCGTCACAGAGTCTTTAATTCTATCTCCATCCTTTGCGAGTCACCTGAAAATGGGCCTTTGCGTTGACAATATCGCCTTTTCGTGCTTGCGTATGATTTTTCTTCGATCGTCGGCTACCACGTTTCTTTTCGAGGATGGTATTGGATGGTATGATCATAATCTTTCAGCAGTTCAAAGCCAGCGTCGTTGTCGCGTGTTGAGTTCACTTTTGAGTGTGAAGAAATATTTGAGGCTTTTATGATCAAAGTAAAGATCTCCACTTTCTCCCCATCTGAGTAATGCCTCCAAATTTTAAGTGCAAAACAACAATTTGACTCTACAGATCATGGTAGGATAATTCCTCTCGTATTCTTTGAGTTGTCGCGAGTATAAACTATACTTTTCCATGTTGCGTGAGAACACATCCGACCCTTTGCGAAGCATCCTTTGTAGATGACAAATCCCTCAGGAGGCGGATGGTATTGTCCGAGCAGTCTTTGAAATAAGTCTCTCTTGAGTTCTTGAAAACTCTTCTCACGTTCTTCGCTCAAGCAAGAACTTTGTATCTTTAAAGTAAATTTGAGTCGATGGAGTAGCGATTAGAAAATCCTTCCACGAATCTCCGATAATAACCGACTAAGCAGAGAAAGCTACGTCTTGATCCTTTGATTTAGGTTGTTCCCGACTTTGAATAGCTTGATCTTTCTTTGGGTCAGTGAGATATTCCATGACTTGATACCGCGTGCCCGAGGAATGCTACTTCTTGACGAACTTCGCATTTCTTGACTTGGCATAAAGCTTATATTCTGAAGCTTTTGGAGTGTCGACCTCAGTGTTGCTTCATGATCTTCGCGGCTTTTGGAATAAATAAGGATGTCATCGATAAAAGGCGACCACAAAGTGATCTAAATATTCCTTGAATACTCGGTTCATCATATCCATGAGGCGGCGGGGGGCATTAGTCGATCGAAAGGACATGACTAGGAATTCATAATGCCGTCTTAGGAGTTAAAGCCGTCTTTGGAATGTCGGTGATTTAATCTTGATTGGTGATATCAGGAGCGAAGATCGATCTTTGAAAAGAATTTGGCTCCTTCATTTGATTGACGAGGTCATGATACGTGGCGATGGATACTATTTTGATGGTGACATGATTGACTCCAGATAATCAATCTGAAATCGCATACTCCCATCTTTCTTCTTCACGAATAGAGCAGGAGCACCCCGAGGAGAAGTACTAGGGCGAATAAAGCCGATGTCTAACAATTCTGCGGTTGGGTCTTTAACTCACGAAGTTGATAGGAGCCATTCGATATGGGGCTTTGGAAATAGGTTTTATCTTAGGGTTGAAGTCGATACAAAATTGATTTCACGCTACTGGGGGTAGGCGAGGAAGTTCTTGAGAATCGTCGGAAATTTATTAACAATAGAAATATCGTTTAAAAGCGGCGTATTTTTATTTAAATCGTGACATGAGCTAAGAAAGCTTGACATCCAGTTTTTCGATAAGCGAATAGCTTTATGGCTTGAGATGGCAAGTGATTGATTTTAATGGTTTGGTCGTTTGAATTTGCATAATAGGTTGATTAGGAATATGAAAGCTAATGACGCTTACGAAAACAATCAATTTTTGCATGATAAGTAGTTAACGATCGATCCACAGAATCACGTCAAATCAAGTATTTTTAATGAAATAAGATCGACGGGTAATGTGAAAGTGCGATTTGAACCAAACAAGACTTATAAGCGATGGATGTAATGAAGGTTTCTCCCAAGCGGAGTTTCCACGAGATAAGTCGAAGTCTAATTTCTCGGTCGAATTTAATCGATGGCATAGTAGGAGAAATAAAAGAATGGGTAGAAGCAGTTATCAAATAAAGTATAGACTTCATTAGAGTTTATGATAAGCTTACCGTGATGACCTCATTCGGTTCCTTGCTCTTTGGGAGGAGTCATGACAAAGCGCTCTCCCTTGCCTTCTAGGTTTTGAATTTTACGGGATGGCCTTTGGTGCCTCCATCCTAGCTGAATTTGTCTTGATGCAAAAATCGAGCTAAGTGACCTTCTCTTCCACAATTATAACATCTTTTAGACGGCGTGGTAGCGATTTGGGTGATGTGTCCCTCTCCTCGCATTTGAAGCATATGATAGGTGGTCTTTCTCCTTCCTTAACAATGGGTCTTTGGTCTTTGGCGTCTTTCCATCATTGTTGAATCTCCTTTTCTTGAAATGTCCATTCTTATTGTTTTGGCCACGATTACCCACAGAAGTGGTTACCATGCTCTGGCACTGTTGATTCCCTCCGCTTGTTGTCATAGCTTTCGATGACTCTACCATTTGGTATTATAATTTTTCTTAATTTTGCTCTCTTTTAGTTGCGTTGACTCGTTATCGCGCTCCTTAAGCGAGCCCTATTTACAACATCCCGAATACAAACCACGGTTTATGAAATAAGATGTTGGCGTATCTCGACGAACCTCTTAAAAACATTAGCGCCATTCTCTCTTCATTATCCACAGTGGGAATATGGCTTAGTGATAACTCATAAATTTTGCCTCGTATTGCGACACGGTCGTATTGTTTTGTTCGACTTGATAAACTCCACCTCGCCGTATGGCGAATACTTTCGGAAAGTATTTGTCGTTGAAACGACTCTGGAACTTCTCCCAAGATATCTTGATCAATTTGGTTGAGTCGTTTCTGGAATTCCCACGATGTAATCCGCCTCTCCGCATGACGTAAAAAGCGTGAAAGGAACCTTTTGCTCCTCGGAGCATCCCGAGACATCAAATATCTTGGTAATCTGCTTTATCCATGCTTCCACTTGAAGTGGTTTGGCTCTCCCCTTAAACTCCGGTGGTCCCGGCTCCTTAAATTGTTTAGCGGTGCCGCAGAGAGTTTTCCGTGTTTCCCCCTACGTTTTGGGCGAAAGTCGGCTCTGCTTTCTTTGTTGCATAAATTGCATAAAAGCCTCTGAACATTTGATCGTTCGTCATTTTGGTCGGTGTTGTTGTTTGCGTGAGGATTATCGCCTTCACGATGCACATTATCGATTATTGATATGTGGTGAATCGGCGATGCTTATGCTCCATTCTTATTCTCGACATTCTCGAGATGTCATTTTTGAATCTTGCCCTACAAAACAAAGGTTAATTGACGTGTAACAAATTATCCCTATCTTACGACCGACCGATAAAATATCACGTAAACTTAGGTAGGTAAATACTAGCGAAGGTATTCCCGTCTCTCCCCTCACAGTACTATTCTGGCATCTTAGCCGGGGATCGTATCACTAGCTACGATACCAATTTGTGCGCCCCCAAAATTAGGTATACATCACCCGTCTTTGGTAGTGCGACACTTACGTAGTGCGAAATTTAAAAACAACTTATTAATATAAGCGTAGGTATGCAATCGACATAAGCGTGAGTTTAAATACAAATATCGTCTACTAGATATTATATAAACTCGAATAAAAAGTCCTCATTCTGAGTTATTATCACCTTTATTTTACGAGAATAGTGAGGGACTACTAATCTTATCTTGAGGACCATCTTTCGTTTCCCAAACTTCGTCCCGGCTATATTATCATTTCACAGAAGAAACGGTGAAAGAAAGGGTGAGCTCAACTAGCCCGGTAAGAAATATTATGACTAAGATAATGCGAGAATAAATTATCGATAGTCTTGATAATGTTAAGCGATAAAATACAATGAACAACAAGGTTTAAGCTGCGGTGGAATATCACGATCCATTAAAAAGTAGAAGTAGAAAATAAAAAATGACAGGATTAAGGATTAAGGATTCGTGCTTTGTTTTATCCGTATCAAATAATCTGCTCGAAAATAATCGTAGTGGTGTAAAATTGAGAAATGAAACATGGATACAATTCAGTAGTATCGATCAAAGATAGTTTCAGACGAAGATATTTTAGACGAAAAGAAGAAATTTTATTTTTGTGAATAGTCACCGGTATCGTGAATAGTCATGCGTATCGTGAATAGTAACTCAGAGCACCAAAGATAGAAATTCCACAAAAAAAAATCTTCTTCCGAATAGTACTCGAATAGTTACTGCGTGAATAGTAAGCTTCGTGAATAGTAACTTTCGTGAATAGTAACTCATGAATAGTAACAGAGCATGAAAAAGTTCCAAATTTGATAAAAGTTTGAATCGATATTTCGGCGTAATGATATTGAAGAAATAATATCATTCTGAAGAAAATAATATCCACTTACCTCGAAAAGAATCGATATTGCCGGAATGAAAGATTCGGGAAGTGATCTTTGAATGAAACTTTATCTTGAACGACAACTCTCAAAGTATCTAAATACTCACAAAATACGCTCGATAATATAGAGAGAGAGAGAGAAAGCTTTGTTTCTGGTGTGATTTTCAATTCTAAAACAGCCCTTATTTATAGGAAAATGTTAGCCGTGTAAGGCAGAGCTTGACACAGACTACTGATGGCTTTACACAGTGGCTTCTTATTGCCACCCACCACATTTGAAATAAAAATTGAGCACATTTTTCACCAACCACAAGTGGGGCCCCTCAATTCTAAATTTTCCACCAAAATCAATTTTAAACCTAATTTACGAATCAGTCACCTCTTAAAATTCATAACCAAATCATTAGCGTGCATTTTTAACGGTTCCAAAATTTGTGGACATATCTCAACTTATATGTATAACATATCCAAAAATACAACAACGGTCCAGTTAAATATTATAAATCCAACGATTAGGATTAAAAATTATAACTCACATAATATATCTGAAGGCCACGGTTTGATTTTAATACCTCGTCCAGATAAAATCTTGATAAAACACCTCAACATTAATTCTTCATTAATAACCACATAAATAAATCCATCATTTATATTCAGTATAAAATAAATATTTCCTTATCATATGAATCAATAATTAATTATTCACAAATAATATTACGAATCACATTTATAATGACGAGTAGTTCCCATTCGAGAAGAGGGGCTTTCGATAAGGATCTCTCTTCTTTGGCCTTGATTAGGTGACCGAAACCTCTCCTTGAGCAGAACTTTCTAGACATTGCCAATAATGTTATCTAATAATATTATTCAAATAATATGAATTATTGATCGATAATGGGAAATCTTTATGCGGTGTGATTATTGAAACAATGATAATATAAAATATCAAGCCCATTGATTATTGATCGATAAAATAAAATATTGAGCATTAACTCTTTTGAAAATTATTGAGTAGTGCCTTAACTGAACAACGAGGAAAGGTGAGCTGTTGGCAGGTAAAGAATATTATGACTAAGATAATATCTGACAAATTATCGTTAGTCTATAGCGGGGGATTTTAATCACGATGGGAATCTGATGAGCTGACCAGTTTCGGATCGATGACCGCTCGAATAATAATTAAATGAAGAGTTACGTAGAGAATAGAATCTCATAATTATAATTTAGCGATCCGTGATATTTTATCCTGTGTGCTCGGTCGATATTCGTCTCGAATCAAATATCGATCTTTTCTTCAGGTAAAAGAAGATATTCTGCGTCGGCTCGTATTAAATCTAAACACTGTTCATCTTTCTTGGCTAAGGCCAAAGATATTCATCGATCGGTCGTGCCAGACAGCTTTTTGTTTCGTCTTTGTAACACGGTAAAAGATATTCTTGAAATCATTACGTCTTTACTTATGGCTATTTTAGTATTCATTACGTCTTTTACACTACGGGCGAAGATATTGATAATATCATCATTTAAGATTGAGGATGATGAAAAATATTTTTAAAGAAAGCGAATCGATTGAAAACGAAATAGCGAGGATTAAGGATTATGGATTAAGTACTTCCCTTCTCCGAAATTAAAATACCTCAAATAATCGTAGTAATTATGCAAAATTGAGAATGATCGAAACATGGATCTGATGACTAGTATCGAATGATATTTTGAATGAGAAAGAAGGTCATTTTATTTTTCGCATGAATAGTGCGAGTATCGTGAATAGTCTGGTATGACATTTAGTAACTCAAACGCATAGAAATTCCGCAAAAAAAACATTTTTCCAGTACTTCCTGAATACGTTGGTCATGAATAAATCATTTATAACTAATTTACGAATCAGTCACCTCTTAAAATTCATAATAAATTATCGCTCATCTTTAACGGTTCAAAATTTGTGGACATATACTCAACTTATATATGTATAACATATCCAAAATTACAATGATCAGCAGTCGGATTAAATATTATAACTCACCTGATAAAATTTGTAATAACAGATTTGATCTTTTAATACCTCGATCAGGCAAAATACAAATAAAACATCTCGACATTAATTCCTTCATTAATAACACATAAATAAATCCATCATTTATATTCATATAAATAAATATTTCCTTATCATATGAATCGATAATTAATTATTCACAAATAATATTCTGAGAATCACATTTATAATGACGAAATTTGTTCCGAGGAAAGGGGCTTTCGATAAGGATCTCTCTCTTCTCTTGGTAGCATGATTAGGTGACCAAACCTCTCCTTAGGCGAACTTTCTAGACATTGCCAATAATGTTATCTAATAATATTATTCAAATAATATGAATTATTGATCGATAATGGGAAATGCATGCGGTGACAATTATTGAAACAATAATAATATAAAATATCAGCATGACAATTATTGAATCGATAAAATAAAATATTGAGCAGTAACTTCTTGTGAAAATTATTGAGTAGTGCCTTCTTACGTAAGGATCGATAATTCAACAATGCATGCAATCTGGTGTCTTCTTTATGCGACAACAGCGTATTATTTGTATTTTAACCACTTAGGGTATTCAAGCGGTCTTACTTGGTAACAATTCTGTAGTTATTTATAACCACCAAACTATATTTTTGTCGTTTTCCTCGTCGATCGCTTTTAGTTATGGGGCCCCACATGGCTGGCAAATATTCGTGAATATTACGAATATTCCAAGCGGTCTGAATATTCCACGACCAAGCGAATATTCCCAAGCAAAAATGAATATTTTATAACCACTTGCTTATTTTGAAATATTTGCGTATTTAACCCTTAACTATCCACATTAATCAAATCAACCCTTACTATTTCAAAATAATAAATAAAGGAAATTCCTTTTATTTAAAAAAATTTGAGGTCTTCTGACCTCCCCTCCTTATGAAATTTCGTCCTCGAAATTGGCGTCACGTACACAGTGTTTGAAAAGGTGAGGATACCTCGCTTTCATTCCGTTTCAATTCGGTCATTTCCTCATAGCATGATTCCTCCACAAAACTTTAACTTGTGGTATGACCTTTCTTAGCGTGGGGACATGCTCCTTCTATCAAAATCTTGGCGGTACCTCCTCATCGTTAAGTCTTGGCTATCTAAATCGGTTCTAACTCTATAGCGTGGTTGGTTCTTTCACATATTCTGAAATCTGGATATATGAAACACATTATGAACACGAGACATACTTGGAGAATGCATATGAGTCATAGGTTACATTTCTACTCGGTCGAGAATTTGAAATGGACCCGATAAATCGTGGATTGAGCTTTCCTCTCTCCCCAAATCTTGTAACTCCCTTCCGTGGAAGCGACTTCATGATAATCATGATCCCTACACTAAATTCCCGTCCTTTCGATGAAGATCGCATAACTCTTTTGTCGATCTTGTCTTGGTTTGTATCGTTGTCGAATCATTTGGATCTTTTCGGTGAGTAAATACGTCTTAACTTTCGGGTCCCAACAATGTTGCTTCACCCACCTCATCCAACATATTGGGAAGCGACATTTTCGTCCGTATAATGCTTGAATGGAGCTACACCTATACTTGCACGATAGCTTTGTTGTTGTAGGAGAATTCCACTGATGGTAAATACTTATCAACTACCCTTGAAGTCTAGGACACGAGTCTTAATATATCTTGAGAGTTTGAATAGTCCTCTACGATTGTCCGTCGGTTTGGGGATGGTATCTTAGAACTAAATCGCAAATCCGTGCCCGTAGCTTTTTGCAAACTAACCCGAAATCTTGAAGTGAATCTTGGGTCACGATCAAAACTATGGATCTGGGCATGCCATACTGACCTCACAATCTCATTTACGTACATCTAGCAAAGGCGTTCGAGGAATAAGTCTCCGTGTCGGTGAGAAATGAAGCGATTTGGTTAATCTATCAACAATAACCCAAATAGCATTGATGCCTTGAAAGCGTAGTAGGAAGACGTCTTGAAATCCATGGTAATGTGTTCCCACTTCCATTCCAGGAATCTCGAGTGGTTCTGCGGACCCTTAGGTACTAGATGCTCGCCTTTACCGTTAGTGAGTTAAACACATCGAGATAAACTTTGCAATCTCTCTCTTCGTATTGTTCCACCAAAATGTATGTCGAAGATCACGATACATTTTAGTACTTCGAGGATGGATTGCAAATGGTGTATTGTGTGCCTCCATCGTAATCTTGTACTTCAAATCAGTCGTTAGGAACCTGAAAGTCTAGAGTGGACTCGAAGTATTTCCTTCTTCATCGATTCTCGCTTAGGAATAGCTCCTTCTTGTACTTTCTTCTTCATGCGCATCATTTCAAGATTCGGTGGCAAGCGACCTTAACTTTTTCTATTAAAGTTGGCTCTGTCGTATACTTGACATCATCCTTTTCGTTCCATATGATCTTCTACTCTTACTCATTGGCGTCATTTACCACGTTAACTTTTCGAGGATGGTATGGTGAACATGTCTTTGAAATGAGTCTCCTCTTGAGTTCTTGAAGCTCTTTCACATTCCTTGCTCCATTCGAATTTTGTATCTCTGAGTCAATTGCGTTAATGGAATAGCGATTGAGAATATCCTTGACGAATCTCAGATAATAACCAACTAAGCCTGAAAGCTACGTATTTAGATTCTTGACTTAGGTTGCTCTCATTTGTGACTTCATATCGATCTTGGATATGCGTCACAATGACACCTATCGATTTCTTACTATACGCGAATATGGCGTCCCTACGGAGAGTGCGGCAGGTGAATTCCTGAAAAAGTCGCAAGATAAAGGCTCGGTACCAAATTCTATAGTTGAATTTTAACTCACGAAGTTGATAGGAGCCATTCGATATGAGATTTTAGAAATGAGTTTTGTCTGCAGGGTTCAAAGTCGATACAAAATTTAATATCGGGCTTTGGGAGTAAGCGAAATTCTTGAAAATCGTCGGGAAAAATCAATAACAACAAGAATATTATTCAAATCGGCGTGTCTTTATTCAAATCCATAACATGGACTAAGAAAATTTGACATCCGTAATAAGCGAATGACTTCATGGCTTGATATGAAAATGTTTGACTTCTGATGGTTTGATTGCTTGAATTGAATAACGGGTTGCTTAGGAATATGAAAACTATGACCTTCTGAAAAGCAATCAATTTGGCGTGATGAGTAGTTAACGATCGATAAAATCACATCAAAAGCAAATATCTCTATAGAAATAAGGTTAACGGGTAATGTGATAGTGCTGACTGAATCAAGCAAGATTTATAAACAACGGATGTAATGAAAGTTTCTCTAATGGAGTCTCCATAAATAGGTCGAAGTCTAATTTCTCGTAGTCGAGTTCAAGCGTTGGTATTAGTAAAGAGATAAAAGAATGGGTAGAGCCGGTATCTAGTAAGGTATAAACCATGAGAATTTATAATTAACTAACCCGTCTTAACCGTTCGGGTTCTCGCATTTTAATGGTCACGACAAAGCGCTCTTCGAAGAACCGTTGACTTTGACTTTTACGGGACATCCTTTTGAGTCACCATTCCCATTGAATTTGGGTTTCGATATCGTCTGATCTCGGCGATATGTCCTTCTTTTCCACAATTATAGCATACCTTAAAGCTGTTGTGGGCGGTTTGGTGATATATCCCTCTTTCCGCATTTGTAACATCTGTAGGTGGTCGTTCTCCTCCCATGGAAAACTAGTTTCTCTTTGGTATTTGGCGTCTTGAATAGTGGTTGTTGAATCTCCTCTTTTAAAATCTCCTCCAGGCTCGCTTCTTCTATTTTCATGGCCACGATTACCACGAGTAGTTCAGCCTTTGTAAAGTATTCTTCTTTCTCCATTTGGTTATCGTTATTACGATGTTGCTATCTCTTGATATGATCTGGTTATGGTCCCTCGGTTGAGCGTACTCGTTATCTCGCTCTACATTGAGCCACATTGACAACATCTGAATAGAGAAAATTTATGAGAAATGAGATCTTGGCGTATGGGGTTTCAAACCTCTAAGAAACATCCAGCGTCATCGTTCCTCATTCTCCACTGAATGAGGTCTGAGCACTGGATAACTCATGAACCGCCTCGTCTTTGGGGACTTTCGTCATTGTTATTATTGCTCTGAGTCTAATAAACTCCACTTCCTTCGTATAATGAATACTTTCGGGGAAGTACTTGTCATTGAGCATTTCTGAAATGTCTCCCATGACATCTTTGAGTGTGAATTTGGATGGAGTGCAGCTTCATGACTCCCACCGATGTCTGCCTCCATACGGAACATAAAAGTAGCGAATGGAACCTTTACATTCCTCGTGCATCCCAGACATCGAATATCTTGGTAATTTGCTTGACCCGTGTTTCGCGCGTGATCGGATCGGCTTTCCCTTAAATTACGGTGGTCCCGACTCTTTGAGCGCTTGTTTGTGTGACTTGGTAATTCTTATCATTTCCTCTGTATTTTGAACACGAGTCTCCTAAATGCGATTTTGCATGAGCTGCGAAAAACTTCTAAACATCCCTCGTTCCTCATACGCTTTCGGTGGTGTTGTTCACGGGAGGAACATTGCCCGACTGTTGCGTTCTCCTCGTTGGTGAGTCTGAGGCATCTCCACGGTCTCATTTACTCCCTTATTAATATTCTCGGTCGACATTCTCAAATCTTGTCGTAAAATAAGGGTTAATTAAAGAAATCGATATATCACATAATATCCATATCTTGACCGACTAACAAATAAGCTTAGGTAGGACACCTTAGCGAAGGATTTACTCGTCTCTCCCCTCTAGTTCTATTCCCAGATCTCTTGGAGATCGTATCCTAAGCTACGATACCATTTGTGGCGCCCCCAAAATAGGTATACCTGACACCCGTTACGAGTGCTTGAATACATGGTACAAAGAAAGAAAACTGACTTGATAATCTGAATGTAGGTGTGAAATCGACAATATATCTTTGTGAGTTTAAATATAATATTGTCTTCTAGACAATATATCCACATCAAATAAATCCCCATCATAATTATTGATACATTATTTTACAAAATGGTGAGGACTACTAAACAACTCTCTCTAGAACCTTCATTCCATACCCAGGCTAGTACTCATTACATTCCGCCTCACGAGAAGAAAATGGAACAACGAGGAAAAGGGTGAGCTCAACTAGCCCGATAAAGAATATTATGACTAAGATAATATCTGACAAATTATCGTTAGTCTCAGCGAGGAAAAAATCGATAGAATCTGATAGACTGACAAGTTTGGATCAATATTAGCGGTGAAATAATAATTCATAGAAGAGTTCGTAGAGAATGAAATCTCTATAATCTATGAATTTAACGAGTCCATCATCAATATTTTATCCTGTAACATCAATCGATATTCATCTCGAATCAAATATTCATCTTTGCACTTCTGGCCGAAGATATTCATCAATCAGTCATATTCATCTCACTTTGTTCATCTTTGCACTAAAGGCGAAGATATTCATCGATCGGTCGTATTCATTTAAACACTGTTCATCTTTGCCTTCTGAGGCCAAAGATATTCTTGAAATCATTCATCTTTTTTACTCTGGGCGAAGATATTCAATAATATCATCATTTAAGGCGAGGATGATGAAAAATATTTTTAAAAAAGCGAATCGGTGAAACAAAATGTGAGGATTAAGGATTAAGGATTAGTACTTTGTTTTATCCATGTTCAAAATACCTCGAAAATAATCGTAGTGGTGTAAAATTCGAGAATGATCAAAACATGGATCTGATCAAAGCTAGTATCGAATAGATATTTTAGAATGAAAAGAAGAAATTTTATTTTTGATTGAATAGTCTTAGTATCGTGAATAGTAGTATCGTGAATGAATAGTCTTGAGTATCGTGAATAGTAACTCAGAGACACCAAAAGATAGAAATTCCACAAAAACATCTTCACAACTTTCATGAATAGTACTCGTGAATAGTAACTTCGTGAATAGTAACTCGTGAATAGTAACTTCGTGAATAGTAACTCATGAATAGTAACCCAGAGCATGAAAAAGTTCCAAATTTGATAAAAACTTCGGATCGACATTCGGCGTAATGATATTGAAGAAATAATATCATTTCTGAAAAAATAATATCCACTTACCTCGAAGAATCGATTGCCGGAAGGGAAGGTCGGAAGTGATCTTTGAATGAAACTTATCTTTGAGCAACAACTCTCAAAGTATCTAAATACTCACAAAATCGCTCGATAATATAGAGAGAAGAGAAAACTTTGTTTACGGTGTGATTTTCAATTTAACTTAGCCCTCTATTTATAGGAAAATGTTAGCAGCGTAAAAGCGGACTTAACACTGCTACTTTGATGGCTTTACACTACTATTGCCACCCACCACATTTGAAAATAAAATTGAGCACATTTCTCACCAACCAAAAGTGGGGCCCCCTGATTCTAGAATTTTCCACAAAATCATTTATAACCTAATTTACGAATCGGTCACCTCTTAAAATTCATAATAAATTATCGCTCATCTTTAACGGTTCAAAATTTGTGGACATATACTCAACTTATATATGTATAACATATCCAAAAATTACAACGATCAGCGGTCGGATTAAATATTATAACTCACACAATATATAAATTTGTAATAACAGATTTGATCTTTTAATACCTCGATCAACAAAATACAAATAAAACATCTAAACATTAATTCCTTCATTAATAACCACATAAATAAATCCATCATTTATATTCATATAAAATAAATATTTCCTTATCATATGAATCGATAATTAATTATTCACAAATAATATTACGAGAATCACATTTATAATGACGGTTGTTCCCGGGAAAGAGGGGCTTTCGATAAGGATCTCTCTTCTTGGCGGCTTGATTAGGTGACCAAACCTCTCCTTAGGCGAGAACTTTCTAGACATTGCCAATAATGTTATCTAATAATATTATTCAAATAATATGAATTATTGATGCGATAATGGGAAATCTTTGTGCGGTGACAATTATTGAAACAATAATAATATAAAATATCAATATGACAATTATTGAATCGATAAAATAAAATATTGAGCGGTAACTCTTTGTGAAAATTATTGAGTAGTGCCTTCTTACGTAAGGATCGATAATTCAACAATCTTTATGCAATCTGGTGTCTTCTCTTGTGCGACGCGTATTCTTGTATTTTAACCACCGGGTATTCAGCGGTCTTACTTGGTAACAACTACTGTAGATTATTTATAACACACCAAACTTTGTCGTTTTCCTCATCGATCGCTTTTAGTTATGGGGCCCACACATTGTAAATACGAATATTAGTAAATACGAATATTCCAAGCGAAACGAATATTCGACAAAAACGATTTTAAGCGAATATTGAAATATTTGCGTATTTAACAAAAAATGAATATTTTATAAATAAACTTGCTTATTTTGAAATATTTGCGTATTTAACCATAACTATCACATTAATCAAATCAACCCTTACTATTTCAAAATAATAAATAAAGGAAATTCCTTTTTATTTAAAAAATTTGAGGGTCTTTAAATTTAGCATAACGATTCTATAATCTTATTTTTCGGGAAGTTGAAATAACAAAATGAAATTTCTTTACCTAAATTACTACTGACTATTAAGAAAACAATTAGTTCTTCATTCACGCTCGTGGATATCTCTAAATAGTTCAATCGACCTTTGCATTGTATCGATTAGTGATTAAAGGTACATTATGTGGCGGTCGCATTCGATTGTAGAATATTTTGAGGTTGCCGTTTCAAAACTCTTACAACACGAGGGTTAATTAATATATCAAATATTATATGACACCCCCAAAAATTATACATCACCCATTACGAGGTTGTCGATACATAGTGAAAGAATTGAAACTTTATTATTACTGACGATAAAAGTTTGAATATCAAATATTATCTTACAGGCGATATGAAAGAATAAATCCTCATCACATTTATTGATACATTATTTTACAAAAATGGTGAGGACTACTAAACAACTCTCTCTGAACTTTCATTCCAATTCCCAGATCTAAAACTTATATTCTATATATCACGAGAAAAAAAAATGGAACAAAAAGAAAAATTTTTCATTTTTGATGAATAGTTATAGTGATTCGTGAATAGTGTTGTATCGTGAATAGTCTTGAATAAGTATCGTGAAAGTAACTCAGAGCAATCGAACAAAGATATTCATGAAAAAGTTTCAAATTTGATAAAAACTTGGATCAATATTTTGGCGTAATGATATTGAAGAAATAATATCATTAAAGCAAATAATATCCACCTCGAAGATCAGTCTTACAAATTTGAAACAGGATATAGGCTTTGATTTGAACTTGTAGTATAGCAATACTCAAATTATACTCAAAATACTCACAAGAATAAACTCGATAATAGAGAGAAAACTTGATTTACTGGTGTGATTTTCAATTCTAACTAAGCACCTATTTATAGGAAAATGCTTAGAACACCAAAGCGAGAAAATTTAATATAATAATAATATATATATCAAAATTTCCCTCATGCACACAAATCTGGTCCAAACTTCACATGTACACATGTTTAGAAAAATAAGAAAAAACGTTTTTCTTAATAAAAAATAATTAAAACTTCCAAAAATTAATTATTTGAGACTTGAACTTCAATAATTCGTAATAAATAGCCCTTTTATCAAAAAATTCAAATCTCGCGACTTTTTTATAGGAAATTCAATTCTCTACAACTTTGAGAAGAAAGTTTTCCAAATTCAAGCAGAAATTGGCCAAGAAATCCTGAAGCAGGCGATTTTACGTTTATAATCAAATTTCGAATTCGATAAATGGGGTCCATGAGCATGTTTAACATGTTTTAAACATTTATTGCAACAAAAATACTCTTCCTCCTCGTATACTCATATATCCCACATTCGTTGTAAAAATATCACCATTATTATATTAAAATATAATAATATATTTAAATGAATTATTTTATCGAGAAAAAGATAAAATATTAATTTTCAACAATTGTCATTTTAAAAATTTTCTCCATCTATATCCACATAAAATCAATATTTTCCTCATCATATAAATCAATAATTAATTATTCACAAATAATATTACGAGAATCCTGATATTGGTGATCGGTAGGTTCAGGGAAGAGGGGCTTTCGATAAAGATTTCTCCTTCTTTGGCCTTGATTAGGTGACCAAACCTCTCCTTGAGCAGAACTTTCTAGACATTGCCAATAATGTTATCTAATAATATTATTAGGATAATATGAATTATTAGCCGATAATGAAAATCTTGTGTAATGACAATTATGAAACAATGATAATATAAAATATCAGCATGACAATTATTGAATCGATAAAATAAAATCTTGAGCGATAATTCTGTAACCATTATTGAGTAGTGCCTTCTTACGTAAGAATCGATAATTGGTGCAATCCGGTGTCTTCTTGTGTTTTAACCGCAAAGTATTTTAACAAGTATTAATGTGATATAACAACACCGTTATTTTTAAACCACTTATATTTGTCGTTTTTTCATCGATACGCTTTCCAGTTATGGGGCCCTTACAAAATCTTTAACATGGTAAATGCGAATATTCCCAAACTGATCAAAGAATATTCCACGACCAAGCGAATATTCCCAAGCAACAATGAATATTTTATAACCCACTTGCTTTATTTGAAATATTTGCGTATTTTACCCATAAGCTATTTACATTAATCAAATCGACCCTTACTTATTTCAAAATAATAAATAGAAAATTAAATTTCATTAATAATAAGTTGGGGTCTTCTGACCTCCCATCCTTATGAAATTCGTCCTCGAAATTAGCGTCACGTACACAGTGTTTGAAAAGGTGAGGATACCTGCGCTTTCATTTAGTTTCGATTCAGGTCATTTCCTCATAGCATGATTCCTCCACAAAACTTTAACTTGTGGTATGACCTTTCTTGGCGTGGGACATCTTTCCTTCTATCAAGATCTTGAGGTACCTCTCATACGTTAAGTCTTAATTTATCTCGTGGGTTTAACTTTCTATAGCGTGGTTGGGTCTTTCACGTATTCTGAAATCGGATATATGAAACACATTATGAACACGAGGCATACTCGGAGAGGTAGCATGAGTCATAGGCTACATTTCTACTCGGTCGAGAATTTGAAATGGACGATAAATCGTGGATTGAGCTTTCCTCTCTTCCCTAAATCTTGTAACTCCCTTCCGTGGAAGCGACTTCATGACAATCGTGATCCCTACACTAAATTCCCGTCCTTTCGATGAAGATCCGCATAACTCTTTTTGTCGATCTTGTCTTGGTTTGTATCGTTGTCGAATCATTTGAATCTTTTCGGTGAGTCATCGTCTAACTTTCGGGTCCCAATGATATTTGCTTCACCCCTCATCCCAACATATTGGAGAAGCGACATTTTTCGTCCATATAATGCTTGAATGGAGCCACTTTATACTTGCACGATAGCTTGTTGTTGTAGGAGAATTCCACCGATGGTAAATACTTATCAAGCGCCCTTGAAGTCTAGGACCTGAGTCTTAATAGATCTTGAGAGTTTGAATAATCTCTACGATTGTCCGTCCTGGTTTGAGGATGGTATGCGAAGCCCAGATAAATAAATCCGTGCCCATAGCTTTTTTGAAGCTAAACGAAATCTTGAAGTGAATCTTGGGTCACGATCAAAACTATGGATCTGAGGCATGCCGTACGACCTCCTGATCTCGTTCGCGTCATCTGTGAAAGGCGTTCGAGGAAATAAGTCTCCGTATCGGTGAGAAATAAGCGGACTTGGTTAATCTATCAATGATAACCCAAATAGCATTGATGCCTTGAAAGCCAGTAGGAAGACCCATGTGAAATCCATGGTAATGTGTTCCCTTCCATTCCGGAATCTCGAGTGGTTCTGACGGACCCTTAGGTACTAGATACTCAAGCCTTTACGTTGACAAGTTAAACACATCGAGATAAACTTTGCGATCTCTCTCTTCGTATTGTTCCACCAAAATGTATGTCGAAGATCCGATACGTTTTAGTACTTGCAAATGGATTGCAAATGGTGTATTGTGTGCCTCCATCGTAATCTTGTACTTGAAGTCAGTCGTTAGGGACCTGAAAGTGCAGGTGGACTTTCGAGTATTCCTTCTTCATCGATTCTCGCTTAGGAATATCTCCTTCTTGTACTTTCTTCTTCATGCGCATATCGACTCAAGTCGGTGGCTTGAAAGCTTGACCTTAACTTTTCTATTAAAGTTGGCTCTGTCGTATACTTGACATCATCGCGCTCATTCCGCATATGATCTTCTACTCAGCCGCGTCAATTTACCACGTTAAGCTTTTCGGGATGGTATTGAATAGTGTGGTCGTAGTCTTTCGATAGCTCGAGCTAAGCGTCATTTGTGGCGTGTTGAGTTCTTTTAGTGAAGAAATATTTAAGACTTTTATAATGCGAATATATCTACTTTCTCCCGTATAGATAGTGCCTCCATATCTTTAAGCGGCAAAAGCATTTGCGCATGACTCTAGATCATGAGTAGGATAATTCCTCTCATATTCTTTAAGTTGTCGCGAGGCGTAGGCTATGACTTTCCACGTTGCGTGAGAACACATCCTAACCCTTTGCACGAAGCATCATTTGTAGATAACAAATCCATCACGAACCGGATGGTATTGTTAGAAACAGTCTTAGAAATAAGTCTCCTCTTAAGCTCTTGGAAACTCTTCTCGCATTCTTGCTCGAAGCGAATTTTTATCATCTTTAGAGTTAGCTTGGTTAATGGAGTAGCGATTAGAAAACCGCTTACGAATCTCAGATAATAACCGGTAGACCCGGAAAGCTTCGTACCTTGATCCGCAGAGCTTGGTTGCTCTGACTTTGTATTGCTTGATCTTGGCCGGATCACGGATACTCCATGTTTTGACACCACGTGCCCAGAAATGCTACTTCCTCGAGCGAACTTCGCATTTCTTCAATTTGGCATATAGTTTGTTTTCACGAAGCCTTTGGAGTACCGACTTGAATGGTGCTCATGATCTTCCACGACTTTTGGAATATATGAGGATGTCATCAATAAAACAACAACAATTGATCCAAATATTCCTTGAATACTTGGTTCATCGTATCCGTGAAAGCCGCGGGAGCATTAGTCAGATCAGAAAGACGTGGTAAGAATTCATAATGCCCGTCTGGGGAGTTCTAAAAGCGGTCTTTGGAATATCCTCGGTTCTAATCTTGGTGATGATATCCGAGCGAAGATCGATTTTTGAAAAGAATTGTGCCCTTGCTGTTGGTCGAACAAGTCATCAATCGAGGTGGGGATACTATTCTTGATGGTGACATGGTTCGATTCAGATAGTCGATCTGAAAGTCGCATACTCCGTCTTTCTTCTTTCTGAATAAAGCAGGAGCACCCCGAGGAGATGTCTTGGGGCCAGATGAAACAGATGTCCAACAATTCTGTAGTTGGACCTTTAACTCCACGAAGTTCAATAGGAGCCATTCGATATGGGGTTTTAGAAATGGGCTTTGTACGAGGTTCAAGATCGATAAAATTGACTTCACGTTACGGGGTAGGCAGGAAGTTCTTGAAATCGTCGGGAAAGTCGATAACAAGGAATATTATTCAAATTTGGCGTGTCTTTATTCAAATCCATAACATGGGCTAAGAAAGCTTGACATCAGTTTTTGATAAGCGAATAGCTTTATGATTAGATATGGCGTTGATTGATTTTAATGGTTTAGTTGCTTGAATTCGTACAACGGGTTGGTTAGGAATATGAAAACTAACAACCTTATGAAAACAATCAATTTTGGCATGATGAGTAGTTAACAATCGATCCACAAAATCACATCAAAAATGAGTATCTTTAAAGAGTTAAAATTGACGGTAAAGGTGATGGTGCCAACTTGAATCGAAGCAAGATTTATAAGCGGTGGATGTGATGAAAGTTTCTCTAACGGAGTTTCCTGAGATAGGTCAAGTCTAATTTCTCAGGAATCAAGTTTAAGCGTTGAGCACAAGCGGGAGAGATAAATGAATGGGTATGCCGGTGTCGAGTAAGGTATATAAACATGAAATTTATAAATAGCTTACCGTGATCACCTCGTTTGGGTTCCTCGCATTATGACCGGTCCTAACAAAAGCGCTTCTTCCGGAATCGTTGACTTTGACTTTTACAGGGACGATCTTTTGAGTCGCAAGTCCCATTGAACTAGGTTTTACTTTTACCTTCTGATCTCGGCGATATGTCCTTCCTTTCCTGATTATAGCGTAC